>CAMZMU010000085.1:3623950-4086294 GCA_947311845.1 Poa pratensis | reverse complement strand
TATCCCCGGGTAGGGTCAAGGCTTGGCATAAAGATGGTTTAAAGATATGCCGAGGTACGGAAAGGGCCGACCTGCTTGGGCCTGGGAGAATCCGAGCTTCACTTGACCTGGAGAGTTTAAAGGCCGACCTATCTTGGCCCAGAGGGATCCGAGGTATCCCGTGGCCTGGGCCGAGGTTCACTGTCCGAGCTATGTTCAGCCGACCTACTACCTCGGTGCTATGGTTTGTGTGTGAGAGCAGGAGAAGCTGTGGGGAGGAAGTAAGATCCGACCTGGTAAAGATCTTAAGCGCAAGACCCGAGGTACGGAGCCCGTCACATCCGTGCCGAGCTAACCGTGGTGGTAGGTCGGGCAGGAGTCAATGCTCCTGTCACTTCCAGCCGGGTACAAGAGCGCCTGACACGGGAGCGTCTGTCAAGGAGCCTGGCAGAGGCGTGCCCCGGGTTCGGCGGGCCTGCACGTCTCTGACCGCTGACCACGCGGGATCTGGGAAAAGGCTACGAGGTAGCTCTGCCAGGCCACGTCCTGTCTCGGTCAGAGGGGACATGCTAGTTCTGCCGTTAGGC
Organism: Poa pratensis; assembly: GCA_947311845.1. NCBI lineage: Eukaryota > Viridiplantae > Streptophyta > Magnoliopsida > Poales > Poaceae > Poa > Poa pratensis. The sequence continues at coordinate 4,085,728 of CAMZMU010000085.1, read as the reverse complement.
TACAGGAGATGGGCAAGCCACGTCTTGTCCCTGACGAGGTACGGTGGTGGTGACCGTTGCAGAGGCATGGCAACAGTGTTCAGCGAGGGGCACAATGGTAACCCGGCTGGCCTATATAGTGGGCTTCACCCCCCTCCTGCTGAGGCGGGACTAGTTGATCAAGAGAGAAAGAAAGAGAGAGAGGAACCTCGGAACACCCGGAAACACCTCGGATTCAGCTCGGAGTGCCTTCTTCCTCCCGTCTAGCTCCATCTTTTACCTCAAGTTCTCACCATTGTAGCATCATACAGCTCGAGGAGCAGCTTGTACTTGTCACTTTGAGCTATACACTGAGTAGGATAGTGCTGCAGTAGGGGTGTTACCTCCACAAGAGGGCCCCGAAGCAGGGTACATCGTGGTGTGCTTTGTGTTCTTGTTTCTTGGTTCTTCGTTCGTGTTCTTGCGTGTTCTTGCGTGTGCACTTCTTGAGTGCATAAACCCTCCCCGGATTCCCCCAACGACCATTCGGCCCCATCTTAGCCATACCTATGGCATCTGCCGTGATCCCACCACGACAGTTGGCGCCCACCGTGGGGCAGATTGAGGCGTTGGAGGGAGTTTTCATCCGGACGGGCTCAGGCGAGCGTGTTCTTTCCGGGCTTGTCGCCAAGATCGAGAGTTCACCTTCATCAGCGACAACGCGGGGTGTTTCGCCGGCAAGCCCTTCCCCGAGCACGGCTTCACCATGATGCTCGGCAGCTTCGTCACTACGTTGCTGTCGAGGTTGTTCGCGGGTACCCGGAGCAGGTGCTCGTGGACGACGAAACTCCTCTCCTCGCGGCTTTAGGTCGGCGTATCACTCCCCGAGAGCTGCGTGGAGGTGATGATGACGGTCCGGTTGACGCCGCTGGCAAAGTAGATGCCAGCAATCCAAGGCGGCCGAGGTTGCTAAGGTGAGATCTGCAAAGCCCAGGCTAGAGAAAGACTGCCTGGTACCCCCGAGGCTGCAGGGCCGAGGTGCGACCCTGGTAGAGATAGTGGAGACACTGGCAGACCCAGTAAATCCAGGAGTGGATGTAGTGGTGACTGTGGCCGACCTAGAGGCAAAGCGTGTCCTGTTGCAGAAGGAGGCTGTAGCAATGATAACAGCTAGAGATGAGTTCAATAGAGATCTGCGTGAGTACAATGCGCAATGGCTTCACCCCGGTAGCAGTTGATACACATAGGGGAGCCGAGGTGCGGCAGAGAGGCAAGGGGCTCAATGATGAGATAAACAGGGAGGCTCGACCTACCACCTCGGCTAGGAGTGAGAGTCGCGTGTCGACTGGAAGGCCGGTGTATAGTTCCCCTGCTAAGAACCTCAGAGCTGCCGAGGCAGGCAGGGCCGAGCTATCCGGGTTGACTGGAGATGCATGGCGTGCGCAGCAGAAGCGAGTCAATGAGTTAGTGTATGTAGCTAACCAGCAGAATGAGGCTCTCCGCAGAGCATATGCCGGGGCTGGTGATTCAGAGATGGTTTATTCAGCTAGGCCAGTTAGTCAGGTGTCCAAGGGGCAAGCCTCGTCTCCACTCGTCGGAGGAGCCGATCGAGCCCGGAGTGTCACCTCGGGTCAGAACAAGCAGCTGCAGATGTATGATCCAGTCTTAGCAGCAAAGCAGAAGGTGGGCCAGGGCAATGCTAGCCGAGCTAAGGGAAACCCCGGCCCAGGTAATGCAAGCCGAGCTAAGGGTAACTCCGGTCAGGGAAATCAGAATGGCGGCAAGCAGTCGGCTGGCCGAGGTAAACCACCTCCGCCCCCGAGGTATCAGCAACAACCCCGGCCGCAGGGGCAATATCAGCGAGAGCCGGAGTATGTTCAGCAACCTCAGAATGTCGGTCAAGGCGATGACCGATACGATGATGGAGACTCGGCCATGGCGCGAGCTGGATACCACAGAGTGGATGGGGCGTTGGGACCTCGGATAGGAGGTCGGATGTTAGCTCCAGGCGATGTTCGTAACAAGCTGGATAGAATCTACTTGTCTGAGCAACTGGAGGAGGAAGGCCCTCCTGGTCCGGCGTGTTTTGGACCTCGGATCATGAAGGAGCCACCACCACCAGTATCTCAGTTCCAGTTAGGTCGGAACACCAAGCCATACAATGGGAGCACCAAGCCACAAGATTGGCTGACAGATTATGTATCCTCGGTGCACATAGCGGGGGGCAATCGCCGATGGGCGGTCCGGTATCTCCCGCACATGTTGGAAGGTCCAGCTCGGATCTGGCTGAATAATTTGCCGGAGTATAGTATCAACTCCTGGATAGACTTGGAGCTGGCGTTTAACAGCAACTTTGCTAGTACATACAAGAGGCCAAACCGACCTCAGCTCCTGGCGGCATGTAAGCAAGATGATCATGAAACTGACCGAGAATTCTTAACTCGGTGGAGCAATGTTCGGAATTCCTGTGAAGGAGTGGTAGAGGCACAGGCCATTTCCTGGTTTGCAGATGGTTGTCGACATGGCAGCATGCTGTGGCAGAGGCTCCAAGAGATATGCCGAAATCCCTAGCAGAAACAATCCGGATTGCAGATTCTTATGCTCTGGGTGATCCGATGCAGCCAGCAGCAGAGGCAGGGCACGTAACAGAAGGAGGGAGCCAATAAACAACCGGCTCGGACCAAGGTGTAATGACCGCCAGGAGTTCGGACAGAAGAGGAGGGAGCCGGACTACCCATACACCTCGAACCAAGTTGCAGCGGTGAACCCGGATCAGCCCGGAGCTGGAGGTGTCCAGAGGCCAAAAATCAATGGTCCGGCATTTAGTCCGAACCCGGAGCCACCCTTGACCTATGAATCAATGATAGATGGTCCGTGCTGTTACCATACGACCGACCCGCGCAAGCCAGCCAACCATTCAACCCGGCAGTGCAGCTGGAACCGCAGAATCAGAGAAGAAGGGGCGAAGGCCGGAGGAATCAGAGCAGGACCACCACCTCAGAGATTTCAGCCGAGGTCCCACCCAAATCTGTCCGGAGCAAATGTTACCCCGATAACCACTGCACCTCTTCCGAGGCCTGCAGCAGCAAGCCGTGAATGTTGTGAATGTCCGAGGTAATAAACAACAATGGTGCCGGACCAAGTCAGCAGTATGAATACCCCGGAAATGACTATAGAGAGGCTCATGCGAGCTATGTGGTCTTTGTGACCGAGCCAACTGACAAGAAGAGCGTGCAGAGGCGTGCCATGGAGGTGAATGCAGTAATGCCGGTGGTGCCGACCTATATGAACTGGTCTGAGCAGGAGATCACTTGGAGCAGAAAGACACACCTCGGATCATGCCGAGCCCTGGAAAGTATGCCCTGGTGGTAGATCCAACGTTGTGTGGGCCTACCAACAATGTGAGGTTCACCCGAGTTCTGGTGGACAATGGCAGTGCCATCAACATCATGTACCGAGACACAATGGTGAAATTGGGCATATCGCCAATCAGTTGATGCCAAGCAGTTGTACTTTTCATGGGATTGTGCCTGGCGTTTCCTGTGCACCCATGGGCAAGATATGGGTGGATGTAGCATTTGGAACCAAGGACAATTGCCGAGTTGAGAGTATCGAGTTCGAGGTGGTGGACTTGGAGAGTGCATACCATGCATTGCTTGGAAGGCCGCTCTGGCCAAGTTCATGATTTCCACCCATGTTGCATACCTGAAGATGAAAATGCCAGGGCCTAATGGGATCATATCCATCTCGGGTGACTACAAGCGAGCCATTCAGTGTGCCTCGGCGGGGTCTAATCTGGCCGAGTCTTTGGTGATCGCAGCTGAGAAAAGAAGCTGCATCAAGTGGTGGCAATGGCGCAGTCAACACAGCTCGGCTGTCCGGACTGATGAGCCCGGACTCAACTGCGCGTTCGAGGTGCCCAAGGAGACCAAGAAGATCCCCATTGACCCGGAGCACCCAGAGCATATGGCCATCATTGGGACCGGGCTGGGCGAGAAATAGGAAGGCGAGCTCTGTCACTTCCTCCGTGAGAATCGGGATATCTTTGCATGGTCGGCTAAGGACCTGCCTGGTGTTCCGAGGGAGTTGGCAGAGCACTCTTTATTTGTTAGGCCGAGGTGAAACCGGTGAGGCAACCGACCCGTCGTCTCTCAGACGACCGAGACAAGTGGTGCTGGACGAGCTGGCTAAGTTGCTTGCAGCCGGGTTCATTATGGAGGTGCTGCATCCGGACTGGATATCCAATCCGGTCTTGGTGGAAAAGAAGAAAGACGAGCCAGCCGTGGTCAAGGTGTGGCGCATGTGCATTGACTTCACTAACCTCAACAAGGCGTGCCCGAAAGATCCATTTCCATTACCTCGGATTGATCAAGTGATCGATTCCACTGCTGGTTGTGAACTGTTGTCTTTTATCGATGCGTACTCTGGTTTTCACCAGATACCTGAACCCAAAGGATCAAATAAAGACTGCTTTTATTACCCCGTATGGGGCGTATTGCTATCGTGTCATGTGTTTTGGTCTGAGAAATGCCGGGGCAACTTATCAGAGGTGTATGCAGAAATGCCTGCACTCTCAATGGGCAAAAATGTGCAAGTGTATGTCGATGATATGTCATCAAAACTAAGGAGAAACGTACTCTCCTCGAGGATCTCGAGGAGACATTTGTGAATTTGAGAAATATCGGTTGAAGCTTAACCCGGACAAGTGCACCTTTGGTGTCCCGGCTGGAAAGTTGCTCGGATTCCTGGTGTCTAGCCGAGGTATCGAGGTTAACCCGGCCAAGATCCGAGCTATTGAGACATGAAGTTACCGAAGTGTTTGAAAGATGTGCAGAAGTTCACAGGGTGCCTAGCCTCGTTGAGCCGATTTGTAGCTCGGCTAGGAGAAAAAGCCTTGCCTTTGTACCAGCTCATGAAGAAAAGTACCGGGTTTACATGGACCCCGCAGGCCGACGTGGCGTTCGGTGAGCTGAAAAAGATGTTGTCCACTGCCCCGGTGTTGGCGTCACCATTGCACAATGAGCCGATGTTACTTTACATTGCGGCCACAAACCGAGTTGTAAGTGTGGCAGTGGTGGTGGAGCGCGAAGAAGGTGGCAGGTCGGTGCAGAGACCGGTGTATTACTTGAGCGAGGTGATCTCTACCTCGAAGCAGAACTATCCTCACTACCAGAAGATGACGTATGGTGTCTACCTGGCGGTCAAGAAGTTGAAGCATTATTTCCAGGAGCATCCCATGACGGTGGTGTGCGAAGCTCCAATCTCGGAGATCATCGGGTGCAAAGATGCAACTGGCCGAGTTGCCAAATGGGCGATTGAGGTGTCTCCATATGCACCACATTATGAGAGAAGAGACGCAATTAAATCCCAGGCGTTGCCGGACTTCTTTTGTGATTGGGCCGAGATGCAGTATGAGCCACCCAGGCCGGACTATAATTATTGGAAAATGCATTTTGATGGGTCCAAGACAAAGATCGGGCTGGGGGCTGGAATAGTCCTCACCTCGCCAAAGCGAGATCAGCTGAAGTACGTGCTGCAGATTCATTTCTCAGCATCAAACAATGTGGCGGAGTATGAGGCCTTAATCCATGGCCTCAAGGTGGCAAAGGAGATCGGTATCCGGCGTGTAGAGTGCTTCGGCGATTCCGACCTGGTGGTGCAACAATCTTCTGGAACTTGGGATGCTCTGGATGCCAACATGGCGTTATATCGGTTCCATGTGCAAAAGATATCCGGGTTCTTTGAAGGGTGTGAGTACAGGCATATACCTCGGGCAGAAAATGATGCTGCCGACGTGTTGTCAAAGCTCGGTTCATCGAAAGAGGCAGTACCACCAGGGGTAGCCCTGAATCACTTGAGAACTCCTTCAATCAAACCTTCTCCTGAATCCGAATCTATTTTCATCCCGGCGGAGCAAGAGCCCGGACCTGTTCCAATGGAGGTAGACGTCGGGTGCGTTTGGTCGGACCCGGGGACTGCGTGGCAGAGCTCGGGGACTGCGCACCGAACCTCGGGGACTGCTCATCAAGACTCGGGGACTGGTCGCAGGATGGTGGAGGAAATAATGGAGGAGATTATGGTGGCCGAACCAATGGAGGTGGACGAGGAACTTTTTCCTTTGCACCCAGTGCCGGAGTGGGCGGAGCAAATCATGAAGTTCATAACGGAGGGAAGCTTGCCAAGTGACACAACCGAGGCTAGGAGAATTCAAAGGAGGGCCAAGGCGTACACCATCATCAACAAGGAGCTCTATAAAAGAAGCGTAACCGAGGTGTTGCAACGGTGTGTCGAGCCAGCTGAAGGCAAGGAGATGCTTTTGGAGATCCACCAAGGAGAGTGTGGTCATCATTGGTGTTCAGGCATGGGTTCTATTGGCCCACTGCTCTTGCTGATGCAGAGGCCATAGTCCGGAGATGTGAAGGATGCCAAAGGTTTGCCAAGCAAACGCATATGCCAGCCTCGGCGCTCAAAACAATTCCTATCACTTGGCCGTTTGCGGTATGGTGTTTGGATATGGTGGGAGAGTTCAAACCAGCCCGAGGTAACATGACGCACATATTGGTGATGGTGGACAAGTTCACCAAGTGGATCGAGGTGAAACCAATCCGGAAGTTGGATGGTCATTCAGCAGTGACTTTCTTGAAGGAGATTATTCTGCGATATGGCTACCCCCATAGCATTATCTCGGACAACGGCACAAACTTTGCTGTTGGAGAGTTGCTCGGTTTTGCATGAACAAGGGAATCCGGCTGGACATAGCCTCGGTGGCACACCCGGAGTCTAATGGACAAGTGGAAAGATCAAATGCTCTAGTGTTGGCCGGCATCAAGGCTCGGCTCATTGAACCACTGCTGAAAACGCCGGGGTGTTGGATAGATGAGATACCAGCAGTACTGTGGGGTCTAAGGACCACGCCAAATCGATCAACTGGCTATACGCCATTTTTTATGGTCTATGGGGCAGAAGCTATGCTACCCACTGACATCGAGTATGATGCGCCCAGAGTGGCAATGTACACTGAAGCCGAGGCAAAAGAGGCTCGGGAGGATGCAGTAGATCTGCTTGAGGAAGCAAGAGAGTTGGCCTCATCTCGGTCAGCAATATACCACAAGGTCTCCGACGTTATCATAGCCGGAGTATCAACCCTCGTGTGTTTCACGAGGGAGATTTGGTGCTGAGGTTGGTGCAGCGCAAGAAAGGCCGGCACAAGTTGTCACCTCCATGGGAGGGACCGTTCATTGTGACCCGAGCTCTGCTCAATGATTCTACTATCTAATAGATGCGCAGGAACCAAGGGAAGATGGGCTGGACAACCCCGGATCAGAGGTCAGGCGACCATGGAACGTAGCTCTACTCCGACCTTTCTACTCATGGGCGCAATGTATGTACCTCGGTTAATCCTTAATGAAATGTCGGCACTCCGAGGTTGAAGCTCGGGGACTGCCTCGCTCTTGTGCTTGTGTTTTATTTCTGTTTGTCAGTTTCGTTCATATGCCGAACTATTTTGAACCTCGTCTCAAACTTCAAGTAATGTATGCTGTGTAACTAATCTTGTGACTCGACTGGCATCTGCCTAAATGGTAGTCAAGAGCAAAGATGAAAAAACGTGGGAGACATGAAAATGAACTCGGGGACTCGGTCCAAAAATATAGTTCGGCATGTGTCGTTTACTAACCCCTGTCTTTACCTTTCGTTTATGTCGGATGGTTTTGAAACACACTTCGAGATTTGCTAAGTACTGTATGCTATAAATAACAATCTTGTGACTCGACTGTCGAACGCCTAAATGGTAGACAAGAGCAAAGAATGCCAGTATAGTAAACACGAAAGTGAACTCGGGGACTCGTTCCAAAAGGGTTCGGCATAAATTCTTAGAAAAGCTTGGTTCGGATAGCAAGTTAATAGTAATGGTAGCAAAGCAAACTACTTAAGGTCTGTTACATCTGCACCCGGCATACCGGGGATTTAATGTTTTGCTTAAGATAAATTCAGGCCTCGGAACCAGAGACCTCGGTCGCGAAGTGGTGGCAGTGGGAGCCTCGGGCGCAGGAACAACCTCGGTCGCGGAAGCAACCTCGGTTGTGGGAGTGTTGCCGGGGTGTCCGTCACGTCGGAGGAAATCACCTCGGTGGCTACGGCTTTGCCGGACTTGCCCTTGGAGTTCGGAGGTTCGTCGAAGCTGAAGTCATCATCAGAGCCTTCAGCCACCTCGGTTGTTTTGCCGGCCTTGCCCTTGGAGCTCTCAGGCTCGTCAAAGTCAATGTCCTCGCCTTCAGAACTTTCTTCACCGGACGCTGCTTCCTCGTCCGAGCTCTCTTCGTCCTCAGAGTAGAGGCGCCCGTCATCAAAGGTCCGGGTGTTTGCGTAACTAGCAAAGCGGTCGGCTGCTGCTTGGCGTTTCGCAATGCCATCCGGGGTGGAGTTCCAAGGAGAGCCCCTGCGCAGGGAGGTAACCGTGTGGATCTCAACATCTTCATACCAGGACAGCACGAACACCAGGGCCTTGTCCGCTCCAGCCCGAGCTGACGAGCATCTCCACTCCCGAAGTCTAGCCTCGGCTCCTTTCAGCTTCGTGGCGAGCTCGTCGATGCAAGTGGGAGTCTTGACCTTGGGCCAGAGGGCACGGTGGACCTCGATGGCAGCATCAACAAGTTTAGTTCCAATGGCTCGGAGCGGCCTGATCCGAGCATTAAGGGCGACAAGGTGGTCCTGGATATCCCAGCTGTCGCTGAGGTTTCTGTCTCAGCCCTCTTTGCCCGAGCTGCTTGAACTTCGCGGATAGCCTTGTCCTTGGAGTGCTCGAAGTTCTCTGAAGAGACAAAAAGGCTGTCGCTGAAATAAGGCATACGGTGGCACGGGATGTAGGTCGGCAGAAAATAAGGAAAAGGGAAAGAACTTACTGTCCATTTGATGATTAATCCGAGCGAGCTCGGACAACCAGCTTTTCGAGATAGCTCGGAGGGCGGTAAGTTCGGCTTCGGCCGAGGTGGCACGGCTCTCCAGGGTCTTGGCAAGCTTTTGCTGCTGTTCGGCGGCCTGGTCCTTAACCTTCATAGCGTCCTCCACAGCAGTTTGGCTTCATTAGCCCGGTTCAGCTCTTGTTGCAGCCGAGCTATTTCATCCTCGGCTGTCTTCAACTTGGAGGCGTAATCCTTGTCGCTCTGCTCCTTAGCGGATAGAAGAGTCCGGTGAGACTTCTTCAGTCTGTTGTGATCCAGCAGGAGGTTCTTGAAGACCTTTGTCCGAGCATTGTTGCATTCCTGAAAAAATAGAGAGATCAGTTCGGATAAATCCGAGGTATTTCTAGCACCCGAGGCCCAATTGAGTCCCGGGGACTTGGCATTGGCCTCGGGGACTCAGCATGGGAGAAATGACAAGTTTTTGAGATTCAAGCCGAGCAATTTTAACTCGGTGGAGTGTCAATTGCTCAACCCGAATCTCGGGGACTGGGAATAGTGTATGTTTGTCATTTGATTTCAAAGGAAGAAAGAGAGCTGTGTAAAGAAACTTACCGAGGCCTTCTTGCTGCAATCAAGGACTGCAGTCTGCATGTTATAGATAGATTGGAGCACGGCGCTGGGTCCAACTTGATGCTCAGAGCTCGGGTTGGAGGAGACCTCGACAGTGTCAGCCGAGTTCCAGTCCATGTCATAGTGCTTCTCCGAGCCTAGGCTGTTCCCGCTCTTGGTCCGGAGTTGCCCGACCTCCCAGCTGCTGATGTCCGGCTGGGTAGTAGCAGCGAATAAAGCTCGGGAGGTGGCGACCTGAGAGCTCGAGGGCGCGGCCTTGGTCAAGGTGGACCTCGGCGCAGAAGCGGGAACATGCGGCACCAGTTGGGTGCTCGCAGTCAAGGGGCCTGATGACGGTGGCGGCATCGGAGTTTGCTGTGGCTGTTTGGGGGGCTCAACGTTTTGAGCTGAATCTTTCTGCTGCTGCTGGAGCTTTTGCTTCTGCAGTTGTTGTTGTTGTTTCTTCTTTTGCTGCTGTTGCTGCTGGTTGCGCGCAGCTTGAGACTTGGGGGAGAGCCGAGGCTCCTGCACGGCTTTAACCGGAGTCTTGGCGCGATCTGTCTCCGCATCCTTCTGAGGAGGCGGAGGAGTCTGATCTCGGCGGGGAGCAGAGTGCCCCAGGCCGGAGTCAGAGCTCGGCGGTGGAAGTTCGGCGGAGGAGACGCGCGCGGGGAGGAGATGGTCTTCTCCGGGCTGGTGAGGTCAATGGACCGTTCTGGAGGAGAGGCTCTGGCGGGGCTTCCGAGGTTAACCTCGACCTCGGTTGTCTGAGCTTCAACCACTGGAGGCAGTGGTGAGTGTATCGAGCTATGGCTCTGTTTGACCTGCCGAGCCGGGCTAGACGAAAGAGAAAGATTAAGTTAGAGTGTAAAAAGCTTAACCTTGGAGCAGCGTGAGAAGTAAGGAGGAGCAAAGGTGACTTACGCATCTTCCTCCACGGGACCTCGTTTCTTGCGCCGCGCCGAGGTCTTCTTGGCACGCTTGGCTTTGGGCGCTGCAGTCTCCGAGGTCTTGGAAGCCTCGGCATCCGAGGTACCAGGTCCTGAGCGCTTCCGGGAAGCTGCAGACGCTGGATGAAAGTTCTTATATGTTGGAGGAGCATATGAAATGGGAATAACTGTAACATCCCAAATTTATAATAAGAATAAATAAGACCCAAATTTTAGAACCAACAAAAACTTTTTGAATTACTTCACTAATGATTGTGTTTTCCTTTAAATTGTTCTGTTTGACCTTTTGTAACTTGATGCTTATGATTGTTTGACTAGTAAATGTCAACCCAAGAAATCAACCTGAGTAAAAATATATTTAAAACTTTGGTGATCATGTTATGACAAGAATATATTTCATATATCTTTTACATTCTTATTTTGGCCAAGGTCCATTTCAATGATTTGGTTTTAGCAACAAATAAAATACCCTTTAATTGAGACAGTAAAAGTATTTCCAAAGTTATGTGTTTTCAAAAATATGGAGATACATATGTTGTCTCCTATCTATTCTTCAACCTTGATATTTTACAATTCCTATTTTGTAACCTCCTATGTTTCAACTCCATTTTAAAAGGAATACTAGTGGGAAATATATTACCTCACATATTTCTCTTTATCAAACCTTTTTGAAAACTATTAAGTTATGAGTTGATATATTCCGTAAACAACATCTTGTCATAATTAAGTGTGATCACTTTCAAGATAGTATTGTTAATTATGAAAAGTGTGGTATGATTACTTTGTATGATTTGATTTGTGTTGTTGATATTGTTGTGTTATTGATATTGTAATGTTGTGATTGTTATGATTGTTTGCTTGTGAGGATAATTCCTCAGTTGTGCTCAATACTAAAGTAAAACAAACTTGACCACCAATTTGTAATATGACTTGAAAACAAAACAAGACCTCTATAATTACTTACACCCTCAAATCAAATCTTGATTACAAGAAATGATCCTATCAAAATTCCCTCTCTGTCTATATTCCTCTATTCTATGAAAACAATTATATTTTTCTTTATCAAAATTCTAGGAGTGAGATGAACTAATAATCATCCCACTTCATATCACTCCCTCCTCAAGTAAACCTACTCTTCGATTTAAAACAAACCCCTCAATTCAATTATCAAAAATGAAATGAAGGTCTTGAGTTAAAAATGATCTTCAGAAATAATTTCCCTCCCTAAATTCTCTATTTCCTCCAAACAAATATTCCCTCTATGAAAATCTAAATTATTTTGAAGCTACCTTATTTGTCAAGGAAGTTCCAAAGTTCGACACAATATTTTATCACTGGTTTTAAAATACTAAAGAATGTTAATTCAGTTTTTGCCAAAAATGACATATTTAAACTCTATGAACAAATATTGCTCAAAACATTTTCTTTTCAAAAACCAATTTTTGTGGAGCTTCCACATGTATATGGGAGGCTACCTGAATTTTCTCGGAATTTTGTAAAATGTTTTTAATACCCCAAATAAATCCTTAAAACTCCACTGGTTTTGAAAAGGAAATAAAAGAAAGAGAAAAGGACCTAGTTGTCGGGGGAATACTCTCTGGATTAACCCGCGGCCCAGTGCGACTTAACTTACTCGCACGGATGAAGGCCCACTTGGGAACAAGCCCAACATTGAACCGCCATAAGGAGAAAGATCTAGAAGACAAATCCCGGAGGACCTGAAGACCAAGTAGTCTCCGAGTAGGCCTCTGTGGATGTATTCCTTATGGGGAAGTTTCCTTTTGTAACCTAGCGAGCCTCTGTGCATATAAAGAGGACTCGCAGGACTTAGAGCGGGGCAAGCTATCAAGCCCCAAACCCTAGCTCATACGGCGAGTACCAGATCGGATCGCCTCCATTGTAACACCTCGATTATCATATCAATACCAATCTAGGGTAGGCAGGAAGTAGGTCTTTTACCTCACATTGAGGGGGCCGAACCTGGGTAAATCTGTGTTGATCTTTGTTCCTGCGATCCCAAGCTCGGAGATGCTTGACTCGCGTAATCCCACACCTACGAAGTCATCTATGACACCTAACGTGACAAACCCACGACAGTTGGCGCCCACCGTGGGGCCTGCGGTCAAGAGCGTCACGTTCCGCGCAGGATCCATGAAGGGAGCTGAAGATCTTGTTGTTGGCCGTATCATCACGGTCAATGGCACACCCCTCATCGACGATTCAAGCTGGGGGCCGAAGGCAGATTATTTGGAGACCGGCCACGTCATCCCGTTCGGATCCTTCAACGTCTTCGTCGGCTTCATCGGTGGCAGGTCCGTTAGATCGGTCCAGGAAGGCGATTCAATAGAAGAAGTCGCCGATGACGGGGAAGAATCCGTGGAAAGCATGGACTCGCAAGAGTTTGGGTCCATCATACCTGCCTTTGAAGAAAGTTGCTGGGGTTACCCACCAGAAATCACATCATCACCAGATCAAGAGATGGCACAAGTCGCGGTTTACATGGCCGGAGGAGCAGGTGCGTCAGGGACTGCTGGAGAAACCGAGGCATCGGCACCCCCAAGCAACCCACTTCTTGTCCCTGTGTCAGCCACGAACGCCGCCCTCCGTGCAACAGAAATTGAGGCCGCCAGGGCCGAGCTCCTATATGAGGTTCGAAGGATGGAAGAAGAGCGCCGCAGGCTCGATCAGATAAACCAAGGAATCTAACAGGAGCGGCAGAGAGTAGCCGCGCTGGCTGCGACTCAACAACAGGTTGACCCGCAAACACAGCTGCGCGCGACTCAACCAACAGTGGAAATCCCGCTCACTCCAGCCGCAGGGACAAGAATCCAGACGACTGCGGAAGGAAGGGTACCGACAAATCAAGAGACCCAGCAACAACCAAGGAGGTTTCACACCCCACAGGGCCATTACCAGAACCCTGTCGATAATATGTATGCTGCGGCTAATATCTTGACACAGATGGTACCAACAGGCGATGACCCGGTCAACGCTGAGGCGCGGCGCGCGATTCAGATGTTAAGTACGGCAGTCCTGCAACAAGCCAATAGGGCGGAAGCCGAAGCACAGCTGCCCCTCGTACCATTCAATCACAGGATTACGGCAGAAAGAAGCGTCCAGAGTAGGCCGCCAGAGGACGTGTCAGGAGTCGCACAAAGGCAACAGGAGCGAGTCGCAGATAACCCCGCAGGCGCACCCACAGCCCTGTCCTCGCGACTCAAGGGACCAGCGTGTTTCACTGAAAAGATCAGATCGGAACCTTTTCCTGAAGATTTCAAAGGGCCACGCAAGGTGGCAAACTATAACGCCAGCATGGATCCAACCACTTGGCTTAACAATTACGAGATGGGCATGAGCATCCTAAACGCATCTGAAGAGATCTGCGCACGCTACCTGAACATGATGCTAGAAGGAGCAGCGCACATATGGCTGCAAAATTTGCCTCCCAACTCTATAAATACTTGGGAGGAACTGAAGGATGCCTTCATTAAGAACTTCCAAGGAACTTGCAAGCGACTCTGCAATATAGAAGATTTAGAGCGCTGTGTCCAGAAGGAAGGCGAGTCAAGTCGCCATTGGATGAAAAGGGTGGCAGAAATAATACACTCTTCAGATAATATACCACCAAGCTCAGCCGTCCTGGTGATGGAGAAAAACTGCAAGTTTGAGCCGCTGATTCATAAACTGGGTCGCATGAAGGATAAAGTCAAAAGCCTCAGCGAGGTGATGGCTGCGGCTAACAAATATGCCAGCTCAGACAAAACCAGAGACGCGTCAGACGGAGAAGAAGAGGAGGTTGCTGCAAAAGGAAAGAAAAACTCCAACAAGCTCCAGCAGCAGCAAACGAGCCACAACAACACGAGTCAGAACAAACGCAAAAGCGAAGATGGTCACTCAGGGCTCGTAGCCAATGCGCGTGGAGGATTCAGAGGCCTGCGTGGAAGGGGTCGAGGATACGGCTCCCGGCCAATCAATATGCAAGAAGTGTTCAACCGGCCATGCGACCTTCATGCGGCAGGTGATGGACGGCCAGCGAACCATACCAAGGCGCAATGCCATTATTACAAAAAGTGGAAGGAAGAGAGCCAACACCACGGGGAGAATACCCATGAAGGAAACCCTAGTGCGGCTCATAACACAAACATTGGGCAGCACGGCGCGAGTAACCCCAGATAGACGGGGCAGTATCACATCATAGTTATTGATACCTCCAAAAGAGAAGAGAAATTGAGCCGGAGAAGTCAGCAGGTGAACGCCGTGATACCAACAACACCCGCTTGGTTAAGGTGGTCAGAACACGCGGTAACCTGGAGTCGCGACGACCACCCGCCACAGGTACGGGAACCTGGCAAGTTGGCACTGGTTGTGGCACCATACGTTGCAGGATACAAGCTGACCAAAGTGCTTATGGATGGAGGAAGCAGCATTAATATCTTGTACTACGATACTTTCCAGCGTCTAGGACTCAAAGATTCCAGCTTGCAGCCTACGTCAACAGTATTTCACGGCATTGTCCCAGGAAGGTCCGCACGGCCAGTGGGGAAAATAACCCTCGGGGTAACTTTTGGAACAGAAGAGAACTTTAGAAGTGAATTTCTAAGCTTCGAAGTAGTAAAATTCCAGAGCCCATACCACGCCCTGTTTGGAAGAACGGCCTTTGCTAAGTTTATGGCCAGACCATGCTACGTGTACCTACAGTTGAAGATACCAGGACAAAGAGGGGTCATCACAGTGTACGGAGACAGAGAAAAAACAATAGAATGCGAGAAAGGAGATGCGGCTTTCGCAGAATCCGCCTGTGCCGCGGAAGAACTAAAAGGTTATAAGTCGCAGGTGGACCCAAACGATATGAGTGTGGTTACCACGCCATCTGCTGAGCCACCAATGAAGTTCAAAGCGGCCCAGGACACTAAGCAGATAAATCTTATTCCTGGCGACTCATCCAAGCAAACTAGCATTGGAGTACACATGGAAGAAGAACAGGAGAAGGCCCTCGTTGCTTTTCTCTAGGAAAATAAAGACATCTTCGCATGGAAGCCGTCAGATATGCCAGGGGTACCAAGAGAATTAGCAGAACATAGCCTCAAAGTGAACCCTGCGGCTAAACCAGTGAAGCAGCCACTACGGCGTTTTCATGATGACAGGAGAAAGGCAATAGGAGAGGAGATAGCTCGCTTGCTGGCTGCAGGATTCATCACAGAGGTATACCATCCGGAGTGGGTGGCAAATCCAGTATTAGTTATGAAAAAGAATGGTACGTGGCGAATGTGCGTCGATTACACCAGTCTTAACAAAGCTTGTCCAAAGGATCCATTTGCTTTGCAAAGAATCGACCAAGTAATTGATTCAACTGCTGGGTGCGAGCTGTTATGCTTTTTGGACGCCTATTCAGGCTACCATCAAATCAAGATGAAGAGGGAAGACCAAGAAAAGACGTCCTTCATCACACCCTTCGGAGCTTTTTGTTACGTCAGCATGCCCTTTGGGTTGAAGAACGCAGGTGCGAATTACCAAAGATGCATTCAGAATTGCTTACATGAGCAAATAGGACGCAACGTTCATGCCTACGTGGATGATATTGTGATTAAATCGCAAGTCAGCCAGGATCTTATTGATGATCTGGCAGAAACATTTACAAATCTCAGAAAATACAACATGAAGCTCAACCCCACAAAGTGCGTCTTCGGAGTACCAGCAGGGAAGCTATTGGGATTCATAGTATCAGAAAGAGGCATTGAGGCCAATCCTGACAAGATAAAGGCCGTGATGGATCTCCAAAAGCCGGAAAAGATAAAAGATGTACAGCGGCTTACTGGTTGCGTAGCAGCTTTGAGTCGCTTTATATCAAGATTGGGAGAAAAAGCGCTACCTTTGTACAGACTGCTGAAAAAATCAGACACTTTCGTTTGGGACGCAGAGGCTGACGAAGCTCTGACAGCCTTGAAGCATCAATTGACGAATGCTCCAGTCCTGGCGGCTCCAAAAGATAAAGAGCCAATGTTACTATACATAGCGGCGAATTCCCGCGCTGTGAGTGCTGTCATGGTTGTGGAGAGACAAGAAGCAGGAAAGGAATACCCTGTCCAGAGGCCAGTATACTACGTGAGCGAAGTCCTCACAGCTTCCAAACAGCGTTACCCACAGTGGCAGAAGTTGGTGTTTGGAGTGTTCATGGCGAGTCGCAAGCTGAAGCACTACTTCCAAGAGCATCCAATAACCGTGGTGAGTTCAGCACCATTGGCGGATATCATTCGTAATCGAGAAGCTACTGGAAGAGTCGCTAAGTGGGCGATTGAGTTGGGACCACATCGCATCAGCTATGAGCCGCGTACATCAATTAAATCGCAAGCCCTTGCAGATTTTATTAACGATTGGACAGAAATCCAAGTTGCCCCAGCATGGCAGAAACCAAATACTGGACCATGCATTTTGATGGGTCAAGACAGTTACAAGGCTCGGGGGCTGGAGTGGTTCTGACATCTCCCAAGGGAGACAAGTTGCGGTATGTGTTACAGATACACTTCAACTGCACAAATAACGTGGCGGAGTACGAGGCACTGCTTCATGGTCTACGTATAGCAAAGGAGATGAACATCAGTCGCATACGCTGTTTTGGCGATTCAGACTTGGTGGCACAGCAGGTCTCCGGAACGTGGGACAGCAAGGACGCAAACATGGCTGCATATAGGAGAGAGGTGGACAGAATTGCTGGACATTTCACTGGATACCAAGTTGAACATATTGATCGGAGACAAAATGAAGCCGCGGATGCCCTGTCTCGGCTTGGATCCAATAGACAGTCAGTCCCACCCAATGTTTTCCTGGATGAACTGCACAATCCATCAGTCAAGCCTCCAGCAGAAATTGACATTGCAGAGCCAGAGGATGATTCAACTTTAGTCGCAGCCCTGCATGAACAGCCAGGATGGACAGAGCCATACATGGCATATTTAAGTCGCGGAGTGCTGCCGGACAATGAAATTGTGGCGCGCAAAATCATACGACGATCAAAGGCCTATACAATCATCAACAATGAATTATACAAGCGCAGCTTATCAGGAGCATTTCAAAGATGTGTCTCACCAGAAGAGGGATGAAAAATCTTGCACGAAATTCATTCAGGCGATTGTGGCCATCATGCTTCGTCAAGATCTTTGGTGGCAAAGGCGTTCCGACATGGATTCTTCTGGTTAACAGCATTAGCAGATGCAGAGCAAATTGTCAGAATGTGCGATGGATGTCAAAGATACGCTAGGCAAGATCATATGCCAGCCCAAGCACTTCGCACAATACCCATTACATGGCCTTTCGCCGTATGGGGTTTTGACATGGTGGGGCCTTTCAGATGGTCTTCAAACGGAAAAACTCACCTCTTAGTCATGGTGGACAAATTCACAAAGTGGATAGAAGCAGAACCTGTGGGAGATTGCGAGGCTGAAACAGCAGTCAAGTTCTTGAAGAAGGTCACATTCCGCTTTGGTTACCCCCATAGTATCATTACAGACAATGGGAGCAACACCTCTGAAGGGGCTACACAGATATTTTGCGCAGACAATGGGATAAGATTGGACCTCACTTCAGTAGCACACCCGCAGAGCAATGGACAAGCTGAGCGAGCTAACCAGGAAATTCTCCATGGAATTAAGCCGCGCCTTATTGAAAAGGTCGAAGCATCATCCTTTCCAGCTTTATAGCTGAGTATCATCACAGCCACTCAGGGCTAGAACTTCAACTTTGGTCGCCACCTAGGCGCGACCTATGCAACATCTGATCGCCACCCAGGCGCGATCGACCCTTGTATCAGAAATCGGCCGCCGCCTAGGCGCGGCCGTAAACTTTGTATCATCTCTGGTCGCCACCTAGGCGCGACCGACCCCATGTATCACCATGGATCGCCACCTACGCGCGATCCAACCCTATGTATAACACTCAGTTGCCACCTAGGCGCGACCTTATGTGTCATCATAATCAAAGCTTATCATAGCTTAGCCTATCATGGCAATATCATTATGTTTCTTGGGGTCTTTGTTACCTGAAACAGCCGATTTATTGGCAATTATCAAATTTACCTTAAGTTGGATTGCTACTCGCATTATGTGGCCAAAGTACTGGGGTGTGGCGTCAATCGAGCTTGATTGCCTATCATGGCCGCTCTCGACCCTGAACACACATATTCCTGGGAAATACTGAGTCGCGCGAGTGCCCACTTAAGGATTCAGATAGCCTAACTAGAGGTCGATGTACTGCTTATAGTACGGCAACACCAATTACAATTACTTGTAACTTAACAATTGTTTTATTCATGATGTCAAGTTACAGGTGATGACCTTCAGAAGTTCTCTGAGAAGAATTGAGATGATTACCACATAACATCCTCTCAATCCTTGGGGGCTATATCATATTATCATCAAAAATTTGAAGATAGGTCGTCATCAAGTTTTGAAAGCTATCAGGATGCTCTAAAGCTCATGAAGTCAGATGATCTTCCAGGTGCGAGTCAAGGCCAAACCTGTACAATTATAAGCCGCGAAACAAGGAAAAGCACGGCCTAAGCATTCAAGATCAAGAAGTACTATGAAGTTCAGGCCATGCTTGGGGGCTAATGTCGGGGGAATACTCTCTGGATTAACCCGCGGCCCAGTGCGACTTAACTTACTCGCACGGATGAAGGCCCACTTGGGAACAAGCCCAACATTGAACCGCCATAAGGAGAAAGATCTAGAAGACAAATCCCGGAGGACCTGAAGACCAAGTAGTCTCCGAGTAGGCCTCTGTGGTTGTATTCCTTATGGGGAAGTTTCCTTTTATAACCTAGCGAGCCTCTGTGCATATAAAGAGGACTCGCAGGACTTAGAGCGGGGCAAGCTATCAAGCCCCAAACCCTAGCTCATACGGCGAGTACCAGATCGGATCGCCTCCATTGTAACACCTCGATTATCATATCAATACCAATCTAGGGTAGGCAGGAAGTAGGTCTTTTACCTCACATTGAGGGGGCCGAACCTGGGTAAATCTGTGTTGATCTTTGTTCCTACGATCCCAAGCTCGGAGATGCTTGACCCGCGTAATCCCACACCTACGAAGTCATCTATGACACCTGACGTGACAAACCCACGACACTAGTTGTGATTGCAAAAAGAATTGCAGGGGCCTCTTTGCAAAAGCTTCGTTGACCTCCTGTAGCTCCAATGCCGCACGGCATGGACGCCGTGCTCCTCACGCCGTGGTCGCCGATCGAGCACTCCACCGTGGCCCCCTCCCTCCCTGCTGCGGAGGAGATAAGACCCCCATGCCACTCCTCTGCCCCGTGCTCCCTCACTCGCTCACTCTTCCTCTCCCTCTCCATTTGTTTTCTCTCCACGAACCGAAAACCAGGTGCAGCTCGCAGTCGCTGCCACCATCGATTGAAGCTTCCCGGCCAAATCCAAGCGCACCAGAAGGTTCCCCGCGTCACCCTCTTCAACCTCGTCCAAGGAATCGCGGAGGAGAACAAGGAATCGTCCCCGTCGAGCTATCCCCTTCCGCTCCGGCCGCCGATGTGTTGAGCAAGCTCACGGGTGGTGCAGTCCACCATTTCCCGCCATTGTTGTGCCTCTGTGCTCCCGTCTTCTGCTCTCTCTCATGCCCTCCTTCATTTGCCCAGGGATCGCCGGAGCCGTCGCCGCCGTCATCATCGTGCTTCCCTGCCGCGTCTCGTCACCTCTGCGTGTCGAGGAAGAAGGAGAGGCCCCGTACCCCTTCGCTCGTGCGTGTGGGCCGCTGGCTGGGCCGGCCCAGCACTGCGTTGCCTGGACCCAGCCAGATCCAGCCCACTGACCTTTTTGTTTAGGTTGTTTATTTATCTTCTTGTAGATCTGTTTCTGGTCCTCTAGTTTAAATCATTTTAAAATAGTTTAAATGCAATGTTGACCAAACCAAAAATCACACAAGTATCCTAATGAGTTTGGAGTCATGTCTAACTTACAGATCTGAAAAATATTAAATTGTGTGACGATGGTAATTACTGAACTGCCACTGGCCAAAATCACCCTTTTTGGTATAGATTGAGCTAGGATGATCTAAAATTTATGAATCCAATTGTTTTGAAAGCTCTTCACATTACCTTTCAATAGAAATTGGTCTCATGTGTTTTGGATGCTTAGAACAAAAGTTGCATGCATTTCTAGTTTAGGCCAGCAAGCACTTTGTGCATTTTTAATAAATTATGTAGATAACATTTTGGACCAAACTCAATTGGAATAGTTTCTAATAGCAACAGAGAACACAAATATAAATTTGCATGGTTGTTTGATTGACAGAACTCTCTAGGTGTAATATTTAGTAAAAGTGAAGTTTCTGCCTCTATTTAGAAGAAAAGAATCTAAATGCCTTGTTTACCAAATTGTGTTTTATGATTGTTAATGATTGTTTGGTACTATTGCTGGCATGTTATTATTGTTTAACATGTTAAGATATGTTAGTACTGTTAGTGGCATGTGCTATGCTTGTTTATCTTGTTGTTAAATTAGTTTTGTGTGAATACATTTTTAAATGTCGGCTAGAATAAATCTTATAAAAAGTATCTTTAATACTAAATAACTCCATATCTCAAGATCTATAAATCCAAATAAATCAAACTCAAGTGTTCTGGAAAACTTATGAATTATTTAACTCCCTGAAGTGGTTTCATCTCATTTAGATTAATATTAAAAATGTGATATTTAAAATACCACAGAAGGTTTAAATTCTAAACTTGTTTGTTTCTAATACTCAAATAGTCCAAATGATGCCAATCCAATTTTGTTAGCTTAGTACTGTGATAACTTAGCTCCCCTAATTTTGGTAGAATTAATTGAGCATTATTAATTAATTAGCATTAGATTAAAGTTTAGAAAACCTTTCTGGACTAAAACAATTATAGAAAAATAATGGTTAATCCAAATGAGTTAGGACCAATTTTGTTAGATCACATTTAATCAATGTTAGTTACCCCTAAAAGGATTTAATTTTTGGATAACATTAACTTGAGTTGTAGCAAAAACTTGATTAATTAGTTTCTGTAATAAAACAATTGTGTAGAGAGTTTAATAACTCCAAATGAATCAAACCCAATTGTGTTGTCTTCTACACATCAGTAGCTTTCTGTAGAAATTTAGTTTGTATTTTTGTGACCAACAGAACCCAAGTTATGCAATTAAACATGCACCACTAGATTCTGCCATATTTAAGACCTAATTAAATAATAGTTAATTCAATTAATTTGAAATCAAATTGTGTTGCTTGGTGTGTGCAGTAGCTGTGTGTGAGGCTTGAGAGTTGTTGTGATGCTTGATTAAGTAGTTTAGTAATTGTAGGTATTGCTTGTTCATATTGATGTTAGATTATTTTGCGTGAGTAATATAATTGCCTTGCTTGTTGAACGTGGTTGCCTTTAAGTTAAGTGCTAGTGTGAGTATCTGGTTAACGCCTCTACTTTAGTTTGGTAACACATTTTGAATTACAGAGAACTTTTGTCTGAAGTATTTCCTATTTTAATAAAGATGCTTAATCACAACTTTAACCATATCTTTATAAACATAAGCAGTGTGGTGATTGCCCAACTTGTTTGTTAAATGATAGTCCTCCCTCTTGATTGTTGTTTGTCAGTATTGCTTGATGTTGTTGTTGGAGTGTCCTACTGCGTGTTGATTGTGTTCCTTTCTTTTTGCGACGCTAGATATAAACGCTACCGGATTGATCGTTGGAAAGGATTTATGAGAGAAGAATCGAAGTTTATTTCTTTGGAAGAATCGAAGTTTATTTCCTTGATCAGTGAGAAGAAGTCCAGGAGCATTATGCCGAAATCAGGCAAGCTACTTCACTGAGCTTGCATCTATATACATCTATTTTGATTTACCTGTTTTACTTATAAGGAGTATAAAGGATTTATGTGGTGTTTGCCACTAAAACTATGATTTCGAAAACCCTTTCCCAAAATACAAGTATATTATTGAGACACCCTATATAGAGGTGTTAGTAATCTTGTAGTAGTTCCTAAATGGGAACCTATTTGTTTCTACTCAAAAACCTCTATGAAAATCTTTGGCTGAGATTACGATCTACCCAAATTTTGGTTAAAAGTATTTGGCTATGAAAATTGGAAATGATTTGGAGAAACCTTTTTAAAAAGTTTATGAAAAACTATTTTGCCACTCTAGGTAGAAGTATCAGTTTTGTTTATTTAAAACTATAGGATGGGAAAAAAAACAATGTTTATTCAAAACTCCTTTGAAAGTACTTGGATGGAGATGAAATGCCGAAAAGTCGGTATTAAGATGGAGAAATGGAGATTGGTGATGTTTATGAAAATGCACATTGTGTCCTTGTACTTACATCCCCAGCCGAAAATCTGTGCGACCACATTTAGCCACATATGGGAAAGGGCGTAGTCATATAATTTGCTCGTGTTAGTACTGGATGCCTCAATAACGAGGATAACCTCGTTCCATGAGGGGATGGTCTGAGGACCTACCCCCTGACCCGGGTCCTCTAAAGAGAAGAGCGCCTAAGGGCACGCCTAAGGGCTGTTATGATATGAATTGGAGATAGAGGATTTGTAGGGCCATTAAAATTCGCCGGGCAGAACTACGAGTCCTCACACTTAGTTTCTGAGGATTTAAGTGTCGATGGAATGTTTCGTAGCGGTAGGGTCCTATACTAGCATGAGCAAAGGACAGGCTATGGTCGGGAGCTCAACTTCGCATACCCCTGGTATGGCGGGACGTGGCTGACACGATGAGTGACCGGATGGGTGTGGGAAAAGCGTGCTACCTCTGCAGAGGGTAAAAACTATTCGAATAGCCGAGTCCTCGGATATGGACAGTTGGGAAGAACTACTAAGGCCATGTGCAAGTTTTGAGTCAAGTTTTGGAAAGTGTGGGAAGTGAAGATGTTGTTTCTTACCTGTACCAATGAGTTGGTACGAGGCTATTTTGTGGCTTGGCACCATGTTTGAGACATGGTCGGGAAAGGAGAAGTTTGGAGAAGTAACTAAAAGGGGCGATTTCTTAAAGAATAGTTATAAACTTCTTCTTATCCTTTTCAGTAGAATTTTAGAGATGTTTTAAAAATTAAGTAAAAGTTTTAAGAAACTAGTGCTTACTCAAGTAGGGGTAGTTTGCGAGTACAATCAAATGTACTCATATTGGTTTTGTCCCTGGCTATTGTCTTAGCCAGATCTCGAGGAGCCCTACGTTGAAGGAGAGTTCGGCGACGTCTATGCGAACTAGGATCTTCACAAGTCAGCTGCCTGTCGGGTGTTGTTAGGATGGATTGGCTCTACTACCGTAGTTTCGGCTGAATAAAGATGCTTGGCCCTTGAAGGCACTTATGTATAATTAGGCCATATGGCCCTGCTTGTAAGACTTTAAAACCGGTATTGTATGGGTGTAAACTGTGGTATTCAGTTCAGATTATGTGCAACGACAGACTGATCATGGGATCGTTGTGGTAAGCATAATCGGGTATTTCGGACAGCTAGTCCGGGTCCCCACAATAACGTTGACAGGTTCCAGAATTTGGCAATCGTCATCGTCATCATCGTCGTCAGACCGGTCTCTGATGGAACTGGGAACTTGTTTCTTACCCGGGTTGGAAGAGCTAGTCTTGGGGGCGGACCTCGGAACGGCCTTAGGGATCGGCAGGTGATCCTCATTGTCCGGGTCTTCAGCCTCTGGACCTTCCAGGGCTAGGCGGGCAGGCGCCCAGTTCGACAGCTCCGCTCCGTCCTCGATCAGCTGCCGGGCGAACCGCTGCAGGAGTGGCAAAAAAGAATTGAGTTAAGAAGCAACCGAGGTGTGCAAGACCGGAGCGTAAGCTCGGAAAGTTAGTAAGTACTCACTTGCTCCGGAAGATGTTCTCTGTCGTGAGGCTCCACGCCCCATGTCCACTCCTCGTCCATCTCAGTCTGGGCAACGGCTTTGACCCGGCGCCAAACTGAGGCCTTGGAGAGCGCCTTGCTGCTGATCCGAGTAGGATCGAGTAGACCTTCCATATGGCAGATCTTATGGGCTCGTTGTTGAAGGGGGCTGACTCTTCGTTCCACAAAAGTCTGGAGGATGTCATCGGAACCCCACCCTCTTTTCTTGAGATCCAGCATGTATTCATGGATCTCTTGAACCTCGGCGTAGGCGTCCTCCGGGTTGAAGTCCCAATTGAGTTGTGCAGTGGGAGGGCCGAGCTGGAAGTCCGGGAGGTTGATGAGGTCGACAGTACCGGGGTTCCTCACATAGAAAAAGGATCGCTGCCACTTCTTGCAGCTCTCCAGGCCTTTGATCCATGGGAACTCGGAGAACATCCGGGGTGAGATAGAGGCCGCACCACAGGCAGTCATATCTTTGTTCACAACCTCCTTATTGGGGATGCTCTGTTTCTTCAGCTGGAAGTACTTGGCCCAGCCCTCAACGCTCGGCCAGAGGCCGAGATATCCTTCAGAGAAAGCTGTATAGCACGACAGCTGTAGCATGGAGTTAGCAGGGAGATGGTGCGGCTGCAGGCCGAAGAACTTCAGAAATTCCCGAAAGAACTTGCTGGCCGGAAGTCCGAATCCACGCTCGAAGTGAGAGACAAACACCACTTTCTCGCCGGGGTTGGTGATCGGTTCGCCGTCCCCAGTGTGGAGCCGATATAGCAGTTCGGCTGGGATTCGATGAGTTTCTTTGAGCCATTTGATATCATCGTCAGTGACGTCCGAGCCATCCCATCCACCTCTCTCGCTGGCGGAAACCTCGGCGCGGTTTGACGTAGCAATTGCCGACATGTTGAGGCTTTCCTGCAGAAGAGGAAGGTTCAACCGGGGTAAAATACCTCGGATCAGTCAAAACAGCCGAGCTAAAGAGTTTTGGGCGGGAAACATGTTTCTACCATGGCGAGATATTAGCAAAGATCTACCGGTGAGCCAAAAAGGGAAATAAAATCAAGTTCATCAATGGGCAAACCTAAAAGGACTGTGCTACGGGTGCGTCTGATGCCAGTCTAGGTGAGATCTAAAGTGGCCAAAAAGTGCAAAGGGGATCATCTAGTTCATCAAAAGCTTAGGGTTCATCAGGATCCTCGAGTTCATCGGAGGATGAACTCATCCACGGCAATGGAGGGGAAGCAAAGCAAGGAACTCACCGTGGAGGAACGCGAGGGATCGGCGGTGAGTCGATGGCGCCAGGCGCAGCGCGCGTGCTCCGGTGCGGCGAGGCACTTGACGGCGGTGCGGAACGGTGTTGCAGAACGGCGGCGCGTACTCCGGTGCGACGAGGCGCTCGACGGCGGCGATGGAGGCAGAGGGCACGGGCAGCAGGCGAGTGGGGAGGAAGAAGATGAAACTCCCCTTGGGCCCCTATTTATAGCCGCGTGCGGTTACGGCGTGCTTTAACTGCGCACTACCGCGCGGTTATCGGGAAGGCGCGGGATCGTGTGCGGGTGAGCGCACGGTTGCACGGTTGGTGGCCGCACGATCGGCCACATCGTGGGCCGCGGAGTGGCAACCGCCAGCCTCGGATTTCCTGCGCTGGTCAGCACGAGAATCGAGGAGTCGTGGGCGGTCAAGTTGGCCTCGCACTTGAGTGCGCAGGTGCGCTGTTCGGTGGGTCCTGCTGACGAGGGCGGCGTGTGGTCAGGACCTGTCTTTCAGAGGTCCGGATTTCGAAGCCCGGGCAGAGATTCTTCGCCACGTGCCTCGGAGAATCTTGAGGCAAGATTGTGCTCTGTCGAACAGCTCGGAAAGTTCAGTTTGCATATCTACCTCGGATTAGATGGTGGTATGTGGGAAGTACCTCGGCGGAACTATGTTTGAGGTCGGTTTTAGAGGTGGTGCCTTGCTTGTTTTGAACCTGCTACGGCCCTCCATCCGAGGTCGTAGGACCGCACCAGCTTCGGGGACTAATGTCGGGGGAGTATCCCCGGGTAGGGTCAAGGCTTGGCATAAAGATGAGTTTAAAGATATGCCGAGGTACGGAAAGGGCCGACCTGCTTGGGCCTGGGAGAATCCGAGCTTCACTATGACCTGGAGAGTTTAAAGGCCGACCTATCTTAGCCCAGAGGGATCCGAGGTATCCCGTCGGCCTGGGCCGAGGTTCACTGTCCGAGCTACGTTCAGCCGACCTAGCTACCTCGGTGCTATGGTTTGTGGTGTGCGAGCAGGAGAAGCTGTGGGGAGGAAGTAAGATCCGACCTGGTAAAGATCTTAAGCGCAAAACCTGAGGTACGGAGCTCGTCACATCCGTGCCGAGCTAACCGAGGTGGTAGGTCGGGCAGGAGTCAATGCTCCTGTCACCTCCAGCCGGGTACAAGAGCGCCTGACACGGGAGCGTCTGTCAAGGAGCCTGGCAGAGGCGTGCCCCGGGTTCGGCGGGCCTGCACGTCTCTGACCGCTGACCACGCGGGATCTGGGAAAAGGCTACGAGGTAGCTCTGCCAGGCCACGTCCTGTCTCGGTCAGAGGGGACATGCTAGTTCTGCCGTTAGGCTACAGGAGATGGGCAAGCCACGTCTTGTCCCTGACAGAGGTACGGTGGTGACCGTTGCAGAGGCATGGCAACAGTGTTCAGCGAGGGGCACAATGGTAACCCGGCTGGCCTATATAGTGGGCTTCACCCCCCTCCTGCTGAAGGGGCGGAGGAACTAGTTGATCAAGAGAGAAAGAAAAGAGAGTGAGGAACCTCGGAACACCCCGGAAACACCTCGGATTCAGCTCGGAGTGCCTTCTTCCTCCCGTCTAGATCCATCTTTTACCTGAAGTTCTCACCATTGTAGCATCATACAGCTCGAGGAGCAGCTTGTACTTGTCACTTTGAGCTATACACTGAGTAGGATAGTGCTGCAGTAGGGGTGTTACCTCCACAAGAGGGCCCCGAAGCAGGGTACATCGTGGTGTGCTTTGTGTTCTTGGTTTCTTGGTTCTTCGTTCGTGTTCTTGTGTGTTCTTGCGTGTGCACTTCTTGCGTGCATAAACCCTCCCCGGATTCCCCCAACGACCGTTCGGCCCCATCTTAGCCATACCTATGGCATCTGCCGTGATCCCACCACGACACTTGATTTCTCAAAAGAAAGCACGTCGGCCGCGACTTGTCTAATGGCTAAAGTTGATGTGGGTTGGCTTTGGCATCGCCGACTAGCCCACACCAATATGAGAACACTCCATGATCTTCAAAGTGGTGATCACATTCTTGGACTAACCGATATTAAGTTTTCCAAAGATCGTGTGTGTAGGTCTTGTGTTCTAGGTAAACAACATGGAGAAGCTCATCCATCAAAGACCAAGATCACTACCGCCAAGATTATCGAGCTCATTCACTTGGACCTCTTCGGTCCCCTATCCTATGATAGTCTTGGTGGAAAGAAGTATTGCTTGGTGATTGTTGATGACTATTGAAGATACACATGGGTCTATTTCTTCAAGAAGAAGAGTGAGACCCAACAAAGAGTCATTGACTTCATCAACATGGCTCAACGTCTATATCAAGAGAAGATCAAGACAATCCGAAGTGATAATGGGTCCGAATTCAAGAACTACACCGTGGAGGGATTTCTTAGTGAGGAGGGGATTGCTCATCAATATTCCACTCCTTATACTCCTCAACAAAATGGTGTTACGGAGAGGAAGAACCGGACTCTTATGAATGCGGCTAGGACCATGATTGCGGAGTATGCTTCTCCGTTTAACTTTTGGGCCGAAGCCATCTCCACCGCGTGTCATGCAACAAACCGGCTCTATCTCCGCAAGCTCTTGAACAAGACCCCATATGAGATTCTTCTTGGGAAGAAACTGGACCTCTCTTATTTTCGCGTCTTCGGATGCAAGTGCTTCATTCGCAAGAAAGGTAACCGGTTATCTAAGTTCGAGACTAGATCAATAGAGGGTATCTTTGTTGGTTACTCCACAAGCTCTCACGGCTATAGAGTCTACAACAAGACCACCGGTCAAGTTGAAGAATCTAGTGACGTGAAGTTTGATGAGGATAACGGCTCCCAAGTGGGGCAAGTTGATTCTAGTGTTGTAGGTGATATACCCATGGAGCTTTGCTCTAAGGAGGATGGCAATTGGGGACATTCGTCCGGTTGAAGAGGATCCTCCTCAAGTTCAAGATCCTCCACAAGCTCCTCCTCAAGTCATACCATCACCTATTCAAGATCCTCCATGTAACCAAGAACAAACTCCAAGCCCTCAATCAAGTGAGCAAGGTCAAGGACGAGATCAACCTAGTGGTCCCTTGATGCGTGTAAAGTCATATGTCCGTTGGGAACCCCAAGAGGAAGGTATGATGAGTGCAGCAGCAAGTTTTCCCTCAGTATGAAACCAAGGTTATCGAACCAGTAGGAGATCGAAGTTGCTTCGAAGGTGTCAACGGCGTCAGAGAAAGTGCTTGCGTTGTAGGGGAGGCAGAAGTCTTCTGAATCTTCCCCGGCAACAGCGCCAGAAAAAGTATTCTGGAGCGTGCTTGATGGGAATGCAAGACTTCCAGAAAAGTGTGGTGATGAAGGTGAGGTCTGACTCGTCGACTTGGAACCTGCACACAACAATCAAACTACTTTGCCCCAATGAAACAGTGAGGGTGTCAATCTCACCGGCTTGCTGAAAACAAAGGATTAGACGTATAGTGTGGAAAATGATGTTTGCTTGCAGAGAATGTAAAAGAACAATGATTGCAGTAGGTTGTATTGCAGATGTAAAAGAATGGACCGGGGTCCACAGTTCACTAGTGGTGTCTCTCCATAATAAAATACTAACATGCTGGGTAAACAAATTACAGTTGGGAAATTGACAAATAGAGAGGGCATAACAATGCACATACATATCATGATGATCAATATGAGATTTATTTGGGCATTACGACAAAGTACACAGACCGCCATCCAGCATGCATCTGTGTCTAAATAGTCCACCTTCAGGTTAGCATCCGCACCCCTTCCAGTATTAAGTTGCAAGCAACAGACAATTGCATTAAGTATGGTGCATAATGTAAACAACACTAATATCCTTAGACAAAGCATTGCTGTTTTACCCCTAGTAGCAACAGCACATCCACAACCTTAGAACTTTCTGTCACTGTCCCAGATTAAATGGAGGCATGAACCTACTATCTAGCATAAATACTCCCTCTTGGAGTTACAAGCATAAACTTGGCCAAAGCCTACACTAATAACGGAGAGCATGCAAGATCATAAACAACACATATATGATAGATCAATAATCAACTTGACATAGTATTCAATATCCATCGGATCCCAACAAACACAACATGTAGCATTACAATAAGATGATCTTGATCATGATAGGCAGCTCACAAGATCTAAACATGATGGCACAAAAGGAGAAGACAACCATCTAGCTACTGTATGGACCCGTAGTCCAGGGATGAACTACTCACGCATCACTCCGGAGGCAGGCATGGCGATGTAGAGCCCTCCGGTGATGATTCCCCTCTCCGGCAGGGTGCCGGAGGAGAACTTCTGAACCCCCCGAGTTAGGGTTGACGGCGGCGGCGACACGGATGTTTTCTGGAATAATGGCTCGGTGTTTTAGGGTTTTCGTGTCTGGGGGAATTAATAGGCGAAGGGGCGACGTCGGTGGAGGCGCGGGGCTCGCTCCCCATAGGCTGGCGCGGCAGGGGCCCACCCGCGCCGCCATGTGGGGACGCCGCCCTGCTGCCCCCCTTCGTCTCTCCTTCGGACTTCGTGTACGTGTCGGGAAAATAGGCACCTGGGATTTTGTTTCGTCCAATTCCGAGAATATTTCCAGAACAGCTTTTCTGAAACCAAAAACAGCAGAAAACAGGAACTGGCACTGTGGCATCTTGTTAATAGGTTAGTTCCAGAAAATGCATAAAAATGCTATGAAGTGTGAATAAAACATGTAGCTATTGGTATAAAACTAGCATGGAACATAAGAAATTATAGATACGTTGGAGACGTATCAAGCATCCCCAAGCTTAGTTCTACTCGTCCTCGAGTAGGTAAAACGATAACAACAATAATTTCTGAAGTGACATGCTACCAACATAATCTTGATCAATAATATTGTAAAGCATATGAGCTGAGATCAAATCATTCAAAGCAAAAGTCTATAATTGATATAAGAGATAACAAAACAAGTTAGTTAAACAAGCTAAAAGTTTTCATGAATGATTGCTTTAAAGACATGAAACCGTACAAGGTTCATTAAAGATGTGTTAAGTATCCAATGTAGGAGTTCTATCCTTCAATTCCAAGCATCAAGTAATCTTTCACAACAAAGGAGGATTCAGCCAAGTAAAAATAAACATGAACATCATGAATCAACTGTTTCGAATCTACTCAACCGGTGAGCGTAAGCATTTGGTTTTGGCACCAGGATGTTATGGCTAAAAGAACATTAATGGGGGTTTGGAAGGCCAAAGGAAGAAAGTCTCACAAAGCTATAAGTGATCATTAGACAAGAGGAAGTCTTATAATCGAAGCTATGTAAGGAGTAGTGATTGCCATGCAACGGATGCACATAGAGCTATAGTGTATGAAAGCTCTCCAATGGAACTAGTGGGGGTGCATCCA
Organism: Poa pratensis; assembly: GCA_947311845.1. Classification (NCBI taxonomy): domain Eukaryota; kingdom Viridiplantae; phylum Streptophyta; class Magnoliopsida; order Poales; family Poaceae; genus Poa; species Poa pratensis. Next base: position 4,054,777 of record CAMZMU010000085.1, on the reverse strand, counting down.
ACTTGGTTGCTCATGAAGACCTAGAGCATTTTTGAGGAAGCTCATCATTGGAATATACAACCCAAGTTCTATAGTGTAAATTCCCCACATAGTTATACTAGTAAAACATGAAAACTCTCTCACATGGAGTACAGGTGCTAAACATGAGCACAAATGATGACTATGAATAATGCAGGTGCTTCAACATGAGCACAAGTGTGGATAAAGGATAGTAATGTTGCCCCCTTTTTCTTTATTCTTTTTTTCTTTTTTCTTTTTTCTATTTTTTTTCTTTTTCTGTTTCTCTTTTCGATGGCCTCCATGGCTCTTTTCACTTTCAGGGGCAACACTCTAATATGACAACACACTTTTTGTTACAAATAACTCACAACGAACTAAAACATGATGTATGAAACTGTATGCCTCTGCCAGTGTAGCAGGATATGCAATGATCTAGCGTAACATGGGTAAACCGCACATCAGCTGTATAGAATCATGCAAAGCAATATGTATATGATGAATGACAGCAAGTCATGTAATGTAAGATGGAAGTTGCATGGCAATATATCTCGGAACAGCTATGGAAATGCTGTAGTAGGTAGGTATGGTGGCTGTTTTGAGGAAGATGTATGGGTTTATGTGTAGGAGAACAAGAGAAAGTTCTCCCACGGGTTTGGATGTACTGGCGAAGTATGCACAACTCTCAATGTGAGCAGAAGGCAATGCACAGCACCGAAGAGGCTAGCAAATATGGATGGTGGAAGTGCCAAAAACCGTAGCTCAACATTAGTCAAAAAGAACTCACAAGCTTATTGCAAACATCTAGCAGGTTCAACATTAAGAACATGATTAAAGTTTACTCCAAGAAGGGCCGTTCACGGCGGCACAAGTACCCCGTTAGATCCCTCGACCTTCAGCACAACTTAGTTATTACGAATCACTTTTAGACATGGAAAGCTATCAAGTCCAACTACACCTTCAACAATTTAAATAGAGTTTGTAGTACGGTACAAGCTTAAAGACAACTATCCACTAATAATTTTAACTTAATTAACCAGCAAGCTTTACCATCTAAATACCTCAAAACATTTGCAAAGAATCAAGTCATCAAAGTTCAATGATCTACAAGACTATGCAAGTTATTACTATACCACTACCACATGCAGCATTTTCTGAACCAACACATCAACCAAGCAACTAAACAAAAACTCTCCAAATGATTTACAAATGAAACAAGAGAGTACTACTCCACAAGAATTAACAGCTCTAAAAGAGATGCATGAAAAACAGGAGCTAAAAACATACAGTAGCTAGATAAGAATACTCAAAAGATATAAGTGAAGAATATGAGTATTCACATGAAAAAGCGGAGCGTGTCTCTCTCCCACACAAGAATGCTAGGATCCAACTTTATTCAGAAAAATAAAAACAACAAGCAAAAAAATAAAAGCACACAGACGCTCCAAGTAAAATACATAAAATGTGGAAGAATTAAAATATAGTTTCACTAGAGATGACCTGATAAATTGTTGATGAAGAAGGGGATGCCTTGGGCATCCCCAAGCTTAGACGCTTGAGTCTTCTTGAATATTGCAGGGATGACCCACGGGGGCATCCCCAAGCTTAGGCTTTTCACTCTTCTTGATCACATCATATCATCCTTCTCTCTTGCTCCTTGAAAACTTCCGCCACACCAAACTCAGTAACTCGTTAGAGGGTTAGTGCATAATCAAAAATTCTATATTCTACTGTGACACAATCATTACCAAAGCTTCTGGACATTACTTACAGCCACTGATGTTTAATGGAGCAAAGAAATCCAATCAAACATAGTAAAAGAGGCAATGCAAAATAAAAGGCAGAATCTGTCAAAAACAGAACAGTCTGGAAAGACGAATTTTTTTGAGGCACTTAACTTGCTCAGATGGAAGAAGCCCAAAATAATGAAAGTTGCGTACATATATAAGGATCATGCGTGATTTTTTCAGAATTTTTCGAATTTTCTGTAACACATACAGCTCAAAACGGTGGACAGCAAAAATCTGTCACTGCGCAGAAATCCAATTTTAGCAACAACTTTCAACTAGAGACTTTACTTGGCACAACAATGCAATAAAATAAAGATACAAAGGAGTTGCTACAGAAGTAAACAGCACCTTGACTCAAAATAAAATAAAATGACAGAAAATAAAAAGATGGGTTGTCTCCCACAAGCGCTTTTCTTTAACGCCTTTCAGCTAGGCGCAGAAAGTGAAAATCAAGTGTTATCAAGAGAAGATGCATCAACATCATAATTTGTTCTAGCTTTACGTTTACTCTTTTTAACTTTAGTCTTACTCTTGGGTTTAGGGAATGAATGCCCACCTCCTGGCGAGGTGGTGAAGTTCAAAGTACCTTTTCCCATATCCATTACAGCCCCCAAAAGTTTGAGTAGGGATCTTCCAAGTGTAATTTGTCCTGTCCCTGCACATTCAATGATAAGATAATCAATGGACACTGTTCTTCCCATGAATTTTCTAAATACTCCTTCAGCTATCCCATTAGGTAATATAATGGTGTTATCAGTAAGAGTTATTCCTTCTCCCCCTTCAGTGAGTTCCCAAAGATTCATAATTTTTTTAGGCATAAGGCAAAACTCTGACATAATATCACAATGAGCATAAAAGGTTTCACTACTAATAGCAACTTTTACCGTAGGGACCCACATTGGAGGTTCAAAATTTATTGGAATGTAATCATAACATTCCCGAATTTGATTATATCCTTCCTTTAAACAAGATATATTTGTCTCAAGAGTGTTTAATCTAGCATGAATGCTTACAAGGGCCGAATCAATTTTATCGGTTGAGCTAGAAGGTGCAATCAACCTTTTTATGGCATTAAAAGCTTGATCCCCATTGCAATGAAGGAAATCTCCTCCAACAACAGCGTCCAAAGCATATCTATAACAAAGGACTAGACCGAAGTAGAAACTACAAAGAAGCAAGCTCATAGTCATTTTAGGCTCAGTTTTATCATAAGAATCAGAAATTCTAAACCATGCTTCTTTAAAGCTATCCTCACTCCCTTGTTTAAAAGTGAAGATTAATTCCTCAGGTGACATACTGACAGTCATGGGACTAGACATGATGATAATAAAAAAACAAAGCAAAACCAAAATAACAAAAGTAAAACAAGTAACTAATTTTTTTGTGTTTTTTGATATAAAGAAAGCAAACAAGACAAAATTAAAATAAAGCAAAACAAAAACAAAGTAAAGAGATTGGGTGTGAGAGACTCCCCTTGCAGGAGCAATTCGGCCTCCCCGACAACGGCGCCAGAAAAAGTGCTTGATGCGTGTAAAGTCACACGTCCGTTGGGAACCCCAAGAGGAAGGTATGATGAGTGCAGCAGCAAGTTTTCCCTCAGTATGAAACCCAGTTTATCGAACCAGTAGGAGATCGAAGTTGCTTCGAAGGTGTCAACGGCGTCAGAGAAAGTGCTTGCATTGTAGGGGAGGCACAAGTCTTCTGAATCTTCCCCGGCAACAGCGCCAGAAAAAGTATTCTGGAGCGTGCTTGACGGGAATGCAAGACTTCCAGAAAAGTGTGGTGATGAAGGTGAGGTCTGACTCGTCGACGTGGAACCTGCACACAACAATCAAACTATTTTGCCCCAACGAAACAGTGAGGGTGTCAATCTCACCGGCTTGCTAAAAACAAAGGATTAGACGTATAGTGTGGAAAATGATGTTTGCTTGCAGAGAATGTAAAAGAACAATGATTGCAGTAGGTTGTATTGCAGATGTAAAAGAATGGACCGGGGTCCACAGTTCACTAGTGGTGTCTCTCCATAATAAAATACTAACATGCTGGGTAAACAAATTACAGTTGGGCAATGGACAAACAGAGAGGGCATAACAATGCACATACATATCATGATGATCAATATGAGATTTATTTGGGCATTACGACAAAGTACACAGACCGCCATCCAGCATGCATCTGTGTCTAAATAGTCCACCTTCAGGTTAGCATCCGCACCCCTTCCAGTATTAAGTTGCAAGCAACAGACAATTGCATTAAGTATGGTGCATAATGTAAACAACACTAATATCCTTAGACAAAGCATTGCTATTATACCCCTAGTAGCAACAGCACATCCACAACCTTAGAACTTTCTGTCACTGTCCCAGATTAAATGGAGGCATGAACCTACTATCTAGCAATAAATACTCCCTCTTCGAGTTACAAACATAAACTTGGCCAAAGCCTACACTAATAACGGAGAGCATGCAAGATCATAAACAACACATATATGATAGATCAATAATCAACTTGACATAGTATTCAATATCCATCGGATCCCAACAAACACAACATGTAGCATTACAATAAGATGATCTTGATCATGATAGGCAGCTCACAAGATCTAAACATGATGGCACAAAAGGAGAAGACAACCATCTAGCTACTGTATGGACCCGTAGTCCAGGGATGAACTACTCACGCATCACTCCGGAGGCAGGCATGGCGATGTAGAGCCCTCCGGTGATGATTCCCTCTCCGGCAGGGTGCCGGAGGAGAACTTCTGAACCCCCCGAGTTAGGGTTGACGGCGGCGGCGACAGCGGATGTTTTCTGGAATAATGGCTCGGTGCTTTAGGGTTTTCGCGTCTGGGGGAATTAATAGGCGAAGGGGCGACATCGGTGGAGGCGCGGGGCTCGCTCCCCATAGGCTGGCGCGGCAGGGGGCCCACCCGCACCGCCATGTGGGGACGCCGCCCTGCTGCCCCCCTTCGTCTCTCCTTCGGACTTCGTGTACGTGTCGGGAAAATAGGCACCTGGGATTTTGTTTCGTCCAATTCCGAGAATATTTCCAGAACAGCTTTTCTGAAACCAAAAACAGCAGAAAACAGGAACTGGCACTGTGGCATCTTGTTAATAGGTTAGTTCCAGAAAATGCATAAAAATGCTATGAAGTGTGAATAAAACATGTAGCTATTGGTATAAAACTAGCATGGAACATAAGAAATTATAGATACGTTGGAGACGTCTCATCCCTCTCCACAACTTGATGTTCAAGACCAAACTCAAGAAGGTGCAACTCAAGCAAATGATCAAGAACAAGCTCAAGATGGTCCACATCGAGATCAAGTTCAAGATCAACACCATGCACATGACTCCGATGATGAAGGAAATGATCAAGTTATATCTCAAGAAACCTCGGAGGAGCTCAAGAATAGGAGAGACTCACGACGAGAGCAAAACCTAGAGCTCTTGGATTGCCACTTGGACAATGTCGTCGGTGGCATCCAAAGCAAGGTCGTCACAAGAAGTCAATTGGCGAGCTTTAGCACTCACCATGCGTTTGTGTCCTTCATCGAGCCCAAGAAGGTGTATGAAGCTCTTGAAGATCATGATTGGATTGATGCCATGCACGAAGAACTCAATAACTTCAAGCGCAACAAGGTGTGGAAGTTGGTGCCAAGGCCAAGCGGGTGCAAGAACGTCATCGGCACCAAGTGGGTCTTCAAGAACAAGCAAGACGCGAACGGCATCGTCATTCGAAACAAGGCGAGATTGGTGGCACAAGGCTACTCTCAAGTCGAAGGTGTTGACTTCGGTGAAACGTATGCCCCCGTTGCTCGTCTTGAATCTATTCGCATCTTGCTTGCATATGCATCTCATCATAACTTTAAACTACAACAAATGGATGTTAAAAGTGCTTTCCTTAACGGTCCTATTAATGAGTTGGTATATGTTAAGCAACCTCCCGGGTTTGAGGATCCCAACCATCCGGACCATGTTTACAAACTTGACAAGGCGCTCTATGGCCTTAAACAAGCCCCACGTGCGTGGTATGAGCACCTTCGAGAGTTTCTAGTAGATCGTGGATTCCAAGTTGGTGTTATTGACCCCACTCTCTTTACCAAGAAGGTGGGCGGCAATCTTTTCATATGCCAACTCTATGTAGACGACATCATATTTGGTTCTACTAACAATGCTTTCAATGATGAGTTTGCAAAGCTAATGACAAGCAAGTTTGAGATGTCCATGATGGGGGAGTTGAAGTACTTCCTAGGGTTTGAAGTGAAGCAATTTAGGGAAGGTACTTTCATCAATCAAGCCAAATACACCCAAGACATGCTCAAGAGGTTCACGATGACGGAGCTCAAACCGTACAAGACACCCATGTCTACCACCATTGACCTCCACACCGACACCGAGGGTAACGATGTTGATCAAAAACTCTATCGCTCGATGATTGGCTCTTTGCTTTATCTTTGTGCATCTAGACCGGATATTATGTTTAGTGTGGGTAAGTGTGCAAGGTATCAAGCGGCTCCTAAGGAGAGCCACATGATGGCGGTTAAGCGCATCTTTCGATATTTGTTTCATACCCCAAACTTTGGTCTTTGGTATCCCAAGGGTTCAAGCTTTCATCTCATGGGGTACTCGGATGCGGATTATGCCGGAGAGAAGAAGGATAGGAAGTCCACATCCGGGGTTGTCAATTTCTTGGCCGCTCTTTGGTATGTTGGTCCTCCAAGAAGCAAAATTGTGTTGCTCTCTCCACCACCGAGTCCAAGTACATCTCCGCCGCAAGTTGTTGTGCTCAACTCCTATGGATGGTGCAAACCATGAAGGACTATGGTGTTAACTTCACCAAGGTGCCTCTTCTTTGCTACAATGAGAGTGCCATCAAGATCGCCCACAACCCCGTGCAACATGCCAAGACGAAGCACATTGAAGTTCGTCATCACTTCATCCGGGAGCACGTGGAGAGGGTTAACATTGACCTCTTATTTGTAGGTACCAAGGATCAACTCGCGGACATCTTCACCAAGGCCCTTGATGAACCAAGATTTCGAGAGTTGAGGAATGAACTAAATGTTATCGATGCGAGTAACTTTGCTTGACCGCCTTGCACAAGTACCCATAGTAGACATCGTAACTAGTTTAGATGCATGCATGGACATAGGGGGAGTGTAACTCAATTCATGAGTCAACACTATCTCTATTATGCGGACATAGACAATTCGTGCTTCATTTGGTCACTACGGTGACAATTTGGGCTTAAACGATGAGTATCGGCCTTGAACCCTAGATACATCTTCGCGGTTCTAGGTTGATAATAGCTCATACATGGTGGCCTCGGCCACCGCCTTCCTCTTCTTGAGGAATTGCTTCTTATTTGATCTTATTTGGGTTTTTTAGACCTTTTTCGTTTTTCTTTTGTGGGAAACACTCAACTCTTGTTTTTTTTCTTTTGCATCTTGCAAGGTTGAATGTTCTCCCATCCCTATCAGTTCGTGATCTATCCTAAGCCAAAAATCTTATCCCAAAAGACTTTCCTCTCTAAAAATGCTTTTTGGTTTCATGCTCTTGGCGCTCGGAAAGTCGGACCCGGCGACATGGTATTGTGTTCGCTCTCTTTTGAGTCTACACAACGTGGTGCCCCAGGCGCCGGTACTGGCATCCCATTCATGGTTATGCACTACATCATAATGCGCAAGCATTTTGATTTAATGCATACCCTGTCCTTGGGCTGCGCAGAAACCGGCTGGCGGTGCTACCGCTGGGTTAAGCGGTAGTGCCGCTGGCGCGGGCTCGGGCAGGATAAGGCTCGGGCGGCTGTGGGATGGAAGTCAAACTTCTTTTTCCCCACGCCGCCCGATCTATCTCACCCAGATCCGCCGCCGCCGACCATCTCCGCCGCCGGGAAGGAGTGCCCCGGCCAAGGGCTTCCCCTCCCACGCCCCGAGGACACTCCGGCATCTCTCCCTCACCCTTGACCCTCGCCATGAGCACCGGTATGTCCTCTCCCTCTCTCTCACCTAGTTGATGGGTGGAGATGAATGGATGGTGTACTCTCTTGTGTTTGTGACGAATTGGTTTGGTAGAGATGCAATTTAGGGAACCTAGAACCTTGTGTATGAGTCTTGTTAGGATTCATTGGCTATTTTTGTTGTTCCTCATCTAGGATTATAGGAGTCACCTAGAGATGATACTCTTGTTCTTTGTTGAAATTAGTTCATCATCTCTGTGTGATACCTCTACTCCAAGTGTTTGACCACATCTCTAGCCATTAAGTTCTCTCACTCTCGTTTACTCGTGCTCTTGCTTCCCAAATTATGAAATCATTTTGCATTCACTTATCCCCATGCTTTCCATCCATTGCTATTCACAGGTGGTCAGAGAGGTCGAGCTCCCAAGAAAGCTCGGGGCAAGGACCATGTTGAGCAAGTTGATGAGATGGAGGAGGAGTATCATCCGGCTTCCTCTTCCCGCAAGGCCAAGCCCAAGACCACGAAAGTGCCAAAGGCCAAGAACAAGTATCTCACTGCAAGCCAGTTGCCGGAACCGCAGTATCTTGCCCAAAGAAAGTTGGATGCCTATGCCACTGCCCGGCACAACCTACTCCCCGAGTTTAGAGGCGACAATCCTTTCTTCCACAACGTCTTCCAAGCCCAATGCTACTCTGAGTTACTTTATCGGAAGCCGGAGAAGAATGTGGTGCCTCAGCGCTGGATTGATATGGATCACATGTCAAGGCACCCAGAGTACTTTGGAGAAGCTATGTCCATTTGTCAAGAGCAAGGGCTTCTTCCTCTTATGTCCCTCAAGCAAGACTATGATGAGCAGATTGTTTGCCAATTCTATGCCACTGTTCATTTTGGTACCGAAGATCAAATTCCTTATCTCTCTTGGATGACCAAACACTAGTACAGAACGACACATCGGAAACGGGCCAAAAACCCCTTCGGCAACGGAGAAAGGGTCCGTGTCCCCGACCCTGTCACTGATGTGAAGGCCTTCATCGGTAACGGAGGCAAAAAACCGTCACCGATGAGGCATAAGTTGGCTACGGTTGCGAACCCATCTCCGTTTCCGATGTATCGGTGCATTAGTAACGGAGATTTTATTTTACTCGTTTGCATTGAGGTTCTTTCAGAAACCTACAGGAGCAATTCGGTTGCCAAATTACATTCAAAATCTCACAGCAGAAGCACAAAGTTGCTACCAAATCCATTCATAACGTATATAAGAATTGTCATCATTACATAGCATCAAAAGATGAGTTACACATGTCTCGCTAATCCTATCATTCTCATGCCTCCCTAAACTTAACTTTTATGACACTCCACTCTTCTCCAGCTCCACCTTCTTCCTGAGTTCCGAAGCGCCGAAAACGGAATTCGACCTAGCAAAAGACTCGAGTAGCGGTTTCATGCTTCTCCAAATCACATCTGCAGCCAAATTGCTACACACATACACAAAATAGATTGAGAAACTAAAAACAAGAAACCACACCGAGCTCGCAAGCCTCCTTAGCAAATTAATCTTGCCAAATTCTTCGTAGCGAGGCTTGCTCCATCTTGGTCGGTGTCGCCGAAATATAATAACGTCACCGCTGTGACATTTCGGCCACACTGTCCAAGACACTCTTAATTAAAAAAGTGTTTTGAACAGTGCAGCGAAACGTCACAACAGCGACGGTTCACGGATATGATCCCACTTTGTATTTAGCTCTTTTAAATCTTGTTTGGATCTGCATGGCGCTTCTGCATATAAAATACATAGATGTCTAGTTAGAAAAGAGCCAAATATGATGCTACATGACATAAATACAATTTAAGATGAAAACAGTTTACACCTTAAGAGCCTATATCCGTGTGCTTGTTGTCCGATCAAAACGATTTGGAGGCAGAACTTGAAGGTGATGTTACCTTCAATTGCCTCACCATTTTTATGCATTGTCGCCGAAATATACTATTACTTCATACACTAGCTACACAAAACCATAACGAGGATTAGCACATTGACAAAGGGTTGAAATTAATCTATTAGACTTCAAATACTAAAAACAAACACAACACAATACTAGACTTCAAATACTAGACAAGTTGAAGGTAATGTATTCATCATCGGCAGTACTAAAAACAAAAACAACACAATACTAGACTTCAAATACTAGACAAGTTTTATATGCTACTTTAAAAAAATGTAAGATCTAGTGTTGAGGGGTGTATTCACCATCGGCAGTACTACAATACTAGACAGAACACAATACTACAATACTAGACAGTACTACAATACTAGATCGGTAGATGCTACTTTAAATAAAATGTAAGATCTAGTGTCGAGGGGTGTATTCATCATCGGCACTAGACAGAACACAATACTAGACTTCAAATACTAGACAAGTTTTCTGTGCTACTTTAAACAAAATGTAAGATCTAGTCGGCTACATACCCGGGGAAGATGCACGGCAATAGACCAGTAGATCCGCGTCGGCGACATACTCGGGGAAGATGCGCGGCGGCTCGCCGACGAGCCGCTGGGGGGGATGTGCGGCGGCTCACGACGCGCCACTGGGGGAAGATGCGCCGACGCGCCGCTGGGGGAAGATGCACGGCGGCGATGCCGGCCGGACGCGCCGCTCAGATCTGCGAGATAAGGGTTAGGTCTGGAGCCGCCCCCACACTATGACTGTGGAGTGAGAGTGAGAGCGAGAGCGTTAGGGTTGCCGCAGTGGCACATTTATAGCATATAACATCGCAAACGGAGGCGATAAACAACCGTTTCCTCTAATTTCTTCACTGACACACTGGGCCTACTTACAAAGGATCGATAGAGTAATTGTACTAACTATCTACTCTACTTGTTCTGCTTACGCCCTGCCTCCGCGCCATTGTCATCCGCGGCGCGGCGTCGCTTCTTGCCGGTTGCCTTTTCCTCAGGCGCGTGCTCCTCCTCCTCCGGCTCGTGCTCCTCCTTCTCCGGCCATGCGTCCTTCTCCGGCGAATCCTCCTCTCGCGCCTCCTTCTCCGGAGCGTGATCCTCCTTCTCCGGCGCGTCCTCCTCTGGCGCGTCCTCCTCCGGTGCCTCCTCCGATGCCTCCTCCTCCGGCGCCTCCTCCGACGCCTCCTCGTCGTCGTCGTCGGTGACGGCGTCGTATTCTTCCTGGCTAGAATAATACGGCTCTGGCGGTTCCTCCGGCTCCTCTTCCTCCGGCGACTCGTCCTCTTCGGAGTCGTCTTCTCCTTCGCGTGAAGACGGCGGGTCCGAGTCGTCGGAGTCGTCTTCTACAGAGCGTGAAGATGGTGGGTCCGAGTCGTCGAGGTCCGAGTCCGGCGGCCCGTCTTGATCCCACCATGGAACTTCACCGCGGTCTTCCGCGCTCGCGTCGTCGCTCGGGACTTCCTCGTTCTGCCACCAGGGTTCCTCCATGGCGGTTGTGCTAGTGTGGTAGATAATGTGGGAGAGAACGAAGGGGAGAATGCGGGACCTGCCTGGCTTCGCGCGGTTCCAGTCACATTTTATTAGCGTCGATCAGGCGGTTCCAATCCCTCGTGAATTAAGCCGCATTGAACAGGCGCGCTTCCAGATTGCAACTGCAATTTACCAAGCACATCGCAAACGGATATACATAAACAACCGTAGCCATAAAGATACATATTGGAAACGGAGACAAATTTATGACCGTTGCCAATACTTTTGGTAACGGAGATATAAAATTCTCCGTAACCAATGTTGACGGACCAGCCTTGGAGTTGCGCACTTGGGAAAATCACAAGGAGGACAAGATGGCTCGTCAACGCGGCATTCAACGTTGCCGTGATGATGGAGAAGAGGATGTGCATTCCGGTTCGGAGAAGAACATCACCACTTCGAGCAATTGGCAAGCTAAGGATGAAGAGGGCCACATTTTCTCTTGGTCCGATTATGAGGGTGAACCCAAAGTCTCCTCACGTCGCCGTCCTCGCCCCCCAAGCAACGAAGACCTCTCTGACTAGGGTTTGGGATGCTAGCTATGGTTTCTCCCTTTTTGGTGTCTTGATGCCAAAGGGGGAGAGATGTCTATTAGGTTTCGAGGGATTTGCATGGGTTAAGTCACAAGCTTTTGGTGTTCTCTTTGATTCTTATGAGCTTGTGAACTTTGTTTATTATCGCTTCAAGTACTTTATTATGCATGGTGTAAGACATGTTTAAACTTGTTGTTTGTGTTAAACCTCCTATGTTAGTTGCAAGATTTGTGTGTTTATGTTATATCTATCTTGCATGGTTTGAAAAATCTAGGGGGAGTGTTGATCGTAGTCGATGTGCATTTTTTATCTTCAAAGACTACTCTTGAGTAGTGCACATGTCTAGGGGGAGCTCCGTCTAAATTTTTCAAATTATTTTGTAGCAAATCATTGTATTGTCATCAATCATCAAAAAGGGGGAGATTGAAAGAGCATTGTTGCTCTTAATCATGTTTTGATGTTGATGATAATACAAAGGTTGCATCTAACAAGTTTATGCAAGCTTAAACATGTTTTATATTTGCCTCCATTGTTTCCACGCGGTGAAAAGGAGCAAAAGAAGTAAAAGTCACCAGGGGGCGGTAGTACCGCTGGGATAGGCGGTAGTACCGCCAGCTCCCTGGGACTAGCTGCTAAGGGCAGCACCGCTGAAGGTACCGCCGCGGGTACCGCCGATTTCGGCGTTCTGCGCGTGGTCCCGGTACCGCCCGCTGTACCGCCAGCGGCACCGCCCAGTACCGCCATCTCCAAAGGGCAGCGCAGAAGGTGTGGTACCGCTACGGGTACCGCCGCGTGGTACCGCCGTTTCGGCTGTTCTGCCCGCGGTTCCGGTACCTGCAGCGGTACCTCCAGTGGTACCGCCTGGTACCGGCGAGGTGGGAAGCGAGCGACGAGGAGGAAGTCCGTTGACTGGACTTGGAGCCGCTGAGAAGACCGCGGCGGTAGTACCGACTATTCCAGCGGTACTACCGCTCGCGTGGGGATCTGTCCCCCAACGGGCAGAATGGAGGGAGGGAGTATTTATACCCCTCCACCTACCTTGGGACAGCTTGAGCTGCTAGAATTGAATCCCCATTATTGCCAAAGCTTCAAACTCCTAGATCTCCCACTCGGTGGAGATGCTCTAAGAATCTATACGAATGCACACGATAAATAGTGTTGATCACTAGATCCCTTCTTGAAAATAAGAAATTGTCATCACATTTCCCCCCTCTCTAAATGAGTACATCTCTATTAAGTTACTTTTCTTAAGTATTAGCAAAATGAAAAAAAATCACAAAGTTTTGCATCTCCGGACGGTTAAGAGCTACATCTGACCTCAACCATCGGTTTGCCTCAAGAATAAGAGCATCACTAGTAGTACCCTCAAACCCTCAAACCTTCAAACCAGTTTAAGGGTTGAGAATTGACATTTTTTGGCACTTTTAAGGGTTGAAAAACAGGGGCAAAGACTAGAACCCTCAAATCCAACCCTTATAACGGAATATTCCCCACCCACCCTGGCCAACAATGAATCAACAAGGAAAAAATGAAACAAAAAGAAAGAAAAGGAGGCATACCTGCGGGTCAGCGAGGAGAGCTCGGGGCGGCGCGGCTCCCTGTGGCCCGCCTAGCCTCTGGCGCGGCGGCGAGGAGAGCTCGAGGAGGCCTGGGGCTGGCCTGCCACTGGCTGCGGGAGGCGGCTGGGGGGCGGGAGGCCGCTGTCGATGGTGGGCGGGGCGCGGCAGGCGGCCTGGTGCGGGAGGCAGCGGGCAGCCGGGGGGCCGGGGCGCGGCGGCTGGGGGAGGTCGAGGAGGTGGAGGAGAGGTTGAGGAGGCCGGGGGGCGGCCGGACGGCGAGGAGAAAGCTCGGGGCAGCGGCGGCGGTCGCGCGGCTCGGGTAGCTGCTGCGCGGGGCGGGAGGCGGTGGGGAACGGCGGATCCGGCGGCGAGGAGTGCGGCGCAGCTGCGACGTGCTCGCGCGCGTGGAAGGGAGGCGGGGGAGGCCGGAATGGCGGCGGGCGGCGGCCGGTGGCTCGGGTCGGCGCGGGCGGGAGGTTGGGGACGTGGAAAAGTCCCTCCCGCGCGACGACGGAACACGAGTGCGGGCTGGGGCAGTTTTCGCTCCCCAACCCTCACTTCTACAGGTTGGGAGGGGGTTTGAGGGTTGGACCCTTAATTTTTTTTTTTTGAGGGTTTGAGGGTTAAGGGGTTCTAGTCTAAGCGTTTTTTCGCTCGCAAACTGTAAAAAAACGGTTATTTATAAGGGTTTAAGGGTACTAATAGAGATGCTCTGATACCGAACCATATCTCACATAGTCACATGTTACATCGAGCACGGCCAAAGAGCTGGCTGTTGGCGAGGATATACCACATCGTTTGACTGTCCGCGCGTGAGAGATGCATATGCATGCGATGGACGTACACATCGATGCATACTCTGCTCCGGCCTGGTGCTCGCTCTCTCGCCGGAGGAACACGACGACGACGACGTGCGCAGGGGAGCTCGCTGCGCTCCCGTGCTCCGGCCGGCCAGAGGAGCTCTGAATGCATGCTGTGCTCACGGCTTTCGCGGAGAATATTGCATGCGCGCATGCATGCTGTGCTCTTTTTTTTTTTTTTTTGAATGTTAGCAGGATCACTGCTAAATTCAATGAATAGATAGAAGGTTGGTCCAGTTTATGAGGGAGACCGGACCCAAAAACCATACAGCTGACAGCTGACGCCTTTCGGCTTACAACACACACCCACCCACACACGACAACGGCAAGCCAACCAACCTCACGAACCACAAGACCCTCTAACCGGAACCACCTCCAGGACGATGCTCCCAACAGAGAACACGACACCGGGTAGCGTCGCCATCGTCCGGTCTAGAAGACTAAACCTAGGGTTTCCCCCGGAGTGTGTGAGGGAAGGCAAGGTGAGAATAGCAACGTCGATGCCTCCAACAAGGGAACGACACCCATAGGTGCCGCCATCGACGACTCCGGCCGAAGCCGGAGTACGGCTTTCACCGGTAGTCTCACCCGCACAGCCCGAAACAAAGGTCCAGTTAGCCTACGCCAAACTCAGCCACTGCCTCCACGGCCAACCACACCTACCGACAAGCTCGACATGTTGACAGCCTTCTCTCCTCTTCTTCCCTCGGACGGAGGATGCAACCAACCGCAACGGCGCCATTCGTCTCCCTCAGGAGGATGCAACCCACCCGCCAGCGCCATTCGTCTCCTCGAGGATGCAACGCCCGTGGACCATTCATCTCCCTCTTGGAAGGATGCAACCCGTAGCGGCGCCATTCCTCTCCCTCCAGCTAACACCATCTCTCCCGCACAACCACAACGAAGTCTTGCTTGTCAACCACCGAAAACAGGAGGATGCTGTGCTCTGCTCATACTGCAGCGCATGCAACAACCGGACAAGCACCTGGCCTATCTACATGTACACGGACTGTACGTAGCTGTATGCTGATGTGACGCTCCATACCATAGTATTTCTATGTACACCCGTGCTCCAACGATTAAAGCACAGATTCTTGGACGGCCGGTTTTCTTTCGGCGCTACAAGTGAATGGAGTAAATCTAGGTAGATTGGCGCATTCTATCAGCATTTTGAGCATGACTACGCAAATTAAAAAAAACATGACATCTACACGTCACATGTTTCTTATACTAGAAAGAAAAAGTATATTTTGCCAAATCTGAGCCGAACTAATCCCGCATATCCCCTATTTACATGTATGACCCCCTCAACTCGGCGCCAAACATGTTGGCGCCGCCGTTGTGCAAGACGATGCCAGACGATTGCGACATCAAAGCAAGGTTCGTGCCAAGGACAATGTCGCGAAACTCATGAACTAAACTAGTGTCTGAGTCCGTTGGCACCGACCCATTTGACGCCGAATTTAGGGATTGGATATGAAAATAGTTTCACCCGTACGAGATACATGATTAATTCGGCTCAATTTTAACAAGAATATATATAGAGAAAAAGGAGAGGCATTGATCACGGTAAATATACTATGTCCATAGATGGATCCAAAAAATGAATGAAAACAATTATTTTCTTTGCAAACAAATGGAGACTGAGATTTGTTAAGAAAATATAATGAACAGACCGAGATCGAGAAATCCAGGTTAACTAATTGCACTAGCAGTAGTACTACTCCTACAACTCTAGCTAGCGGCCAGCTAGTGTATGTAGTTAATCAAGAACAGTGTCGGCCGGGCGGTGGTGAGCAGTAAAACGGAAGCGCAGAGTTGTCGCTACTGCAGGATAGAATAGATTCACCGCAGAGGATAGAACCCTTCCCGTATCTATCCTTCGTGTGCTGCAGGCTCTGGCAGCGCATGCCATGCCATGCGGCACGGGTAGCCTGGCTAAGCTAGGGTTTTGACCGTGCATGTCACGTCTTGTCTCGCCATGCAGCCATTTTGAGCAGGGCACGGCGACGATTTATATGGGAACTAAATTTGACCGTGCATGTCAAGTCATGTCATGACATGCCATGAATTTATTTACAGCGGTGAGCAGTAAGTACACAGGTCGGCAGGGCAGAGTTGATAAGATATGCCCCCTCTCCTCTCTCTCGATCTAGACTGGAAACCCTGGTTGCATCGACCGGAGGGTTTGGCTTTCTTGTTTGGAAGATCTCTGCGTCGGCCGGCGACCCGGCGTACGCGTGCATGCGCATGCAATGCCAGAAACTTCATTCAATTCCATCCGTTTTGCCCCCCTTGCCTTGCCTGCACAACGGCACAAGAGCAGATGCAACGCAATGCAGGAAGAGGAAGGTACTCGGTCTGCTCGCCATGACCAAAACGGCCCCGAGTTCAAAACCAATATACTTTACCTTCCATTTCAATATCCAGCCAAGTATGACAAGTTTAAGCTTACTTTATTGGACAAAGGTGATGAGCTCACATAAACTTCTACAATTCTGCCTCCCTTGCTTGCCTGCACAAATCTGCAGATCGATGCAGAATCAGCCCGGGGTGTGCTCGATCTACTCGCCATGTCCAAAACGGCCAGAGCTCAAAACTCTAACCTAACCTAGCTAGTATAGTGATTAACCACACAAGTTCAACTCATCCATTCTCATGCGAAGCTGCAACCTACTCTACGTCGGTCAGCACCGGGTATTGTTTTACCAAATCTTGCACCTGGTGGAAACTAATAACATAATAACAAACCGTCTCTTAGGCGAAACTATTTCTATATCTGTCTTCAAGATCGGTGCAAAATTAAAGGAACCGAAGTTGTGCAAATCGATGTTAATCGAATCGAGTGTAGTACAAAGGTCGGTTCCAAGTAGCTCAGCACCGACCCTGCATTCATCTTGGTGCAGAGATGTCTTGATACCGATTGAGGCATCGCATAACTTCTGTTTCATCCTACTTAGCGCCGACCTCATGACTCATATTTGTAAAGATTTTTACCAGGAGAGCTGATCACAGTTCTCTTAAATTCCCCCTTCCATGCATGCTTTGGGCCGGCTCCACCCTTTACCATAGATGATAGCTCAAAAATGTTATTTAGTTTTCTCTTCAAAATTTTCTGGTTTGTAAGCTTTTATTTCTCTTTCTGGCGAGTTAAATGTTTATAATTGGGTGCTACCCATCGATGCTTTATATATGTCATTAGCCTGAAAACGAACAAGCTCCCGAAAAAATGTAAAATTAAAATGACTAACAAAAACATCAAAAAAACGTACGTCCAACCAAAAACTTCATGCCAAGCGAGACTTCTAAGGCTCAGAGTTTATGTATACTTCATCATTTATCTTAATATATCCAACCAGGTACAACAAGTTTAATCTTTCAAATTCTTAGAATTTCGAAAACCCATTTAGTTAATCTTTTTATTATACTCGGTCTCGCGAGAAATCGAGACAAGTTTTGCGCGTTTTTATGTGATTACTATTTCTAGTATACTTATGCGGTCTATTAATGTGTTGTGTAATCGTCTGTATGGCACCAATAGACCCGTCACACTAGTAGGGAAACCCCAACAGCCTCCAGCCTACCACTGGCAAACACAATTCGTCGCCAACCAGTGCTACAACCGCTGGCAGAGCCGTGTCCCTGTTCGCCAGCGCTACTACCACTACCGCTGGCCGACCAGAAACAGGGCCAGCCAGCGCTACGTGCGGGCGGGGCGGGGGGAGCAGGGCAAGCTACCACTGGCGAGCAAACTCCCACGTTCGCCGGAAGTACTGGAGCTAGCCCTGGCGAACAGGCTGCTTCGCATCATACTCGATCACTCACACCATCCCTGAATTTCTTTGTCCAATCTATTATATGAGGCATTCTTTCGTGTTGACATGTATGAGTTGGTCGGTCTTTTTTTTTTACCATGCCGATGATTAAAATGATGTGGCACACTATATGATCCTTAGAGTTTGTTGAACCTTGTATTATGTACACATACAAGTTTTGTGCCTCCTACTTGGTTCAACAAAACTCTCGGGATTGTTTGTGTGTTTCCAATATATTCTCCGTATGAGGAATAAGTTTTTTTTGAATCTTGTTTTGAGTTGGCCCGTATTTATTTGTTTCTAAGTCCTACTTTATTTGTGTATAATTAAATCTTTTATGCACTCAATTTAATTCGTTGCCTAACTTTTTTATCTATCTACTGTATAGAGATGAAGAATGAGCAAGGAGGAGGCGGAAGCTAGTGCTCGGAAGAGAGGAAGAACGACCGGATATTTCACCGTGATCCCCTTCTCTTTGTCATCTTTGTCATTGCGCGCTGCTCACAAGCTTAGCTTTTGAATGATTGTAATATCGAAGACTACTAAACACCGTCTCAATCGTGATGTGTTTGTTTTGTTATGATACATATTCGGTCAAACATTTGTATAACTTTTCGGTTTGTACTTCTTAATCATGCATCTATACTGTTTCTGTTGTCTGTATGTATATTGCTAATATATATACATGTAGATACTGCTGGAATACAATTTAAAAAAAAAAACCCGCCAAATATAGCGCTGGCGAACATGACACCTACCGCTGGCGAACAGGGTTCTACCCCGCATCTCGACCGCTGGCTAGCAAAGGACGTGCCGCTGGCGGGCGTGCACAGCCGCCAGTGCTGCGCGAACCTACCTTTGGCGGGCGAGGTACGGGTTCGCCAGCGGTACATTTTCGTACAACTGACAACGCAGGGCCGACCAGTGGTGGCAACTACCACTGGCCAGACTGTGCTGGCGAACCCGACTTCGCCAGCGGTAGGCTAATCCTGCCCGCCAGCGTTAGGGGTTTCCCTACTAGTGTCCAGATTCATATGTGACTCAAGGCCATTGTCGTTCCGGTGAAAATTATAGTTCTTAGGATTTTCATAACACTCGATTGAAAAATATAGGGACCGAATGCCATAAAATATGAATCGCCCTATTGAAAACTTTATTTGGGAAACACAGTATAACGCAGAAGCTCACAAACACGCCTATGAACACACGCACACGTACCCCTATGAGCACCTCCGAGAGACTGAGCCGGCGGATCAGGTCTTGAGATTGACTAAGCGATTATAGACGCTCGCTGTCAACGGGAACGTCGCCTTTCACTGAAGAATATTTCGTCTAAATGAGAAGCATCAGCGTTAGATCCAGAGTTTGAACTCTGTTAACATTAGATTGTGTGATAGTTCATGTTATTTAGCCCCGCTGCATTTCACGGTCAATTTCATCACTGAAACAAAAGAACTTTTAGCTTAGGTTAGGATTCAAGATATTATTCTCTTGAGCTGGAATCGGTGGAAAGAGGTCCTTCAGAATTGGCGTACAAATTGGACAACCTATGGTGTTTCTAATCCTACAAGCCAAACAAAAGGTTTGAAAATATGTTACCTAAAGAATTGAATCCTCTAAAATATATGCAGAATTTTTTGATCTGAAAATTAGGTTTTCTCTCCCCGAGAGACTGTCGACTTTGGGGCGAAAATAGGATCTGCTTATTCGATATTTATACGTGACTAGTACATATTTGGGATAAGTGAGATCATGTTCTCGTATTGGTACTGCTTAAGGCCTTTTGGATCGCAGGATTAGAAAACACAGGAATTTCATAGGACAGAATATTACAAAACATTAGAAAACTATGGGAATGGTTATTTTGATGGGACACAGGAAAATGGCTCCATCGTGCCTGAATGAGTGTAGAACAGAGGTCGGTTCCATGTAGCTCAGCACTGACCCCGAAGCATCTTGATGCTGAAATCTCTTGGCACCGATCTGCACAATTTCCCTCATCCTATTTGGCTCTGATCTCACGGGCCATATGTTGTAAGAGTTTTGACTGGTAGAAAAGATCTGGCATGTAGCCAGGTAGGATCACAGTTCTCTTTAATTTTTCGTTCCCACGCTTTGGGACGGGTCCACCTTTATCATAGACGATAGCTCAGATATGTTAATTAGTTTTCTTTTCAAAAAATTCTGGTAGTAAGCTTTTCTTTTTCTCTATGGCGAGTTAAATGTTTATAATTTTCTGCAGAAGAGATCTGGTATATAGCCATTGAGTATATATATTTGCCTGAAACCAACAAGCTAAAAAAACAAAAAAATGTAAAATAAAATGGTTATCAAAAACATCAAAAAAGATACACGGATGTCCAATGAAAATTCATGCCAAGTGATATACTGACTTTAAAAATCATGGCTCGGAGTTTATGTGTACTTCATATTTTATCTTAATATATCCAGCTGCCAAGTACAACGAGTTTAGGCTTACTTTGTTGGAGAGGTGGACGACCTCACCTGAACTTCTTCAATTCATTTAAAAGATGTAACGAGTCAGCAACTCGTCTTAACTTTATCTATCCTATCTCCTGTTAATAGTGTAAATACATGTAGTCTTTATATAGTGGTGAGCTTGCCAGAATTGACAGGAAGAAACTGGTGGGTACAACTGCACCCATCCACCGTGGTTTATTACGGTGATCAACTAGCGAGAAGAGGACTATAAGAAGAGCCCGAGATACGGGTGAGTTCTGGCGAGCTAGACACAATGGAATGTGCTCTTGAGGACAACTCCATTCCTTTTATTTTTCATAAGTCTTGTTTGGAGTAAATAAAGAACAAACGCCATGCCACACATGCACATTATCACAAATATATTAGACTTGGGAGGCATTATGAACAAATCAGGTTGTTATACCACACCATCGTGTGTATCGCCCCATAATAATAGTGTTTCTCCAAAAGAAAACTCTATTCTTCACTCTCTTGGACTAACCATCCGGAAGGTGTGTGGATAAACTTTGTGCATGCCTTGTGATAAAGAGGGAATCACATGGTTGGACGGAGAAATTATCTGAACCGGGAAGTTCTGTCATAGAATTTCAGAAAAGGGAAGAGTTGGTCATTTAGGACAGTGTACGAGCAAACAAGTCACAACTGTCACTGCCCCGCTGTTCTTTCGTGATGTCTAAATATGTGATTCCCTCCTCTTTAATCACTGGCTAGCTTCATCAGTGAATTTGGCTAGTTTCTTCGGAATAATGTGTGCATGCAATAGTTGTTGTTGAAACGGAAGAACTTTTTCCTTAGGTTTAGAATTAATGAAAAAATTCTCTTAAGTTGGAATCCGTGGGAAAAGTTCCTTGGGAATTTGCATATAAATTGGACAATATATGGTGTTCCTAATCCTATAAGCCAAGAAAAAGGTTAAAAAGATATTTACCTAAAGAACTGAATAATCTAAAATATACTATGAGGAAATTCTTTGATCAGAAAGTTAGGTTTTCCCTTCCCGGGAGACTATGTCGTCTTTGGGGGCGAAAACAGGGTCCCATTTATCCATGATAAGTGAAATAGTAATATTTTCGTATTGGCTGTGTAGGCTGGGTATCACAGACTAGTCATACAATACGTAGTAGCTTGTGTTTATGCGGATGAAAGAGGTAGTGCGAGGAGCCGTCGTGTCGTCGCCAGAGGAGCACGGAGCACCCCTACCCTTGCGGTAGCTACTCTGGCGTTTGCATCGGGAGACGCGCACTGCGGAGCAGGCAACAGCGATGCTACCGCACGTCATGTCACCACCTCCTCTCCTCCTAAAACAAAAGTGGAACAAAAACAGCAGACCCGGGAGCTCGGGCATCGAGGGACAGAGCGCCCTCTTCTCTCCCCCGTCGGCGTCCGGCTGGCATTGCTACGGCCACAGGCGACACGCACCGCACGCCGGCGTCCCGTGTCTGTACTCGATCTGTGCCATTGTCAGCGGCGTGCCACGGGCGATACGTAGGCGAGCGAGCAAAGGGCAAGAAGAAGGACCACCGTGGCTTGCGGCAGCAGCGCCTTTCGCCCTCTTCTCATCCTCTGCTCTCTCTCTCTGGCTTTTCTTTTCTTTCGTTTAGGTGGACCTCTCTCTGTGGGCGGTGGGGTTTGCACGTCGCCACGCCTGCTTGCCTGCTCCATGCTTTCTTAAATACCAAGTTAGGTGAAATTTGCTCAAATGTTTATTATTTTTTACAAATTTGAATACAATTTAGGTGAATCGAAAACAAACACCATAATACATAGGAAATAACCACGGATTTAGGGCCAGAATTATAGAAACACTAACCAAAACCAATCACCGGGAAAATTCACCGGGCCTGGCGTCATCGCCGACCCTAGCTTCACCGGGAATATTCACCGGGCTTTTCGATGTGAAGTCACCGCCAACCCTAGCTCGGGTGCGTAGGCACGATCTTGGTTGAGGCCGCGAAGAGTTCCCTCCGGCGACGTGAGGGTGGAGACGATGGACGTGTGGGGAAGATGGCCTGAAATTTTCCTCCCACCAAAGATTTTGTAGTTTTCAGTCTACTGAAGAAGATGCCCCACCTTGTGTCTACGACTGCGTACCGTGAAATAGTAACAAGGTTTTTTTCTTCAGCACGTACTGCCTGTTTAATTAGTTCGTTCTTATGATCTCGTGCTAATTGCGGTCCAAATCCGACAGAATTAAGTACTTCTACAACATAGTATTCTCTGTGCAAACATGCGAGGCTCGTCTGGGACAGGCACGCAAGTCCCATGATCAAACGAAGAACCAAAACTGCAAACAAACAAACCGGAGCTTTTTCAGCGGCTCGAGTACCTGCCTGATGGGGCTAATTAGTGGGGTTCTTTCTTGGGATATGATTCTTTAATTAGCACAACGCAATGGAGCACCGGCTGTCTGTCTGCCCTAGTGTGACGGGCAAGACATGCACGCGATGAGTGAGACTAAAAATGTGTGTCACATTAGGAGTGGGTAAATCGATTTAGAAAGATCTTGCATCAACTCTCCAATTGGCTATGTGCCTTGGATCCAAAGGGATGTTCCACAAACCTAGGCTTTGTTCCATCATCACCAAATGTGCTTCTTGAAAAGATAGGTAAGGATTTCGGCGGCGAAAGAAAGCCACGAAAGATGCGAAAAATATGCGTTAGTGAATTAAAGAGGTAACCGAGACAATGTCGAAAACGACGTAGTTGAGCTTAGTGGTTTCTTGTTGCGCTAAGATTGGGGCTTTTTACGGTACGGACGAACGAATACCAACCGTTCAACCGAACAGATCCGACGGTCCAGCTATACCAATACTTGTTGATCAATAGAGTAGTATTTTTCTATCAAAGCGCAAATTCGGTATGCAAAAAAGAGTAAAAGGAAACAACCCGCACAAACAGGGGAGCAGATTGGTGCCCAACTGTACATTCCATAGTTTGACCTTCCTTAGATAATATTGCCCATATACTAGTTTCACGGTACAAACAGTACATGCTACCAAATCTGATTGATCGTAGGGAAAAGATACAAAAGAACCCGCAAAAAAAATGCAAAAGATGTCGACTGCAAATACTAGCTTTCTTATCTCTAACAAACGCGAAGAAATGCGTGAATTTGCCGTCGGCCGACTGATCTTAAGGAAACATCAGTCACCTCTTTTCTCATCTGATCGGCTTTTACTAAGGTACCGCTAGAAAATTATCCATAATCTACAACAAATTACCCACCCACGCAGTAAACAAAATATTATGTACTTATTTTTAAGGTGGTGAACGACTCACTCTCTTATGGAGTGCTATGGGATGAGAGAATACCACATCGTGTGGACAAGAACGAGATGTTCGTGTAGCTATCAATGACTATACAAATATGAAACTGCATCATGTCGCTTATTTTGTGCCACCATATTTTTTAGACAATGACTAAGTGAATTGATGAACCCTAGTTAATTTTCCCATATAAGAGAACCGTTTACCCTAGTTTTGTCAGTATTCAAAATTCTACAGATAATTAATCTGAAAATACAAAATAAATTTTAATATTGTATTCTAGTTGTCTAATTAATTTTTGGACTGCCGTTGTAATTGACACATATTTGGTTGATCCGTGGACACATACTCCCTCCGTCCAAAAATAACTGTCTTAGATTTGTTAAAAAGTGGATGTATCTAGACACAAAACATGTATAGATACATCCACTTTTGTACAACTTTGAGACACTTATTTTGGGAGGGAGGGAGTATTTTATTGTTCTCTCTTTTCATAACACGATTCCATTAAGTGGACTAGAGAAAGGTCTAGAGCATGGTTGCATTTCCATGGTAAGAGATCAAATCACATCTTCATCCTGATTTCGAAATAAAAGCAAAACCGAAATACCAAAATTTAGTTACCTAAAATATCCCTGTAATCAATGATCGATGGGTCTCAATACTACTAGCTCAAGGGACAAGTAAATTGCACCGTAAAACAGATTGATCCACTGAATCTTTGTCGGAGTGCCGTCACAAAATTTAGCCTGAATCTACCTACTATCATACCGAAGTTTACGCATGTTAAACAGTATTTTGTACTCTACAGTAGTTATATTACTACAGTATTGTATCTATAGATCATACATAGTACCTGATACATCGTTGCAAACACAGGCAGAATAACTGCTGCTACAAGGTTGGTACTAGTGTCTCTCTTTTCGGATACAGTCTCGCAATCTTTGAGCATTCAATTCGGATTTGATATGTTATGCTCTATCAATACTACTACAAAAAAAAAACTACTTCACAAAAGGAGTATATGCAGCAATCAGTGTCCATCAGCTCAATGTCCCTATCAGCCTGGATCGATCTACAGAGAAAGCTTGACATGCCACCACGTTCCTCTCCGGCATTAACAGCAGCGACACAAATGCGGAGACAGTGCCACAATACTGCAAACCTACTATGAACAATTGCACGAAGAAGGATCTATCATCTATGATGAAACAATTGAAAGGAAACCGGATGCTCTCTACAAGATCTTCTCCTGATCATCTGTACAAGGTTTTCCCCCTTTCACCACTGAAGAAACTTGCAACCTTCTTCCATCTGCAAAAAGGTCATGAATGTGCATTCAAACACATCTCCAAAAATGTCAAACATGATCTAGAGGCCAAGATTTTGTTCTCGCATGCATGAAGGCATGCATCAGCACCTCCCAGAAAAAGACCCAGGATGAAATAATTCCAGGGAAAGTCGTTGCGCCTTGCTGCTTCAGAACGGCAGGCAGGCATCCCAGGCAGTAAAAGCTGATGGTTGGATGGATGCAGCTGCAAGATCCTGGGTCATTTAAGCACCTGGTGCAGTTGTTAATGGAGTTACTCATTAGACGTGTTGGATTGGCTGGAGGCAGTCCATGTTGCCCGTGCTGGGGTTTGAAATGGCAAAGCCTTCTGCTTGCTGCTGCTGCACTATGGCTGACACAGTGCATTCAGTGGGCTGTCATTGCCTCCAGGTGCATACTAGTAGGAGTAGTGAATACACTTGAGATGGCACTGATCAACATCTGATTAGTCACATTTGATTTTGAGTTTAGGATAGGTTCATGATCAAGACATTAGACATGCATGTAGGGGCATCCATTCACTGGAATTCAGTTCAGCTGCTTACTTGACCAACTAACAGGATTTCTATGTGCGTGTTGTGACATTCAGATTCAGCTATACTACTATCACTTTCACACTCTGAAGTTTTTGAGAAATCATGGGGTACTTTTAGATAGTCAGCTTTTCCTTACAGGGTAACAAAAAAGAGGAGAGTGCACTACTGGGTGAGTGACATAAAAATAAGAGCAAGACAAAGGCAGAGCATTTCTGCCCATTGCAAACATCACAAGAGCACAACTTTTCAAACCCAGAGCAAAGGAAATACAATTGTCAACATGATGCACCCAAATGCACTTCACATTACATAAAAAATGCGCTCCGCGTTTCAGTTTTCTGGTGATCACAAACATGTAGTAGCTGACTAGCTGTAGTGGTGTACTACTGTCTATCACAGCCTAAACCCCTAACACCCTAGCAGGACCCCTACTTTGTACTGAAAGCCGCTTTCTTGGCATGAAGAGAGAGGGAGGCACCAACCATCACTTTCCAATAAAAATCCTTTCATTCAACCCTTTCTTTCTCTTCCATATGGGTGACAAGCGAGAGTGCTGGCCACCCATCTCCCTTCGCTCCCAAGCTTGTCATTGTCCTTTTTCGCATTCAGAAAAGAGAGGGAGTGTGTCTTAGAGAGAGAAGAGAATAGAGTTTTAGAGAGAGAACAGATCTTACTACAGTACATTCTTGAGGAGGGCACGCTTGTGTTCTTTGCTATGGTTGACATGCACAACATTCCATTGCATTTTGTGTGCTTTTCATGACACATCCCTTGCAAGATTGTCTCTTATCTCCCTTTCATAGTTGCGGAACAATCATACATGCTCTTCTGATCAGTACTGCAGACATACTCGTTTGTCATGTCGCTTTGTGTGTATGCTTTTGATTGCAACGGGGTATCAAAGGGGCAGAAGCAGCTAGGGCCAGAGCCACAAGAACATCAGAGAATGCAAAGATTGACATGACCCGAGTGAGTGAGATGTGGCTGTACCTATTACCCAGTTACCTACACATAGTAAAACCAGTAGCTAATTTGATGACTTTATCTGCATTTAGTATAAACTGTGAACTGTTTCTTTTTCCTCAAAATTGGTTAAGTGTATGGTTTCATTAACAAGATCGTCGTGGATATCTGTTGGCAAAAATGCAATGAAAGAACATGGAAAGAATGAATGTGTGTTTGTGTGTGGGGGAGAGAATGAGTAACTTTGTAGCGGTGGCATGCATGCAGCAAGAAAAGAACAAGAGTAGCAACCATAACAGCACAATTAATGGGCCATGATGGATACTGGAGAGAGAGGGTGTGAGGTCAATGGACCTGAACTCTCTCTCTTTTGCTCTGTCTGCCTTGCACCAATGTTGTGCTGTGTAGTGTTTGTGCACCTGCTTGCCTTGTCTCCCCTGCCATTGCTATCATAAGGGCTCATGTCACTTTTCCCATGCCTAGCCTCTCCTCCTTTCCCAACATTTTTGAGAGAAAGATAGAGATGCATGGGCATGGCATGGTGGTGCAAAACACTCTTTTGAGGAGGGATGGGGCCTGGCTTTGTAGTGCAAGCAAAGGGGTTCAGATTGGCTGACGTTGTGAACCAACGTCATTGGCTGACTTTGGCCTCTCATCCACCATGCATTCTCCATCCAATGGCTGCTGCTCATCTTAGCTCTCTCAGTGCAAAAGACCAAGCCCGATGCATGTTTAGGAACGGATAATGCAACTAGGGACAATAAAGACGAGTACCTAACAGTTTGATACTATTAGTCAAAGTGCCCAACAAATCTGTATTGAAACAGGCCAACTGGGTGCCTAATAGTACGGTGATACTGTTTGAAGCTGCGCACTTTCGCCCATGGAATCCTTACTAAAACAGAGCGCCCAGTTTAAAGATGTAGCAACAAAAAAATCACTACATAATGTATATCCATGGAATTAACTAGTACAGATTAGTATAGTCAATTAGTCATAGTTCCCACCTTCATCAAATAAAAGAGCACCAAACACGATATTTCATGGAATCAAGCACTGCAAATCAATACAATACATTCGGTTTGGCACTGTAAATCATTGTGCAGGTTTTTTTTTGGGAGTGAATCAATGTGCAGGGTTGCAGTAAAGAAATTTCAGGAACAAAATAACACTATAGCAGTTGTCTTTTGACTAATAAAGAAGAGGCCTAGAAAAGACCGTGCAGTAATAAATCAACAGCTGTTGACTATTACCCTGCAATGACAAATGAACAATTCTGGCAGAGAATAATTTTGCATCAAAATTATTATTCAAATATATGTCTGCATTACCATCAGAAATTGAGTGTAGCTAGTGATGCTGCCCATGTCACTGCTTGCTCAAACTCGTCTTTATTGTCCCTAGTTGCATTATCCATAGCTAAACATGCATCGGACTTGGTCTTTTTGCACTGAGAGAGCTAAAGTGAGCAGCAGCCATTGGATGGAGAATGCATGGTGGATGAGAGGCCAAAGTCAGCCAATGACGTTGGTTCACAACGTCAGCCAATCTGAACCCCAAGCAAAGCATGTCAAGGAACCCTTTCACTGTTCATTGCAAAGCTCATGCCCTGCTTTTCTCTTCATTCTATCTATGGTGTTATCAACATCTTGATCTTGGACAATCTTGGGGAGGACACATCACATTGGAGAAGTGTTCCACCACTGCTCCATCACAGATCCTGAATTCCCGATTCACCCAGACACTTGCAATTGCAAGAACTCGCTTCACTCACTTAGATTGCAAAACTAAAACTAACTACTCCAGATCATTAAGACCATTCATGAATAACAGTTAATTGGTATCCAAATTAAACTGGTATTCATACATGAAAAGTGCCCTGCTAATCTGAAGAGGTGGACCAGTCAAGCAGAATTCTATTACATGGGGGATGATTACAGATTTGATTTAGGATTTGCATGCAGGGGTACATGATTAGTGTCGGGACATAACAGTACTTCTACACTAGACTATGCTTGTCAAGCATACATGTTTAACTAAGATATAGTACTAATAGGAATCCTATGTTTGAGGAGAGGTTGCTTTGCTTTCCTGGTAAACTTGTGGGCTAAGGGAGAAGTACGCCGACTTGGCAGCCTGTGTCTGGACTTTTGGTGAGCACCTGACATGAAAACAGAGTACTGCCTAAGCTAATCACCTAGGTCACACATGCCTGCATCTGCATGGTAGCAATATTCAGTTGCAGCACAATTAACTACAGTTCAGATGGCGACCTAGAGCATCTCCAACAGCTTTGGTACTAACTAAGAGGATAGAGAAGACCACAATCCTCTTTGACATCTACTCCTCTTAATAGAGATTTCTTTTGCAGCTTCTCGTTTTTTACCCAAAGAAATACTTTCTCTTCTTGATGGTGGAATTCTGAAACGCTCTTAGTATAGGCGATGTGAGCCGTTACCACTATTCTTTTTTGGCCCCCTAAGCTCGAAAAGTGACAGTGTGGTTGTTTAAGGAAAGATGCACATCGATAGAATATGTTTCAGTGCTTTCGATAAAGTATATTCTTCTTGGTAATTGTTGTTAATTTCCATCTACTCAGGGGAAAACAAAAAGGCATGGTTCAAGTGTTTCGTTTAGAAAATTCATGACCCAAAAGCCCATGAGGAACTAAAACAGATAGTATGATTCAAAAATGCCTGAGCATCTCAGGTCCAAATGTGTTCCTGATGATCAACAGGCAGCTGAACTCAATGGAGACCAGAGATGCAAGCATCAGACCAAAATATGAGACTATCATTTGCAGCGGATGCATACACATGACCAACTTTTACTCTCTGCACCGGGAACGACGATACAAAGACATCAAGAGACCGAATCCAGTCCAACAGAAATAATGTATACTGATTAGTTTATAGTACTTCTTTAAGGCTACAGAGCTCTGAAGAACCGAGGCTAATATAATCACCGGAACGAAAAAAACGCAAAACTACTCATTGTACAGAAATGCAAAACCAAACCGAGCAAACACACGACCAATGGTGCAAAATCTGTCAGACACAGTCTATCACTATAGCGAGCATCCTACCACTTCTGCCGCCAACGCGATTCTTTCTTGCTCACTAGCTTATACTGTACAAAACTGACTGTCGGCACATCTCACGTCTGGCGGGTTTCCTAACATATCTCTCATTCACGCTTGCCCGTCTGATCAGCCGAAGTTGCACCGTTGGGAGATTGGGAGGTAGGCGGTTGGCCACTGCTGTGGGGCACAATTGCATTCTGTTTGTCTTTGGAACTGGAATCAGAGTGCTCTTCGTTGTCATCTGACTTTCCGTTGAGAAATCGGCCTCCTGCTCCCCTGGCCCTTTTCAAGGCATGTTGATGCCGCGACTCGTGCAGATATGGCTGCACCAGATGTAAGTCGATTATCATTATAAGATACAGAAAAGTGGACATCAAGAAGGCGTAATAGTCAGAAGAATAAACATTCCAGGCATAATCGGTTCCACATGCTACCCAAGAGTGAGACACTTGTAAGCAACTTGGCACTGGCAAACATCCTATGTAGCTGAGTTTCATGCAAGTCCCAAATACTTTTTACCACACCACAACTAAAAAGTGAAATTCGCTCCAGCTTAACATACTTCCCACATGAAAAAACTAAGTCACAAACCTGCCTTCTTCCATATTAGATATGTCAGCATATGCAGTCATTTCTACTCCAACTCATTTATATTCCCAAATCTTTACAGTTTTATGTTGGCAATGATAACTTGGTATATTCAATTTGAAATATAGATACTGCAGAAGATTGAAAAAAAGTTCACCCTAAGACAGTAAAACGTGGGCAGATCGATCTTCACAGTGAAGATAGGGTATTGAGAATGGAGAATTCAATTGATTATTTGCCCTATCTGTTGTGCACTTGTGCTTCCAACAAAGCCTTAACTATAATGAAGCGTCGAAAACAGAAACATCTAATTAAATATCCCTTTAAACATCAAAGTAAATATGCTTATAGGCAGTTACCTTGCGACCCTTGATAAGCTTCCTTTCTGACTCTGCTTTAGCCCGTGACTGGCGCCGCCTTAATATGGCATTATATTGCTTTGCGTTCACATAAACAGGCTCTTCAATTGTATCAGTTGGCAACGGTAATCCGGCTGGATGCATTCCAACCATTGATGGATGCATCTGAAAAAACACAACATTTTTATGAGCTGAGATGGTTCAAATGGAGTGACAATAGCAAAGAAGGTCTACAATCATGCAAAGTTACTTTTGACTGGCTATGAACCAGAACAATCCATATAGGAATACTGAATGTTGGCTTAAATATTCCCACTACAGGTATACTAGTGGTATATTCTATACAACTATGCCTTGTAATAAGAGCTTACCATAGGTTGTCCACCATAAGCAGCATAAAGGCTTCCGTAGTATGGATCCATATTTGGGTAAGCCATATGACCCTGCCAAGCACAAATGTCGAATTAACCATGGTATTATATACAGGAAACATGATAAAATCCATAACAAGAAAGCAATGAAAGGAAAACACAACAAACTATCCAACATAAGTATACGAACTCTCAATTAGAACAAATGGCAGCACCCGTTAACAAATTCAGTGCTAATTTTGATTTCACAAATAAGTTGCTGTAAACTTAACAAAAGGAATCCAGCATTATCAAGCAATAATATTACAGATAAAATCAGAGAGGAATTTATTAGGATGCAAAAGAGAAAGCAAGAAATTGATGCACGGATGTTACAACAGGTGAACAACTACATGTGATCGAAAAGTTGATATGGGTGACAGTATGTGAAAAAATACGCCATGCAAAACTGTGGTACTGGATATGCTGTCATCGACTCATCGCACATAAAACTGAAAACTTAACTAACTAGTCTGCATTAAATAGGAAAAAGCTATGTCGCCTCAACAAGAAAAAAATGATGTTAGTTTAACCTAATAATTGTTTCTAAAGAAAGTTGAATCTAACAATTTTTTAGAAGTTTTGCCCTCTATATCGTCTTACAGAAAATAGCGATTACTAACAAAGTGTCTCATCCAGTAAAAAAAAAAGTTACGTTGATGTTACCGATACAATGCCAAACATGTAAGAAGAATTCATATCGAAAGATAAGATTTCCATAGTGGTTCTTACAGTACCCATCATATTTTTCCAACCTTCACTATGACCAATAATCACTCTTTAAACTAGATGCTCAATAGAAAACATTACAATTTGAGAAGTTACAAGTTCCATACCATCGCTTCCGGGTGGGGATAGGGTGTCACATATTCTGTCGAAGGTGTTCCCACCGCCGTCTGACTATCCACACTTGTAGCTGGGGCCTCTTGCTGGTCCTTTTGAGCAGCTTTCTTCTGATGTTGCTCATCATCTCTATGATTGTCTGCATGAGATAATACGGCATAAAAATGAGATATCATACTTGACTAAATTTCCTAAAGTTATACAAAACTGTTAGAACTGCAAGTTTATGTTTCAGCACTTGCCAAGTGTTAACAACAGCACGGTGCAGATGTTCCGTCAATATTTATGGCATGTGACAACTGATATGGGTACAAACATTGCAGAACGATAAAAAAATCTAATGAATGAAAACCCAGTATTTTCTGTGGTTTTATCAACTAACGGATGCTTTCTGTAATAGTGTAGCTGGAATACTACCATCATAGACAGCTTCACAATTCAGCACTGGCACACAATTACAAATGCTAGTGGTGCTGATGCAATGACATTATTTGGCTGGATGACTCCGCAATCATATGAATAGGGACTACATTCTAGTCTCTAATAGATTTCACAGTACAACCAAGCTGAGGTATTATCCCGAATATACTCAAGCTCCAAATCCATGATCCAAGACTCATAGCACCATTGCAATTGTGGGTACAAATACAGACATGCACTGCTGCCTGCCAAGTACAATGGACACGATAAAGAATTGGGCGCTAAAAGCATACCTGGAACACCATCAGCATCCGAAGTCATGGTTTATTACGTTCCAAGGCGAAACGCGACCAGTATGAAGAAGCTCGGAAGAAACACGCGCCAATTACCAAGATCATCACTCCATGTTCTCCGCAGAGGATGATGTCCTGGAACGGCGAACAAGAAAAAAAAAAAGCAGAGAAGTGAGCTTCTCGTGACGCATCGCCACGCCACCTTTCTGGTTCTCTTACAAAGAACCAGTTAGGTCTCGATGATCCAAAACCATGAAAACAGGCATCGAAACCACAACAGCGCAGGAAACTGCAGTACAAACGAATCAAGAAGATAAAAGGTCTGGAACACTCCTCCTACAGCAATTAACCAGACCAATCATCCATGCTACACACTCAGCTAGTTACCCAACGCAGCAAGCGCCCAATTCAGTACGCCACCACTACATCAGAACCTCTCGCCGCCAGAGCAAGGCTGGCGGAACCATCCATAACTGAAACCCACAGGTACGATACCCCACGCCGTAACTGAATTTTCCCAGGTGGCAGGAACAATCGGGGCCAGCGGGCGGCGAAGCTAGGGTTCCGCGGCTCACCGGCGAGCGAGAGGCTTCGAGCACGGGCCGCGGAC
The DNA here is from genome assembly GCA_947311845.1 of Poa pratensis. Classification (NCBI taxonomy): domain Eukaryota; kingdom Viridiplantae; phylum Streptophyta; class Magnoliopsida; order Poales; family Poaceae; genus Poa; species Poa pratensis. Next base: position 4,021,571 of record CAMZMU010000085.1, on the reverse strand, counting down.
GGATCTCCGCGCAGCGGCGCGGCGGCGTAGGGGAGGACGGCGGACACGGCGGTGGAGGGCAGAGTCCCGTGGCGCGCGCCGGAGGAGGAGGGGCGTGTACGGCGGAGAGGGCTCGACGGCGACGTCGCGAAAGGGGAGGAGAGGATAAGGGGGATGGCTTGGGGATTGTGGGTTTTCTCAGGGGTGTTTCGGTGTATGTACCGGTGCGGGCGTGTGGACTGATGGGGACGGACGGGAAACTACCGGGTGCTTATTGTGAATTTGTCACTGGTAACCATGGGGGTGGAAGCTTCTGATTTTGTTGGCACCTGAAACGTCTGGAGTCTTCGATGGCTAAGATCTGTTTGATGTTTCTTCTTCCATAGGACTATACTAGGGGATTAAGCGCGGCCTCCGCGGCGCCCCGTGGGCTAACGTTTTGTTGGCACCTGAAACGTCTCGAGTTTTCGATGGGTTCACATTGTTAAAAATTGTTCTTTCACATCACAAAACAAAATACTTCATCTAAAAAACGTCGACGGATGGGGACGGATGGGAAAACTACCGGGTGCTTATTGTAACTTTGTCACTGGTAAAGATTGATGGGATGGAAGCTTCTGATTTTGTTGGCACCTGAAACGTCTCGAGTCTTCGATGGCTAAGATATGTTTGATGGTTATTCTTCTTCCATAGGACTATATATATAACATAATTTTGGTTCTCACATTGTTAAAAGTAGTTCTCTCCCATCACAAAACAAATACTCCATCTAGAAGACCTACTTTCCATTCCCAGTTTGCGCAAAAATTAAAGTATTTCGAAACACAACTTTGACTTAAGTCGATTTTGTAGGCTTCCATGATGTACAATTTAAATCAAGGGAAAGTGTTAGGACAGATAGAAGAAACCAAAATAAATGTCACAACAAAAGATTGTTGAACAGATAGAAGATTTTTCTTTCGTTAGTTCACCCTTTACAGCCTTTTTTTACTTACAACCCTACTACGATTGAAGGGGAACATATACATAAAAAATTGGGTTGTTGGGTCATGGCAAAGATTGATTCGAGGGTCATGACCGTTCAATTATACAATTTGTACAACGCTTAAATAAATTCAAGGGAACAAAAGTGTTTTCATCATATATCGTATAAAATGTCTAGATGATGTTTATAAAAACAACACTCTCTGAATCTAGTGTCAATACTAAAGTTTGCACGTATACTTATTTTTTTAGGGAAAGAACATTATAACTAGTTTCATTGATTTTAAGAAACAAATATTTTGTCCGCAAATTAAAATGCATTAATGGATTGAGAATCTCATACTAAATATCTCGACGTCTAAGAGCGGGATGCCGCAGTTTGGTTTCAGAGGAGTTTTCATCTTGCAAGATGATGTTCAGAACTTACCCTAGTTATAAAAACACTGTAAAAAATTCCAATTTTTTCCTATTTTTATAACTTTTTATGACCATACAAATATGAATTCTACTGAAATCAACATGATTTAACATAACATTGTGATAATATTGTGTTTATTTAATTTACTACATTCTAATTAGCACAATATGCAAACTATCTACTAGTCTTCTTGCATCCTACTCTCTCCGTTCTTAAAAGAATGCATATAACTTTTTCATAAATCAAACAAAGTAAAGTTTAACCAAACTTTTGGAAAAACTATCATCAATTATAATACCGTGAAGACATCATACAACAATATGTTTCAAGATGTATCTAACGGTAAATTTCATTTTTTAGTTAATGGCATTCTCTATGAGCTTGGTCAAACTGTGTGTAGTTTGAATTTTGAAGAAAAAAGGCCTTGAGAAACATATGTAGTATTTCAATGGATTTTTCTAAACAGAGGACATGCATGCAAAAATATATTGTATCATGTTGAATTCATCTTTTAATTGCTACATCCAATTTAAACGATTTATCTACTAAACCGCTAATTAGATTGTCGGTTCATTTTCGTGGTTATGCTCATATCGACAAAGTGCTTCAGATCAAGATTTAATGTTACTATGTTTGGACAAACTTTTTTTCGTGACACCAGTTAAAATTAGTATTGTGTTAGTGAGTTTAACATATAAGCGTTACCCCAATAATAGTGCATAGTTTTTTTATGAACAAAGATAATAGTGCATAGTTAACGGGGGGTTTCATGTTTTCAGGCAATGTAGTCTTTATGCAATGCTAGAGTGGTATTCAAATGTTACCGACAACTAGAGAGATAAAGGTTGTACAATGCAAGTCTAGCAATTAATTGACAACAATCTAACAATCGCTTGGCGAAGTTTTTTATTAGAACATGTCAACACGTGTTGTAATTTTGAAGAACCCCTCATGACTCATCAACCGAATATGCGGTTTGCGACAGAAAGTTTTTCAAGTTTATAAGAACTGAAAGAATATTGAATGATGACATCATTTACATGTATGAAAGAGATGGAACGGGTAGAACTATTATGGGTCTTTTATTATATAAGTTGTATGATTACTAGCTTCAGTAAAACCACTTGGTGATATACGCAAATATGACTAGGCAAATCCCAACACTGTATGTAACTTCGACAAAATTCCCAACGACCATGGACTCACCGCCATGGACCATTCGAGCTCACCGGACACGATCCACCACGCCGGCGGTCCATCTGAAGGAAATGAGTGAACTCTCGACCCCTCTACTCGTGGGACGTTGTGTCTTCTCCAAGTTCAGCGAGTGGGGAGCTCCGCATCTCACCTTCGATGCCTCTATGGAGAGCTCACCAGCCGTCACCAGTTTTGGCGCTGGAATCTGCAGTTGACCGGGCCAACATCACCGCCGGCGTGGAGGTTCAGCCGCGCACGGGAGTCGCCACCTGTCCAGCCTGTGTGGACGTGTGTGTAGGCTGCGGGGTGAAGCAACACCGGGTTGACAAATAGTCTTCCATATGAGTAAAAACCCAACGGCAAATTACATTCTGAAACAAAGTTGACTACGTGGAAAGCCATATGACGTAAGGACATCACTTATCACATTGCATGTATCCAGGAGAAATTAATTTTAATTTCAGTTTCACATTGCCAGCCATCAAAATTTTCTATTACAGAGAACGTCTCCCAAGCCAAAACCACAAAAAAGTTCTCCTGCCAAAATCAACCTCAGAGATTCAGTGATTCCATGGCAGACAGCAAGAAAAACGATACAAACTACACCCGCTACAGAAATTACAGATCGAATCATGCTACATCCAAAACTATCCAAGGCCCTCTTCATCCGCGATATCCACGATTGCGCGCAGAAATCACGCTGTTCAGTAATGGCTGCCTGGAATGGTAAGCTGGTGCATCGTTAAACTGTGGCATGCATGAAGCTTGTTGTTCAACCTTCCTAGATCTTTGGGTTGCAAGTGTGACACTTGTGGTGTTGGTGCAACCTTTCTCGCCTTGACAATGTATGAACAAGCCGCAGGGTTTCTTAATGCGTCCACTATCTACCTACAAATCCTCAGTGTCATCTTGTAGACTAAGCCGATGAATTGCAACTCCATTTTTAGCCGTCGCGACACGTCCCCATCTTCCAAGACGAGGTTCCTGATAAAATGGAGATATCAGTTCATGCTGATGAGGATACAGATATGAACAATGTATGCAGCTCTGTTTAGTGCTGGCACACTGAATTTTCAGATTTTTTATATAATGAAGAGACAACTGTCCAAGCCTCTACATCATATGATGCACGCAACAAAATTTCTTCGGAGAAAAGATGGGAAAATCTCTTACTCGACCAACACCAGCAACAATGAATCGCCCCGACTTTGCGATAGCAAGAGAATTGACAAAGCCATCCTGCCCATGAAAATTTACAGATCAGACAGGGTCATACAGAGAAGATTTAGGGGTAATCATAGGGAAGTAATAAACGACAGGGTGACTTAGTAGAACAATGTGAGTACAAATACCAGTGCCAAGTCGAACAACGGCTGCATCCCTTTTGAATCAGGTTGAATAGTCCAAAGGCGAACAACACCATTTGCAGCTCCCGACGCAGCCAAATCAGAACCTTTTCTTGAAGTAACAGCGCTAATCCATGAATGAGCTGATGAAAGGCTTTCAGACTTACAGGCTCCATTTTCTGCATAGTTGCACAATGAACAAAAATGACATAATTTCAGTCGTCGAAAAGAGGCATGGTTAAAGGAGGATGATTCATATGTGCGGTCAGTTACATCTCTGCAAAGATTTCAATTATATTAAGGAACTAAACAAACAATGGCAAATTTCAGACACATCTTGCATCAGAAGATACAGATTTTTCATCACAGAAAGAGAGCTACGGAATGGAGAAAGTGTTTCTTACCGTTGGGCAACTTTTCATCAGCACTGTCAAGTGAACTAGGAGTTGATGCTGGATGGGCATTCTTAATAATGTGAGTAGGTTTCTTTCTCATGACACTCCAAAGCTCAAGGCTTCCGTCATCTGATCCAGACAAATACTCCTTGTCATCGATAAAGCAGCAGCACTCCAGAGACACAGCAGGTGCGCAGAATACCAACTGTGACTCCTCCGGTATCTGCCAAGAAATGAAAATTTATTAAACGGAAAGTGATTCCTCCGGTATATGTTAGCACTAATCTTGGTATCTTGTATTGCATTTTTAATTTGTACTGCATGTAGTTAGATGTGATCGTTGTAGTTAGCTTAGAACCCGCAAGGTGTGAGGTGAGATGCCGAGATAGCGGCGTGCGTGGCAAGATGCCGATGCCTGAGTTTGCGGTGCGACAGCTGAAGACAACGGTCTACAGAGGAGGTTGCTGGGCGATCCAGTCAATATTTGAGTAAGTAGTTAGTGCATGTGTGTAGTAGTTAGCTAGCTATGTGCATGTGCTGGCCAGGTCAAGAGTTAGTGCCTGGTGTGACCTAGTGCGTGAGTACATGCCTACATGGACCGGTGTTAGTAGACATGTCCAGCTTGTGTCCATATAAGGCCATGTAATCACCATAGTTTATTTGAGATATTAATAGTGAATAAAAGGTCAGCTGCATGAGGAGGTCTGACGCCAAATACAACCCCGTTTCTTGTGTTTTTGTATGAGCTGTGAAAGGCAGCCAGAGGTAGGAGGGTGGCAGCTCCAACAGTATCTACCATGAAATGAAAATTTATTAAACTGAAAGGTAAGTCCTGACATTACAAGGTTTTCGCCTATATTTCTCAACAGAACCAAGGCGTATCTGTTCCTGCATTAAAGCATCTCCTTGTTGGTTGCATGTAACAGAGATGAATGGGACACCTTTTGTTCATATGTTGTCAAAAATATTCACATAAAGTCTTATCAGGTTACCTAATTATTGGCCACAGCTTGGTATGTAAAATGGAGGCTGATTAACTCCACAATATTTGTATGCAGTTCTGATAGTAGCACAAAACACGTTGAGGCCAAAACAAATGACAAAGGATAAGGACAGAATTTTACCTTCCAAAGATGCATTGTTCTATCCCTTGCTACAGTCAGAAGTCTATCTTTGCTGAGTGCATCAGTTGCCAATATTTCACCTTGATGGCCATATAAGCAGTGCATATATGTTCTATCTTCAGTATTCCACTGCATTATTGAGCGGTCATAAGAACCAGAGAATAGCTCTGGAGAGTCCAGTCCGAAAGCAAGACATGCAACTGGCCCTCTGTGGCCACTGAATGCCTGCAGAATAACAGAAAACAACATTAGATTACATCATACAGTCATGGCAAGCAAATAACATCATTGATAGGCACAAAAATCATTCAACAATATGTATTTTAAGTTTGATCAACACAGATAACAAAGCCTTTTGTTTAGATCAAGTTGGCGAAGGCTAGAGAGTAGAGATGAAACCCAATAAAACCCAAAATATTACAAGGCACAGGTAAGTTATGAACATTGGCATTAAACAGCAGGAGACCTGCAATCTGATTCAAAAAGCTGATCTCTAGATCATCAACACCCTACAGTGGAATGCCACTGGAATGTGAAACTCAAGTCCCGGTGAATTGGTCAAAGGAACTACTACACACAGGTCCGAATGGATATCTAAGGACTAGAGTAGCTCTATATCTACCAATAATGACAGCAAAATCATGGATGCCAAAGATAATGGACAAGTAAACCATAAGTTCATCATCAGGGATAATAAGTTTTGTTTGAACAGCATCAGCACCAAATAGAAGAAGCAACATCAGATATCATTGCAACAAGTACATATATGTTAGTATTCCCTGATGGTTTGCCCTTGGGCTTCACCTTCCAGAAAAAAAGTAACACTGTAGGAGTATATAATTTAGGAGGAGCCATCTGCGGTGAACTATTAGTGGTTTGAGTCTATCAAAAGCTTGGTTACTAACCAGCATGGTTCTTGTACACAACTCACATATATATGCAAATAATGTAAGTTGGCCATTCCTTCACACAATTTTACAAAGCAAGTCAATTTTGCACTTGGGTTTAAGAAGGTTAGTCCTTGTTAGTTTGCACTTGGACTTCACCATCCAGTAAGAGTTCAAGCCAGAATAATGTTTGACAGCCAATTATGTCTAATTAATTCTTCAGAGGTAGAACTAGGATTTCAAGAGGACCCATCTGGGGTGAACTATAAGTGGGTTCCCTATGTTGATATGGTGGTTACTAATCAGCATGACTCTGACATACAACATACAGTTACATCAATAAGTAAGTTGGTTACTTCACACCATTTCACAAAGTACGTCAAGTACAAATCTCGAAAACAATTCTCTGAATAGGATGATTAGCACGTATATAACTGATTGACAAGGAGTGGCACACCTGTATGTGCTCCCGTGAACGGACATCCCACAGATGTATATGCCTGTCCATGCCACCGGTCGCCAAGTACCGGCCGTCCGAGCTAGCAGCCAGCGCAAGCACGTGCTGGCTCCTCTTCTTGGACAGGGGAGCCTTCGCATGGTGCGAGAGCAACACCTTCTCGGTCGGCCACAGATACTTCTCGCACTTCCCAGTCTCGACATCCCAGTGCATGATGACGCCGTCCTTGGACGCCGAGAACCCCCTGTCGCCGTCCTTGGACAGCGCCACCGCGGTCACCGGCTGCCGGTGCTTCGCTATGAACCTGAATCCGTCCTGCTCGCCCGGCGGCAGCACCCTGCAAAATGCGGTGCGGAGTCACGTACAGAAGGTCAAATCCCGCTAGTACATCATTTCTAGCTGAGCTGAGCAGCAAGGTAACTGAAGGGACGAGACGGTGAAGATTTGCGGAGGAGAACGAATTGGTCACCTCGCGGCGAGGCTGAGGCGCTGCCTGCCGCTGTCCACGAGCTGCTTCTTCTTGAGGAGCCTGGCGACTCGCCGCCCTCCGGGCGCACCGTCGCCGGAATCGTCGTCGGAACCCTCGGAATCCTCTTCCTCCTTGTTTTTCTCCACCGCTATGGCGATCCTGGCCAGGTACTCCTTGGTCATCCGCAGCTTCTTCTCCCCGGCCGTCTCCTCGTCCTCGTCCTCGTCCTCCTCCCCATCCTCGCCCGCGACGGCGGCGCCGCCGAGCGCGAGGAGGCCGTCGTCGTCGCTGTCGCCGCTCTCGATGTCCTCGTCCGCGCGCGCGGCGCGGCGGCGCTTGGGGTTGTCCGCCTCGAAGAACGGGTCGTCCCCGGCGGAGGCGGAGGGGCGCTTGCCCTTGCCCTTGCCCCGCGCCGGCGGCGGCGGCGGCCTCTTGCTGCGCGGCGCCATCGGTGCGTTTGGTGGGGGCGGTGGGCTAGGGTTTTAGGATACTTCCTTCTGCGGCGGGGTTTTGCGCCGGAGTTAGCTGCGTTTCGTGGGCTTTTCTCGTGGGCTGCTGATGTGGAGCGTCTGCCGGCCTCGAATGTACCCTGGGCTTCTCTCACAGTGAAGGCCCGCCTGCGGCGGCCTTTCTGCCGGCAGATGTTGTTTTCTTGGTTACTAGGAAATGTCGCGCGGCGTGTCGCCGCGCCCGTTGTTCTATACTACTATTAAAAGAGCAAACATGTTGGGATACTTTAAATCTGTACCGTTCAAATATCTGATCGACGCTCCAGATCGCTCCAATGTTTGACAACTCAATATTGTTCATTTTTTACCGTTTTGCCCTCCCACCAAATCACATAATACGAGAGAATTGCCAGCGTACCGTTTCGTTATTCTATTTTTTCTTTTCTCCTCTCCCAGACCCTCCCAGACTGAATGTCCCCTGCTTGATGTCCGCGCCACGCTCGCCGATCGACCATATCACATACTATGAGCAAATTGCCACCGCTCCTGCGAGCTCCTCGAGGTGCCTGAGCGGCCCAGGCGGACAAGACGCAAGTGGCGCGCGCGGAGGTAGAGCTCCACGACGTGGCCCTTGGCGCCCTGGCGAGCTTCCGCACGCGGGCTTCCCAGCGCCCGGCACCGGAGAAGAGGCTAAGAGAAGAGGAGGAGAAGGGCGGAACCGGGGCGAAGCATGGAGGCTCCCTGGCCGTGGAGGTCGTCGGGAGAGGAGGCACGGGACGGGGCGGCGACGCGGTGGTCAGGGACGAGCAGGGCCGGAGGATCTCCAGGCGGCGGCGCCAGGATGAGCTGGACGGCGGGGAGGCGCTCGTAAGCAGGGGAGCAGGGAGACGGCGGCACGTGCGCGTGGACCGCGAGCTGAAAGGCAGGGCCAGCAGCAGCGCCGCAGCTGCCACTTCCTCCCAAGTCCCAACTACTGGATCAGGCTGCCGGTGAGCTCAGCGGCCAGCGGCCCTCATTATGCCCTGAAACGAGGCAAAAGTTTTGCATTTTATATTGATATAGGAGATGCAAACATAACATGGCCGAGGCCAAAAAGAAAGCGCCCCTCGTTATGTCCTGCCTTGGAATCGAATTTGCTTCGGCCCCTATTTTCCCCAAATAAAAGGTTGTCAGATTTCAGGGTTCTTGCTTTCGGATTTGGTGTTGCCGAACTGCAATTTTAAGTATCGAGTGAACATGGGAATTTTGGGCAAATAAGTCTGTCAGCCCACAGCCAGTTGGCGCCATGAACCGTCGGTCAGCTGGACTGAAATACATGATGTGCTACACGCGATTATTCATAGATAGCTGAACTGTAATCTACATGTCTGTATATTATTTTAGGTGGACTTATATTTTCTGTCAGGTTAGACACAAGAGACGCCATTGTCAATGTAGTTTTTTACTTCTGATACATATCTGAATAAAGAATATCATTGATGCTGAATCAGAATATCTCTAAATGGTGAATTAGGAGAAGCACAATATCCTTCATGCGCCACTACCTGCACTTCCTCACCGCCGTCCATGTCTCCACTATACACATGACCATAATTGGCACACTACTGATCGCTCCAGGTGTCGCACATGATCTTTCCTGCACCAAATTGAGTCGCTTGGGTTGTGTACTCGCACGAGGAATGAAGAACTTCATTGCCAACCAGTTTGGGATATTCGATTTCTTCAGTCCTTTAGTCTGTTTATATAATATAATATTGTTAACTCTAGGAGACCACATGTTCCACCAGTTTGAACATTTTACTGGGATGTACTTTTACCATAAGTAGGAACCAACAAACAAAGTAAAGAAAAACGAGATTGTGTCAAAAAGCAAAAAGTGTTTGCTTTGGTGTCAAATTGTGTGCTCTATGATACTTACATAATAATCTTTCTCTTTTGCAAAAAAATATATTTCTCTTTGCAATATAAATTTGGGAACCGATACAAAAGTGTAAAAAAAAATATACATGTTGATCTTGGTATATTTTTTACTACTTGTAACGACGTGTGTTGCACGTACATACCAACTAGTGATACAAAATTGTGAAATCCGCTGGAATTTGGTTTTTTTGTTTCAGCAAAAAATACAAAAATTATTTGGAAAACTAATCCAAAAAATCTACAACAAAACGGAGATCTCTTAGTTTATGTGAAAAGTTTAAAATTTCTTAATTTTAAGAATTTCTTAGTTTCACTTTTGTACACAGTGGATATTTGGTGCAACCTTTATGTGTAAAATTTGGAAATTTCTTAAATATAAAATTTTCTTAGAGGTAGAGGGGATGTCGGCGGAGTTCCTTGTGTGTTTCGATTTGTCGGGGGAGGAGCTCGGCGCCGGGGGCGTCTCCGTCCGAGCGGAGGAGGAAAGAGGAGAGGAGGAGGGTGAGGAGGACCGGTTCGCAAATTTCAAAACATGTAGGGGCCTTTGCGCATAAATGCTATGCGTACCGGCGGATGACGAAGTGAGGGCGCTTCTACAGTGCCCGGGCGACTTGGCCACCTCGAATTTCAAAATTTTGAAATCCGTCAGAATTTGTCTTTTTGTGCAGCCAAAAATACAACGAATTTGAAGATTAGAGAGAAATATATATATGTCTGTCGAAATAAAAAGGTTGAAACATGAAAGTGTTGTTTGGAAGGGTGATATCCATCTACTCGTGAAAGGAAAATTCGAACGGATGACTGAGTGCGACGAATTTGACAAAATTCGTCAGATGTTTTTGTGAATTTTGACCCAAAATTAAGAAGCTAGAGTCGACCAAACTCGAAACTGATCACGGGAATGGAACCTACTCGTCGACGCGCATATATTTCGTGTATATAGTATCGTGAAAAGGAGGGCCACCGGATCTAAATCGGACGGCGTGGAGCGACGCGGCACTGTAGATGTTGCATACTGTAGATGTTGCGTGTATACTGTAGATGTACTACAGTGCAGCGGACGTGGATGCCTTCGCAGGCCGTTGAAACCGAGAGCCATTTATATAGTTTATTTATATATAGTATAGATTACATGTAGCTTTTATTTGCAAGCCTATTAAAAAGACATTTTGCGGGGGCAAGGGAACTTGTAGTCTTATCCTACCGCCGACATGACTACGCATCCAGATTCGAGCACAACAAGCATGCACACCTACATGACCGTGTGCTTCAGGATTGCCTAGCATCTCCCCCTCCTCCACGCACGCGCACTGGCGAATCAGGCACGAGAAGACATGATAACCTCACTTCGATAGGGTTGGGCGAAATAATCCTGGTGCCTTCCATGTCGATACCCATCAAATTCACGACCCTAGCATGCGTATACATTAAGATAATCCACAAAAAACTGGAGTGGGTGATTCTAAGACTAAGAAATAAAATGGAGGATAGCTAGGCTATGCTTAGAGAAGCCTTGCTCTTTATAAGAGACATGTTCCGGTGGATCATGGATGGTCATATAAACTCACTAGTCCTCCGGTAGATGTGAGAATCAATTTCGTGGGCATTTATCGTGGCCTACTATTGAGCGTATGCTGACCTCGAATGTTTCTCTGGACTTGTCTCACAGTGCATGCACATCTGAGTGGCCTTCTTTGCTTGCAGATTTTTTCCTTGGATACATACTGCTTTTATTTGCAAGCCTATTAAACATACATTTTGCAGAGCTAAGCATGTTCGCTTTGCGGTAAACACAGAGGACTTTATAAATACATCACAAATTAATTAATAATATCTAACTTATGATTTTTTTAAGATTAATGTGCGTGCATATAAACAACACAAATAACGAGTGTGCACGTGCAACTAAGTCGCACTGGTGCGCTCGAAACACGTCACACGAACACGTCCTTGTGTACCTGAAGTGCCGGGGGAGATACTCCGTAACTCGCGCCGCGGGAGACCTATTTCCAGTGCGATGCACAAGACAACAAGCATGTACTTTTTAGACCAGACGCCCTAGCCCCTCGAGAAGCCCCGTCGGAGGAAGCCGGCGACGATTTGTTGAACCCAGCCAGACTTGGCCGCTCCGGAGTTCCGTTGTCGGTATTCGATGAACCTCAAAAGGAGATCGCAACGGAAGCATGAACAAGGGTAAAAGGAGTAAAAGTTAGGGTTTGTATTGATATGTCCATTGTTTGCTTAATTTCAATCAGCCGTCACCTCTCTGATATCTATGAGGCAGCTGGACTTCCTGTACAATCAAAGGACTTCTACAAGGATTATAATTTGCAGCACAAATCGGATTCTATCTCTAAAACTAGGCAAGTTCTGGCCGGCTTCGTACTGAACCTGGACCCAAATGTCATTTTCTGGCTCCTTTAGAAAGTCGTTGTTTTGTCCTTCCGTGTTGACCTCAAATTTGTCTTCCCTTCGCGTTTGAATCGACTTGTCTTCTATGTCCTTGGGCGTCTTCGCGAGTCTCAATTCAGCTGGCTGCTAGGCCTCTTTCTGTCGCGTTTGCCGCGCGGCGCCATCGGTGTGGTGGGTGAGTGGGGGTGGGGGAGCTAAGCAGAGCTAGGGTTTTAGGATGCTTCTACCGTGGGGTTTTGCGTCGGAATCCGACCGCACAAGTTAGCAACGCTTGGTGGGCTTTTCTAGTGGGTTACTGTTGAGCGTTTGTCGGCCTCGAATGTACTTTGGACTTCTCTCACTGTGAAGGCCCACCCGTGGTGGCGTTTCTGCTTGCAGATTTTTTTCTTTGATTATATACTGCTGTTATTTGCAAGCCTATTAAAAAAGCATTTTGCAGGGCTAAGCTACATTTTCGCTTCTCAGGTAAACATAGAACTTTATAAATCCATCATAACTTAATTAATTTTTTCCAGCTTATGTTGTTTTAAGGTTCGTGTGTGTGCATATAAATGACACAAATAACGAGTGTGCACATCCTTGTAGCTGAGTATGATGTGCAAAAATGCACTCTCATCAAACATCTCTGATTCAAAATTTGTTCCAGACGAAAAAACTTGCATTTTTATCCTATTGCCGACACGATAGACCACCAAGCTTCAAGCACACATGCATGCACACCTACATAGCAAAATCCTTCCGGATAGCCTAGCATCTTACCGTCCTCCACACATGCGCACTGGCGTAAGATGCACAAGAAGATAGGAAAACTTCACTTTGATAGTGTTGGGAAAAATAATCCTGGTGCCTTCCATGTCAATGCCCGCCAAACTCACATTCCTAGCATGCGTATACATTAAGATAATCCACGAAGAAATGCAATGGAAGATTCTCAGACTGCGAAATAAAATGAGGAATAGGCTATGCTTAGAGAAACCTTTGCTCTTTGCTCTTTATAAGAGAATTGATCTGGTAGTGGTCATTTAAACTCACTAGTCCTCCGGTAGATATGTGAATCTGTTTGTTAGCAGCTTGGTCCTTGGGCAGGTTGGAGGTCGTGAGGTACTTAAACTAATGGTGCATTTACTTATCTTTTCTTGGCATTCTGACCTCTGCATCAAGTAGATACACCTAGCAAACACACGATTTATTATAAGGAAGTTCGTGAGGAACAATATCCCAACCACCATTATGTCCTTTGGGAGAAAATGACAGTTAAGTAAAACCAACTACGCTTGTAGATTATCATGTGGTGGTCGCATCAACGCTCATAGCACAAATTTCCAAATTTTGTTTCATGTGAAGGATTCTACTGCACTTTTTGTAGTTCTTGTTCTTATGTTTGTAGTTACGCACGCCAGTCAATAAACACGACCTGGAGCACATATCGCTAACGGAAGATTTTATTCACATGAAACAAGATAAAAACATAATTAACTTCCATACTAAACTAAATTAAGCCTAACTACAACATGGACATCAACTTTCGTATCGAACTATTGTCACCTCGTTGAATGAATACACTAGTTCATGGTCCCTGGCACATGTCTTGATGATCTGCAGAGAAAATGTTCATGCTACAAAAGATGGTTCACAAGCTAAACATAAAGTGTTCACGGTTCAAAACTTATTCATGGGATTTCAAAAAAATCATTGGGCTGAAAAATTTTACATGGTACTTCTGAAAAATATGTTCACGGGTGCAAAAATAATAATCATGAGCTTTATAAAATGGCCCCAAGTTCAAAAAATGTTCATAAGGTTCTAAGAAATTATTTTCACGACTTCAAGAAACAATTCACTGGTTAAAAATAGCGTCCACATAACATATATGTTTATACAGAAAATTGTTCAAATAAGATAATTGTTCTTATTTGAAAAATCGGTCAAATAAGAGAAATGTTCTGATTGTAAAACCCCTCAATAAGATATTTATTCATGAAAAAACGTTCAAATAAGAAATTTGTTTTTATTTATGAACTTTAAATGTTCTTATTATAATGGTTTAAAATAATTTTCAGTTTTTAAATTTTTTCCTTATAATACTCTAAGTTTTGTTCTTTCACGAGCTCCAAAAATTGTTCATGGGGTTCAAAAAATATTACTTTTGGGGATTAAGAAAATTATTCACGTGGTTCAGAAAATTCACACGATTCAAAGAAAAACGTTCATGGAGTTCAAAAGATTCTCAGGATTCCGCACAAAAATGTTCACGAGATTTGAACCAGATTTTACGGATGCAATAAATATGCATGATGGTTCGAAAGAATGTTTCATGAGAGGTTCAATTGTTTTTCCATGGTTTCCAAAAAAGATAACTTATTAAAAAAGAAAGCCGGGAGGGTCCAAAATGTTCTTGCGGTTTATGGGTTCAACGAAATATGTTCACCTACTTTTAAAAATGGTCACGCTGTTTGAAAAAGTTCATGATTTCATTCACTTTTCACCCCTTTTTTGTTTTTCATGAACATTCGTTATCTATACATGCATATAAATAAATTCAAAAATCTACAAAAATATGTTTACATGTTACAAAACAAAAAAAAAGTAGTTCAGAAAATGTACACGAGTTTACATAATTCGTTCTGATTCAAAAAATCAAAAGTTTGAAAAAGGTAAATTAACGGACTAAAAGTAATGTTCACGGGGTTCCAAACGGTGTTCGACAAATTTCATTTAAAATCACTTATATAGAATAATTATTATGTTTGAATATATTTTGTTCGTGAAACTTAAATATTTCTCTGGTACACAAGATAGTGTAGAAAATTTAAATAAAAGAGAAAAGTATACAACGGATTTAAGAGAAACAGATGGGTGAGGCACACAACACGTACATGAAAAAAGATGTCAACTGAAGATACGTGAAGAAATGGTCGAAGAGGTGTACATACCAAGCAGGGAATAAGAAATGGGCCTAGCCCACGAACACAAGCGGTACGTTAGATTCCCGCAAAGAGCGGCAAATAGGCGTTCCCGGGTTTGGGCCGGAATCCGACCGCACGAATTAGCACCGTTTTCGTGGGCATTTCTCGTGGCCTACTCTTGAGCGTCTGTTGGCCTGGAATGCTTCTCTGGATTTCTCTTACGGTGAATGCCCTTCTGTGTGGCCTTTCTGCTTACAAACTTTTTTCTCTTGTTAGAGACTACGTTTATTTACAAGCCTATTAACAATACATTTTGCAAGGCTAAGCATTTTTGGCTTCTCAGGTAAACATGGAGAACTTTAAAAATCCATCATAAATTAATTAATACTATCTAGCTTATGTTGTTTTAAGTTTCATGTGCGTCCATATAAGCGACACAAATAATCGAGTGTCCACGTCCTGCTAGCTGAGTATGATGTGCAACTAAGTTACACTCTCATCAAACGTAGTTGATACAAAAATGCGACATGGAAATCAAACGATGTGACGTAAGGAGGAGATCTTGTAGTTTTATCCTATCGCCGACATGACCGAGTGCAGCTTGGTGCTCGGGCAGGTTGGATGTCGTGAGATACTTTAAAAATGACGAATTTACTTATGTTCTGTTGATGTTGTAACTTTTGCATCAAGATGATACACGTAGCCAACACACAATTTATTTCCAGGAAAGTTCATGAGGAACAATATCCCAACCACCGCACGACGCCATTGCTGATTTGGTGTGGTTGGTGGGGGCTGTGGGGGTGGGGGAAGAAGGCGACCTAAGATAGGTTTTAGGTTTTAGGATCCTTTATGCTTACAGATTAATTTTGTTTCTTTGTAAGAAAAACACATATTATTTTTCTGGTCACATACAAAGTTGCACTCTCGCTGACAGATATTGACATGCCGTAGCTTTATCCGACAGGAGTGTTCTCCGGAGTGTCATGGTCAAGACTATTCAGCAAGCTTCTATCACAACGAGCATACACACTCGCTTGTACAAACCATTTGGCACAGCTTTTCTTCTTTCCCTTCTTTTTTTGCGCGGTGCCGTTTCTCCCTACTATCCACACGGAGAACCTCAATTCGATAGTGCCGGATGAAATAATCCTGGTGCCTCCGATGCCTATACGGCTATACCAGTCAAATTCACATCCTTGCATAAATAATTTAGATAATCAACAAAAATGGGGTTGCATAATTCTAAGACCAACAAAATGAAATGAAGAATAAGCTTTTCAACTTTTGCTCATAGACGCCCTGCTCTTTATAAGAGACTTGTCTAGTAGGCGGTTATATAAACTCACTCGTCCTGGCCGGTAGATCACAATTTGAGAATTTATTTTTCATGAGTTTGGTCCCAGGTAGGTCAGAAGCCGTCGTGAGAGTCGTAATTAGATAGTGCAGTTACTTATCTTTTTTTTGACGAAAATACAGTCGGAGCTGCTTTTTCTTTATAAAAGAAGGTTTGTACGGAGTACAAGGTAGCGTGGCACGCTAAGGTAGGATACAAATACAACAGCTACAGCAGTGTTAAGAGAGTACACTAAGGGAGATCAATCCGGTTCCCTGGGTCCATGCAGCAGAAAGCTCGGACGGCCTCACGCCAAAGATTGGCAACTTGCATTATCTCAAATTTCATGTCAACCATTGTAGCAGACTAGCAAAGATACAAGCATTCCGCTCCTTCCAAGTAGACCACCAGACAAGGTGAACCAGTGCACTCCAACGCTTCTTGAATGGTTTTGGCGTCACTGAGTGGGTGTCAGCTAACCAGGACAGCAGGGCTGTAGTGTTGTGAGGTACAAAGCAGGGTGGTAGCTGAGCAGTTTGCAGGATGACACACCTCAACTATCTTTTCTTTTTGAAATGAAATTTCATCGATCTTCCATCATCTGCATCTAGCTGCCACACAATTCAGTGTGTTACAAAGTTCATGAAACAACTCAACTATTGGCATTCTACCCTTAGAGACAACATTTGAGCCGAGTAAAACCAAGATTGAATTGTTGATTAGCGTGTGGAGTTGATACAGATATGTCGTACAATTTATTTCGATTGATCCGCTCGTAGCAAAATATTACAATTTTGGTGTCACCATGAAGATATGAGGCCTGAGATGTAAACAGTGAAAATTTCGAAAATTTTCCGATTTGCCCGGATTTGTCATTTTTATGTAGGAAGGAATACTATTTTTTCGAGCTGAAACTTTTCAAAACCGTAGAATCCGTCTTTGTCAATATATAGATTTTTTTTTACAAAATGTTTAGAAACTAAAAATGTCGACTTTTTTCTTCGAAAAACGACCTCCGTGGAGCTCGTCCTCCAAACCAACTTTTTTTTTTGAGAATCCAAACCAACTTTCTAGGAAGAGTAAAATCCATCAAAGGTCACCGTACTTGAGACCGTTACTTGCCTTGGTCACCGTACACAGCTATACGCGAATTGCTATCATTGAATACGCACTGGTGTGTCGTACACGGTCACCGGAGCGTGCAGAGGGCTGTATTTGCTGACGTGTCACCTAATAGACCCCACATGTCAGGCCCAGCAGCAGTTTTACAGGGACAATTTTCGATTAATAAAAAGTTAAGGACTAAACTGAAAAAATGACACAGTTGTGTCTTGTGTGCAGCATTGCAGCCTGGCCATCGAGTTGTTGCGACTTGACTGAACAGCGCGGCCTCGCCGCCTCGCTCCCCTGGACGTCGTGCGCAACAGGGGCAGCGCCAATATCCCTCTCCGGCGACGGGTCTTGGCGGTGGTTGGTTTGTTGGCGGCGCTGGTGCCGACGGGCATGAGGCCGGGTTTGGGAAGGGCGAGATGGGAGCGGTCTACTAATACAGAGCGGCACAGGTAGGCGGGCAGCGGGAGCTGCGGCTGCGGAATGAGGGCCACAGGAGCCGAGACGCAGCAGAAACAGCAGCAAGCGCACAACAACTAGGGGCGTGTTTGGTTACCTGCATGGATTTTAGCCTCCCTGTACTCTTGGCCCAGCTGGGCCTGGCCCCGAAAAACGAGCTCTGGGCCATGTTGTGCATGCCATTTGGTTGCCCACAAAGACTCGGCCAGGCCCGTGCCTCTTGGACCAAAAATAAATTCCCTGCTGTTTGGTTTCAAACAATCGCGTTTATGGGTAAGAACCCGGTGTTTGGTTGCAAAACGTGCTTGCTTCCAGTCACCCCTTCTCAGTGGTGGTGAGTTTACCCTGCATAAGACTAGTTTTAGGCGGCCATTTAGACAGGCATAGCAAAGTTTTTATCCTAGCTACTAGCAAATAATAGTTCATCAGCACACAAATATTGTCGTAGCTACTATGAATTTGCAGTTCATCACACAGAAAAGTTGTCCTAGCTACTACGATTTAGCAGTTCATCACCAGCATCTTCTTCTTGTCCACATTCAGAAGCACCTTCTTCTTCTTGTTCTTCTTCTTTCTCAGATCCTGTAGGCGCCTCTGTTAGCCCACATAGAGTTAGCCCACTCCTCTCTTAGTGCCTTCCAAGCATCCTGGTCATTTGCTTCGACACCATGGCCCAAGTCTTGGCCATCAGGAATGACATCTTCCTCATCAGGGAAGTACTCATCACCCCATCCAAGGATCCAGTTATGTAGAATGCAACATGCTAGGACCAGCTTCACTTGGGTGGGAAGGGGTGGAATGGCTTCTAATCAAGGATCTTGAACCTGTTCTCCAGAGCAGCAAATACTCTCTCAACTGTAACTCTCAGGCTAGAGTGCCGGAGGTTGAACAATTCATGGGCGGTCCGAGGGAAGTTCCTAGAGCTGAACTCATTCAGATGATACCTGGTAGCCCTGAAGGGCGGAAGAACACCAGGGCGGCATGCATATCCTGCATCTCCTAGGTAGAATTTGCCTTCAGGTATGTTGATCCCATCAGGTCGATTCATGCTGTCAGTCAGGATACTGCATCATGGGCAGATCCTTCCCAGCCAGCCAGGACATAGGTGAACCTCGTCTCGAAGTCAAACAGCTGCAAGCACATTCTGAGAGGTGAAGTGCTTCCTACCTCTGTAAGCAGCAGCCTGTGACCTGGGCACCCGAGCTGTGACATGAGTACCGTCAATAGCACCGATGCAGTCCTGTAAACAAGAATGCAATGTGTTGTTAGTACAATTGGCTTTGCCTTGTCTGAGTGCATGCCATGAAGTAGATGAAGAAGGCCGCTGACCTTGAAATATGGATACCACCTCTGGCTTTGCCTTATCTTCCGTGGAGTCTAACCTGATGGTGGCTTGATCATCTCACCTCTGAGCTCCCCAATAGCATAAAGGACTTGCCTGAAGTACCTCGAGATAGTTTCACTGGATCTCCTGAAAGTGTTGTGGATCACTCTGAACCTCTGGTTATGACCAACAACATGCAAGAACATTGCAACTTGTTCTTCCATGCAGGTGTGTATGCTGTCTTGCAACAGCCCTCGCCATGAACGTCTCCACCAGCTTAGCAAAAGGGGCTCTGCCCATTCGCAGCATGTTGTTGACTCAACCTCATTGTTGTTGTAGATGTAGTTCAGGTTGGCCATCCTCTCTTGGTCTCGTGCACACAATGGTCTGTACCTGATAACCTCTCTGTAATTGCGACGCACAGCTCTATGGTGGACTAGCAGCACCCAGGCATGCATCACTACGATGAGCGCGACTGCCTGAATGATAAGCTGCGTCCTCGGGTCCTAGATCCATGGACAGTATGAGCTAAGCACGCACTTTACTAAGCTAGGCACTACCTAGGAGCTGTGGGGTTTACCTCCATGGAGCCGTCGACGACGACACAGTAGGGGCAGATCTTGGTCTGGGCTAGTGTTGGACAAGAAGGTCTTCACTGCCGCCACCGCCGGACTCCCTCAACGTAGCCTCCCCGGATCTAAAGCCGTGCCTTGGAGTGGGCAAGATCTCTATCGTCCCCGTCCCCGTCGCCGTCGCCGCCGCCGCCGCCTCTCTCGTGGCCGAAAAAATGGAGTGAAAGGGGGATTCAGACAGGGGGTGACCGAGTGAATGGGGGAGGTGACTATAGCTTTGGCGCCAGACGCCGAGCCAATTTTCGTCTCCGCCATCTCCATGCCTGCATCGCCGCGCGCAACCGCGTTCCCCGCCTCGCTCGATTTAGCTCTCCCAGACATGGCTCCCGAAAAACGGCCGATTCAGGCGTTCCTCGCGGGCCTGGCTGAGAGGTGATTTAAGGTTCGTGCGGGCGTGGGCCAACT
This sequence comes from Poa pratensis, assembly GCA_947311845.1. Taxonomy (NCBI): domain Eukaryota; kingdom Viridiplantae; phylum Streptophyta; class Magnoliopsida; order Poales; family Poaceae; genus Poa; species Poa pratensis. The sequence continues at coordinate 4,001,362 of CAMZMU010000085.1, read as the reverse complement.
CGTTTTCCAGGCAACCAAACGGCCCAGTTTTGCATCGCCAGGGCCTGTATGGGGCTGCTGCAGGTAACCAAACACACCCTAGGCCACCCAACGCTGAATTGTCTCAGATGCGATACAGCCCTCTACACGCTCCAGTGACCGTGTACGACAAACCCAAGCGTATTCGGTGACCGCAATTTGCGTATACCTATGTACGGTGATCAAGACGAGTAATGGCCTCAAATGCGGTGACCTCCGATGTATTTACTCTTCTGGGAAACCGCTCGGCGAAGTGGCCGCCATCACGTCGAAACGGTATCCTGCAAGACACTGTCACGGTCGCGGATGACCGAGCGTGTTCCTACAACATAGGGGTCAAATCTTCTGCAAGACACCGTTATTGTTGAGCATTGAATAAAGCATAAGAAGATAGGAGGCAGCGTCTGACGAAATAATCCTGGTGCCTTTCATGCCTATGACATCAAATTCACATCCCTGTATGCGTACACATACTATAGACAATCCACGAAAAATGGGATTGAATAATAATAAGACATAGAAGTAAAATTACGAATAAACTATTCAACTTTTGCTTAGAGGGTATTGCTCTTTATAAGAGACTCGCATGGGAGGAACTCAGAGACTCATTGATCCTCTGGTAGATCGATATTTGAATCACATTTTTATGAGATTGGTCCTCGGGCAGGTTGAAAGTACGAGGTGCTTAAACAAACAATGCATTTACTTTTGCACCGTACAATCATATGTTCGTGACGTGTTACGGTGGCGCGGCCCAGGGCCCACCGCGACGCCACGTGGTGTGGGCGCCTCGTGGCCCGCCTCCGTCTCGTCTTCTGACTCCGTGGGTCTTTTGACAAAATAGGAGCTTTGCGATATTTTCTGGGGATTTTCCCGAAAGTTGATTTTCTGCACAAAAACAAGACACCAGGCAATTCTGCTGAAAACAGCGTTAGTCCGTGTTAGTTGTATTCAAAACACACAAATTAGAGCAAAACAACAGCAAAAGTGTTCGAAAAGTAGATACGTTTTGGACGTATCATAGATTATCATATTGTGGTCGCATCAACACTCATAGCAGAAATTTGCAATTCCCATGCCATGTGAAGGAGTCCATGGCATTCGTTTTAGTTCATGTTCTTATGTTTGTAGTTAAGCACGCCGGACACTAAACATGAGCTGGAGCACATACCACCAACGAATGATTTTATACGTAGAAACAAGACAAAAACATAATGAACTTCCATACTAAACTGATTAAACTTAACAACAACGTGGACATGGACTTCCCTATTGAACTATTGTCACCTCATCGAATGAATAGAGTAGTTCAGGATCCCTTGCGTGTGTGTTGACGAAAACAACACGATCTTCGGTGAAGGACGATATGTCTTTGGTCAAGAAGTAACTAAACCCATACTTGTGGGATACTATGTTCTTCACCCTTCCCGTATATATATGGGGATCAACGACTATCATCTTCCCATTATTATGCAGCGTTATACTAGGGACAATTTGCTTGACTCAATGTCGTGGGGTTAATCACGGCAGATGTTACACGAGGTAGCTTGAGATTGGGGCAAGGCGACTCTGTGTTCAGGAGATTTGTCTAGCTCTACGAGGGAGAAGATGTTTTTTACCCAGGTTCAGGTCCCCTCGGTGGAGGATCCCTACATCCTGCTATAAATCACTATATGATAATATGTTACATGGTGCGCCAATGGCGACGATTGCCGGGTTACAATGACTCCGGCGTGGGAGCTCTCTCTACTTTTTATCTATCTTATTCGCCTACTGATATGTGACCTAGGAGCCTGCTTATATAGATGGCTGGGTCTCCTGGTCGTACAAGGTAAAAACTGGGTTATACGGAGTCCTAATCTTAGTCCTTCGTGATCTCCAAGTCTTGAGTCCAACTTGTACAAGGATTCCGGGTTATCCAGAATCTTCCTTCTATGGCATCTTCCAAAGCTGGGTTATCCTGAAGCTGAGTCATCCTCTGGCCGACTGATCCTCTGGCCGACTGATCTTCTGGCTGAGTCATCCTCTGGCCGACTGATCCTCTGGCTGGGTCATCCTCTGACCGACTGATCCTTTGGCCGACTGATCTTCTTGTTGCCGAGTGATCCTCTAGCCGGGTGATGTTCTGGCTGAGTCATCAATCTTTCCATGTCATAGGTATACCGGGTTATTATCCCCCCAACAGTAGTCCCCAAGTTTGACTTGAATAAGCTCATCGATCGCTTCACTTGATAATCTTGATCTTGATATGATTACTTGAGGGCAGCTAATGATGGGTTTATTCGAGTTAAACTCCTGAAAACATAATAACCATTAAATAAGATGTGGTCCGGGTTATGTTATCAGACCAGCTGCTTTTGGCGGTTCATTTCATAACCCGGCTTTTCATTTATCTCCAACTCTATAATGCCTCAAGATCTCTCCACACTGTTCTGGCACTTCTCATTTTTCCAATATTGAACTCCAGAAACATCAATCTGATAGTTATCCTTTTAGCCGGTCAAATCAGAATCTTTAAGTCATATTCTTTAATAGCTTCTTCAGGCTCCAGCGACGAACTTTCTCGTGACTTTGCAATCAATACCGGGTAATGTTTTTGTCTTTAATCAACATCTTTATGCATTTTATGCCTTCAACTTGTTTCCTTCACTTGTACTTACTTCTTCTTTCTTTATCACCATTTTCAGGGCAAAAGCAAGACTTAACAAGGCAAGCCCTCCCATTGCTGAGTAGGACAACATAGAAACCATCCCTGAGTAGAATACTGTGCCTGTTGCCAAATCCGACTGATAATATGGAAGTGGAAATGCCTTCTGCTCCCCCAAATCCGACTGATAAGATGTAAGTGGAAATGCCTTCTGCTCCCGGAATCCGACTGATAAGATGTAAGTGGAAATGCCTTCTGCTCCCCGAATCCGACTGATAAGGACAAAGCTTCCTTGACACCACATTATGGCAATATGAATTTTGAAGGCCTGCTCTCTTTTCTCCATATATTACATACCAAACCTAGTCCCCAAGTATCGAGTAAACTGTCCTCAGTCATTCGGTACTTGTAAATATGTATCTTTGTTCAACTTCAAAAACTTCAAAATACCCCAGTCCCCAAGTTCCGGGTTATTAGTCCACGATAACCTGGGACTTGCTATTATCTGTTACCAATACTGCAATCTCTGTAGCTTTATGTAACTTTAAACTTTCAAATCCTCATAACCCCCAAGTTCCGGGTGATCGGTTTACAATCACTGGAACTTTGAGAAATTGCTTTAATTATAATCTGCAACTTTTCAAAACATACCAGTCCCCAAGTGCCGGGTGATCTGCTTCTTCAGTCATCCGGAACTTGTACAAATGCACTCTTATATCTTCTTTTACTTGTTATCAACTGGACTTACTTGCCATTTCCGATTGAAATATATTTCAGTCCCCATGTATCCGATATACTCTTCATATATTTGAAATTTATGACTGATATTTAACCTTCTTTCAATCTTTCCTCTTCATATACTGTAACCCCCAAATACTGGGTTATTAGTTCATGATAACCTGGGACTTGTCTTTGAACTGAAATCAACATTGTACACTTTTGAGTTACCATACACCCCAGGTACCGGGTGATCTATCAACAATCATCTGGTACTTAAAAAAAATTGCCCCAATCCTCAAAATATAACTTTGAAAACATGGCAGTCCCCATGTTTCTGAATTGCTTTTCTCATATACTTGAAATTGTTGCCTGACATCTTATCATCTTTCACTCCTCCTTAACCCAGAATTATATTGCTCATCATGATGAAATACTCTCCCAGATTATCCAGCACAGAAAAAGGCTGTCATTCCAAGCTCCTCCACTTCAATAATCCCTGCTCCAAGTCATGCTCCAACTCCAACATAAGTTGCTATAAATAAGCTGACTGATGATACAGAAAAAATTCCAGGAGAGCCAATTCATGCTGAACATCAGTCCCAGTGCAGGAAACCTGATGATAACCCGGCCAGTGCTGAAGATCCTCCTTCAAAGGAGATGGAAACTGATAACCCGGCTTCTTGAGCCATGTTATAAACTTTTGTCTTATCCTGCATAGAAAACAATCATTCGGCCCATGGGCATTGTAATATGCTCATCAATACTTTAAATTTTATAGTGCGTCTGTGCACTTTTGATACACTCTCTCTTATGTAATAACTATACTTTCATGGTTTAGATGACCCTTTTGGTTTATCTTTAGCATCTATCAGTCGGCTTTCACATGACTTTCTCTGTTGCCTCCTCTCTGCAAAACAGGGTCAAACTAAGTCCCAGTATAGGCATCATAGTTGATTGAAATTGACAGGTGTGCAATCAGCCATAAATTGTGAGTCGCATCAAACTGGATAAGCAAGTATAACCAAGAAATAACTGGTGGCATAAAAGCCCGGTCTTAGAATTGCAGCTACAAACTATTCAAGTAAGAACCCCCAAGACCTGGATCAATGTCTAAAGGTAAGTGCTTAACTCTGCCACATTACCCCACTGATCCAACATCTCTATGCGTGCTCTCTTGGGCAATCAACTATAGGACATCAAGTCTCTATGCGTGCTCTCAAGGGCAACTGCTATAGGATATATCTGCTTAGCACTCCTTTTGGGCAAAGATGTCGAATAATAATCAGTCCAAATAAGTTAGTAACTTACAAATAATTATACTGATGGTGTACATGCACCCTGAGGATTTGCTTTTTTCATGAACATGATATGTCGTTCTGCAAATCCTTTTGGTTTAGATGACCCTTTTGGTTTCTTTAACTATGAGCCGGCTTACGCATGGATTATCTCTGTCGCAACTTCTCTGATAAAAACAGGGTCAGGCAAGTCCCAGTGGGCCTCATGACTGATTGAATTTACAGGTGAGCAATCAGGCCATATAAGTGCGAGTCACATCGAGCTCAATAGTAAGATAACCAAGAAAATAATGGCTCTAAAATTGGCCGGATCATGAGATTGTAGCTGTACCTTTTCATAAGTAATCAGCCCCCATGACCAAAGTGGCTTATTTGCCGGGTCTTGAGTTTGTAACTGCGCTATTCAAGCGATCAGCCCCCAAGACCTAAAATTTACAATATTGCGAAGCACTCCTGGGCAGCGCTAACCGAAGTTGCGTAGCACTCTTGGGCTAAGCTAATTTTTTGTTGCAAAGCACTCTTGGGCAGCGCTAACCGAAGTTGCGTAGCACTCTTGGGCTAAGCTATCAATTTTTTGTTGCAAAGCACTCTTGGGCATCACTAACCGAAGTTGCGTAGCACTCTTGGGCTAAGCTAACAGTTTGTTTCGTGGATTTTCCTCCAATAGGTCCCACGTGTGGTTCAGTGTTTGTAACCCGAACATCTTCACGTGCGTTCATTAAGTTGTAGGATCCCTGTCTTCAATCCAATAATCGACAATAGTAAATAATAATATGAAAAAGCTTTAGACAATTGTAAGACTTAGCTTTGTTTGTATGTTCTTGACATTGGATGAGCCGGCTCGCGGCCAGGTTCTCCTGCTTCGCTCCTTGCGAGATTGTCGGAAGCCGGTCTATGGCCGAGTCATTGATTTTCGACTAACCCAGCAGGTGGCCGAGTGGTCGACTCGTCGTTGCCGGGGCGGTGGCCCCGGACTCGTGGCTGATTCGAGGATCGGCCGCAGCGGGCATGGCGGCTGCCGTGGAGGGAGGTGTCGCGGCGGTGGCAGCGTGCCATGGAGCTGAGATGGTGGTCTGGTCGGTCTCCGATGGGCGGTCGGTGGGTTTGCGGCACATCGCCGGGCGAAAGCCTAGCTCGGGCTGTCTGCCGGGGCCAACGATGGCGACGCCCTCGGGCGCCGCGTTCTTCTTGAAGACGTCGTCGAGGTGGTGTTGTTTCTTCTCCACGCCGGGTTCTCCGGGGGAAACCCCAGATCCCTCGCGGGATCGGGCGAGGGCGGCGCTCCTGCGTCGCTTGCCTCTTGGGGCCTCGCCTTGGATGTTCCGCCGGCCAGGGGGACCAGTGGATTCGAATGGTGGTTGGCGGCGGCGAGCCTTCGTCTTCGGCTAGGGGGAGCGCGGCAATCGGACCGGTGTGGATGTCGGAGCGGCGGCTCCGGTTTTCGTCTTGCGTTGAGATCGTCTCCGCCGTGTTGGGTGTCGGCTTTGGTCGCTAGGGTGACATGGTCGTCGACTCGTTTGGGGCGCGGCAATCGGTCCGGTGTGGATGTCGGAGCGGCGGCTCCGGATTTCGTCTTGCGTTGAGTTCGTCTCCGCCGTGTTGGGTGTCGGCTATGGTCGCTAGGGTGGCATGGTCGTCGACTCGTTTGGGGCGCGGCAATCGGTCCGGTGTGGACGGCGGTTTGGGGCGCGGCCTTGGGGCCGGTGTGGATGTCGGAGCGGCGGCTCCGGGTTAGCGTTGAGTTTGCCTCCGCCGTGTTTGTGTCGTCTTTGGTTCGCTAGGGCGACATAGTCGTCGACTCGTTTTGGGGGCGTGGCCTTCGGGCCGGTGTGGTGCGTTGTGTTGTACGGTTTTCGGCCGGTTTCCCTCATAAACTGTCCAACTCTTTTCGACTTTATCAATCAAAGGCATTGCCGAGGTTCGAAAATAGTCTCCATAATCTAACAAACTCAGCCACGACACCAACCACCTACTCCTTTCTTTTTTCTTCTCTCCAAAAGTATGAGCAGAATCTCGTCAGTAGCACTCAAAAGGCAATTGTCCGGATCGCATTTTTCTTTTCTTTCTTCATTGATCGGAGACGTGATTCCTTTCTCTTTTTTTCTTTTCTTTTTCTTGGAAACCTGGTTGCACATGGATTTGTGATCCACGTGAGATGCTACTAGTAATCGGGTTGCTTCTTTTCCTTCTCCGTACGTAGCTTTAACGTAGGAGTATTATTTTGAGTCGGACACGACTTTCCTTTCTCCTCGGGATTTGATCAGTACGTGACCTCGTAGCTGTTTCCTTTCCGCGAGCCGGGTTGTAACCAGACCCGGACTCGTACGTCCGCTCGAGGCGAAATCAATCGATCCGACCAACGGCGGAACTATTACCGCGCTGAGTTGCATTTCGAACCACTCTTTTTTTTTTTTGATTGATTGCCTCTCGATCGTGGTACATTTGTAGTATCTGAACTCGTGAACCAACACACACCACACTCACACCACACTCACGCACCCCACTAGTACACAAGCTAGACCTACAAACTACACACAGCACGCATGCTTTGAGCTCTGACGGTTGTGGCACGAGCATGCGTGGGAGGCACTTGAAAAAACCCCTGATGAGCCACCGGTCGATCCGGGGATCGAACACGGGCGGGCTGGGCGGCCACTGCCAGCACCAGCCACTGCGCCACTCGCGCGGCTCTTCGAACCACTCGATACAGCAGACGGATTGAAGAAGCGGACGGAAACGATGGTGATGTCGAACCTCCATCGCCGGCTTTCTGAGGATGACTCCAACGGGCCGACCCAAACGGACGCGCGTTCGGTCCACGTTTTGTCCGTTTGGGTCGGGGAACGGACGCGCGTCCGGCCCATGTCCGCCCCTTTCTGGCCAGTGCCCCAACGGGGCCGACGCATTGAGTCCGCTTGCCACTTTTATTTCCTAAACTTTTTTTTTAATACTAGGATTACATTTAGAAACTGAAAATTACATAGTTAAATTTAGTACCTTCTCCTAACATTAAACCCTAAAATCTAAACCTAAACTTGAAGGAAATTAATAACCGACCACCGGCCGGCAAGGGGGAAGATCAAAGAGGGGCTGCGGCCTTGAGGAACGTCACGCAGCATGCCCGTTCTGCAACGGACTTGCTGGCTCTTCCTTCATCGCGCCCATGGCCAGCCAGGGCTGGCAGACTCAATCTTCTTTGATCATTTTGTAGCTACGAAACACGTAGCGGGCGCCGGTATTAGTGGAAAATGAACCGCACATAGGCGGCCACGGCCTCGGCTCCTTTCGCGGTGGAGCTGACATCAGGCGGAGCTGCCTGCTCCTTTCGCGGCCTCGACCGCCGCCAAGGCCTCCCGGTGCCGTTTGCGCCTCGCCGCGCGCTTCTTGGACTCTTCGGCGCGGCGCATTTGCTTCATCTCCTCCTCCACTGCAGCGTCGGCACAGGCGCGCGCGGCGGACATGAACGCGGCCGCCCTCTGCGCGTTCAGCTGCATGTGGGCTGCATTCACCGCCTCCTCCTCGGTGATGTGAGCAGGGCCGCCCACGCCAATGGGAGGCTCCGGCGGCGCGTCATCCCCCGCGACACCGGCCGCCGCGACAGCAGCCGCCACGACACCGGCGGCGTACTCTTCTTCGTCGCTGTCGGCGCAGTCCGCGAGCGTCGCCTCCACCGCACTCCTCTGGGCGTCCGTCAGGCGCGGACGCGGCGGCTGGGGAATCATGCCGGCCCATGCCGGGCTGGTCGCCATCCGGCGCGAGAAGCTGCCGCGATAGCGCCCGCGCGCGCTCATACGCGCTCGCTCGGCCTCGTCCACCAGATGCTGCGGCGGCGGCGGCGGCGGATCCATTCCGGCGCGTGGATCTGAGCTTGGAGATGGTGGCCGCCGTGGCTAGGGTTTGGCCGGCCGGCGCGATTGGGGAGGAGTGCTAGGGTTTGTGCCCTAGGGTTTGGCCGGCCGGGGCGATTTATACAGCTCCACCGCCCACAGTTATTACGGGTAGGTGGCCGTTGGGGTCGATGACACGCGGGGCCAGGACGGACACGGGGAGGATGCAGGAACGGTCCGCTCGCGTCCGGGCCCGACGCATCGGTGACCCAAATTTGGGCCAGGAATGCGTCGCGGCGGACCAAAAAACGGACCGCGGTCCGTTTGCGTCGCCCCGTTGGGCCGTGTTTTTGGCCCCCGCGGACAGGAACGGAGGCGCGCGGACTCGATGCGTCGCCCCGTTGGAGTCATCCTGAATCCTTCAAGTCCGTCTTTTCCATAATCTGCTCTTCTGATTCTGCCGGCCCTCTTAACCGTGTGACCCGGCATGCGTACTAATTACCTAGCAAACAGCTTAATTTCTCTTTCTTTTTTAGCTCACGCATGTAATGTCCATGGAACGAAGTAGCAGACCAGCTGCTCCAATTTGCTTTTCTCCTCGGTACTTGCTTCATCGGCGCACATGCGAGTTTCTTCCCTTTTTTTTTAAAGCAAGGATCACACGGTACTTGTACGTGAGCAGCACTCATTGCATGCATGGGCAACTCCCCGCTTTAATTTTTGCTTGATGTTTTGACCTATACGCAATGATAATCAGCCGTCCCGTGGAATCTCTTCTGCTAACCGGCCTGGAGTTTGACTCGGAATTATACGCCCGCACGAAGCAAAACAGCCTGATTTTAACCCGGCTGGCGGCGTGCTGCTGCTCGGTTCTTAGCCACGCCCAACAACTCGACCCGCTTGTCGGTATTTATTGCGGATTCGAGCAGGACCATACGCGTTGTCCGGGTTTGTGTAGAATTCGACCGCCGTAGCGGGATGAAATATGATGATGTCCATGACTTTGATCGGCTCGACGAGTTGCCATCTGACTTTTTCTCCCTAGTTGAACGTGAATACCTTTGCTTTTGGGATGCTGCACATAAGTCAATCAGCTTGGCCTGATGGCTTTCAATTACTAGTACCATCCATCTGCCTTTCTTATTCTTTAATGGATCCTGACTCGGCGGGTGGCTGTTAACTTCTTCTTTTTTCCTGACTGTTCCAACTCGTATGCAAAAACCAAGATGGGTTACTCTCAGCCACATGCAGATCGATGCGCTTGCTCGTGTCACTCGTGGATTGGAGATCCGGCCGACTCAGGCCAGACACAAATTTTGCTGATGACGACGCCATGATGTCTAAAGGCGAATTCCAATCTTGCAACATGATTTTCTTTCATGATCGGCTCCTCTGCGGCCGGGTCTTCTATTTTTCTTTTCACCAAATCTGATTCCGGGTTTCACCCAAAATCATCCATGATGCGATCTCATTGCTGATTGATAGTAACTTTGCTGATGACGATATTCTTCATCCCTCGCCGAGCTTCTCCCTTGACGAGGACACACTTGGACGCAGGCCCCACGGTGGGCGCCAACTGTCGTGGGGTTAATCACGGCAGATGTTACACTAGGTAACTTGAGATTGGGGCAAAGCGACTCTGGTGTTCAGGAGATTTGTCTAGCTCTACGAGGGAGAAGATGTTTTTTTACCCAGGTTCAGATCCACTCGGTGGAGGATCCCTATATCCTGCTATAAATCACTATATGATAATATGTTACATGGTGCGCCAATGGCGACGATTGCCGGGTTACAATGACTCCGGCGTGGTAGCTCTCTCTTGAGCTCTCTCTACTTTTTATCTATCTTATTCGCCTACTGATATGTGACCTAGGAGCCTGCTTATATAGATGGCTGGGTCTCCTGGTCGTACAAGGTAAAAACTGGGTTATACGGAGTCCTAATCTTAGTCCTTCGTGATCTCCAAGTCTTGAGTCCAACTTGTACAAGGATTCCGGGTTATCCAGAATCTTCCTTCTATGGCATCTTCCAAAGCTGGGTTATCCTGAAGCTGAGTCATCCTCTGGCCGACTGATCCTCTGGCCGACTGATCTTCTGGCTGAGTCATCCTCTGGCCGACTGATCCTCTGGCTGGGTCATCCTCTGACCGACTGATCCTTTGGCCGACTGATCTTCTTGTTGCCGAGTGATCCTCTAGCCGGGTGATGTTCTGGCCGAGTCATCAATCTTACCTTGTCATAGGTATACCGGGTTATTATCCCCCCAACACTCAAGGTTCTATTTTCCGCGATGACGTCATAACATAGAGACCTTTTGGTTATTAGCCTCACTTATACTCCACCAAGATGCGAACTAAATCATAACACCGTAGTAATTAAGATAACTCGGAGTATAGCTTTAAGTATCATGACATGAAGTTAAAATAAGAACATGCTAGATCTAGTCATGGAGTAGTGGCAATGGTCACACCCACATCTCCGGTAGCATGGTATTTTTGTTTATCCCTAGTGAGGCAACAAAGTAAGGTAAAGATACACAAGTGGATCGCAGAACTATCTCTCACGTTCACTGCACTAGCTACCCCCCGTTACTCCAACTAATGCACACATCACCCACACACGCTCTCATAAACATGCTTGATCATAACAAGTGAATAAGAACGGGGTACATAATATGCATCTATATTCATAACTGAAACAAAACATTTGCAATATCAAACATATATTAACTCATAAAAAGATCCACCACATAGGAATTACATAGATGACCGTAATCATGTTCGGCAGATCATACGGTGCTAACTAGTGAAGTTCAAAGAGAGGAGTGATACATAAGTTATTTCCACAAACCCATAGTCTAGAGGTGGACTACTCCCTCTTCATTATGGAGACGGTGGAGATGTCGATGGAGAAGATGGAGACCACGCCGGCAGCGCCCCGCCGGAGTTTTCCCCCTCCAATCTGCAGCTCCAAATTTCTCTTTCAGTGTTTCTGTGTTTCGGCAGCGCTCCTTCCAAAGAACGACGAGGGACTATTTTTATAGCCGTTTTTAGGTCAAGACGATGTCGGTGGAGAAAAGATCGACGGCAACGGAGCCACGAGGGCCAAAAGAGTGGGCCTCACGCGGCCAGGTACAGTGGCCGCGTGGGCCACCCTCTTTTGGGCCTCAGGCCTCCGTTTGTTCGCTTCCTTCGCTCCCAAGTCTTCTTCCTTCCAAAAAATGACGCTCATAAATTTGCAGGTGATTTGGACGTCGTTTGGATCCCTGAAACTTAAAAGGAAAAAGTAGGGTTTTCTGCCTGCGTAGGGTTAATTCCATAAAAATAGGAAAATTATGAAATATTCCAAAAATCATTATAAAACAGTAATATAACCCTTATATGATGCAAATATGATTGGAATATAAGTAATATAGTGCAAAGTTCATGTATACATTTTACATGCATCAACATCCCCAAGCTTAACTAATACTCGTCCTCGAGTATGAAGGTGATTAAACTAACATGGACTTTGCAATTTAATACTAACAATGGATATCAAAGATGATTCCTACTGCTACATAGAGTCAAATGATTCATTCTTCAAAGGAGTAGCAATATGGAAGATAGTTTATGCAGTGATATCAAATATTCAAAGCAAGGATGTTCAATGATAGTTCACAAAGTGTAACATGAAAGAAAGTAATATGGACCACATGTATGCATAATGATAAGTAAGAACATCCTACATTGGTCATAGAGTGTAGATGAAAATATGAATATAAAAGGTGGACAATAGTTCAATAGGGAAGTCCATGTCCACGTTCACAGATTTCTCAAATTCCAAAAGAAAAAAGTTATTTCAAACAGACGATTTTTTTCTACAAAATCAAAAAAATTAAAAAATTAAAAAAAATTCAAAAATTCAAAAAGTCCAAAAAAAAAGGCACAGAAATGTATAACAAAGAAGATTGTTGAATTTTTTGGAATTGTTTTGACTTTTTTTGAATTTTTTGGATTTTTTTTTGGATTTTTTGAATTTTTTTTAAGTTTTTTGGATCTTTTGAAACTTTTGAATCTCCTTTTGAAACTTTAGAAGTTTTTGAAAAATCTGAAATTTAAAAACACACATTTATAACGCATAGAGATATATGCACGGTTAGTCACTGAACTTGGCCGAGATGAGCACTTTGGTCACTAAACTTGCAAAATGTTGCCCGCGGGTCACTCAACTTGGCAGAGATGAGCAAACTGGTCACAAACCATTGACTGAGCAGTTGACCATTGACTCTGACCATTTTTTCTTCCAAAAACACCCCTGTAGAATCACAAAATCACAAAATCACATCATTTTTTTTTGCAAAAACACCCTCGTACGAGGGTGTTTTTGCAAAAAAAAAATGGTCAGAGTCAATGGTCAACTGCTCAGTCAATGGTTTGTGACCAGTTTGCTCATCTCTGCTAAGTTGAGTGACCCGCGGGCAACATTTTGCAAGTTTAGTGACCAAAGTGCTCATCTCGGCCAAGTTCAGTGACTAACCGTGCATATATCTCTAACGCATACTACACATATACACATACAAGACTTAAGAGGGTTCATATGATATATATATATCAATAAGAACTTGAATAGCACAAGGTTACGTGAACTGGGTGGAACTTAGAAGTTAAGCGTGCTAGGGTTGGAGCAATTTGAAAATGAGTGACCTAGCGGGAAGGTATCAGTTCAACAAATTGAAAAAATCTGAAAATAATTCCAATAATTAGGATTTTTCATATTATTTCATATTTTGATTTTTCTGATTTTTTTGAAACTTTTTATATATTTTTTGGATTTTTTGAATTTTTTGAGAATTCTGTGGCGCACCAGGCCAGGTGCGTCACAGAAATGTGAGAATTCTGTGGTGCACCAAGCCAGGTGCGCCACAGAAAAAATTTAGTGGCGAGAATTCTGTGGCGCACCCAGCAAACCTGGGGTGCGCCACAGAATCCCAAATTGGTGCGCCACTAATAGGCCTTTTGTCACTAGTGTTGCCCCAAATCTCAGCAGCAAATATGGGCTGAGCAAGGATATCGAAAATCGCGAGCAAGAACAGCAAGAACTCGGGTTTGAGCAGTGGAGATGTGTTTGGTCGGGAGAGAGAAATAAGTGGTAGGTGGGTGAGTGAGTGGAGGGCCAGGTGGGCCCCACACCATGCCACGGCGCGGCCAGGAGCCTGCCGCGCCACCATGTGGTGTGGTGGCATGGTGGGCCCCCCTGGTCAGCCACATGCATTCCCACGTTGCTCTTTCAAAAATAGGACCAATGGTATCATTTTTATAAATTTTTGAAAACTTTCAATTTGGGCAATTTCTGGTGCTTAAGATAATAAAATCTGGGCAGAAAAATGATTTTCAAAATCAAACTCAACTAAACTATTGCAAACTAAGCAACATTACAGTAGGTAAAACAAGGATGAGGAATAAAATGTTGTTTAGCACCTCCATGTATTTAAAATATATTTGTTAACAAGGTTGATCAAGTCTTGCCATCAAATAAATTTTATATGACACGAAGGAATTAAACCTCATTAGACAATCATGTTACCTTGAATTGTATTGATATGGATCCAATCATAATGTTTTGATATCCTTCTTGATGATCATATATAGGGCAATCAATACTTCCCACTTTGATAGTTTAAAATTAGAAATTGTATTAACTCCAAATACTTTGTCCACCTTCTTGGGGAAATAAACATATGCTCTTTATCATTCACATTGAAAGTTACTTTTCCTTTATTGCAATCAATAACAGCACCTGCAGTATTTAGAAAAGGTCTCCCAAGAATAATAGACATATTGTCATCTTCAGGCATTTCAAGCACAACAAAGTCAATTAAAATCAAACAATTATTAGCCACTTGAACAGGGACATCATCACAAATGCCAACAGGAACATCAGTAGATTTATCAGCCATTTGCAAAGATATATCAGTAGGTATCAGTTTATCCAGATAAAGTCTCTTATAAAGAGAGAAAGGCATGAGACTAACTCCTGCTCCCAAGTCACATAGAGCAGTTCTAACATAATTATTTTTATGGAACAAGGAATGGTTGGTATACCTGGATCTCCAAGCTTCTTTGGAACCTTGCCATTGAAAGAATAATTAGCAAGCATAGTAGAAATTTCCTCATTGGGAATTTTCCTTTTGTTAGAAACAATATCTTTCATATACTTTGAATAAGGAGGCAATTTAATAGCATCAGTCAAAGGAATTTGCAAGAACAAAGGTTTCATCCAATCACAAAATTTATTATAGTGTTCTTCTTCCTTTGATTTGAGTTTCTTAGCAGGAAAGGGCATTTGCTTTTGGACCCAAGGTTCTCTCTCATTACCATGTTTCTTAGCAATGAAGTCTTCCTTAGTGTATTTTTTACTTTTAGTATGCTTTTCAGGTTCCTCTTCAATTTCTTCTTTATCAGAAGCATCATTCTTATCATTATCATTGTTATGTTCATTACCACTTTCAGTTTCAGCATCAGAAATAGATATACTATTAGGATCATTAATAGGTTCAGAGGATTCTACAACAGTTTTATGTTTCTTCTTCTTTTTCTTAGAAGGAGCACTAGTTTCTTTAACTCGTTGAGAATCTTGTTCAATTCTTTTAGGATGCCCCTCAGGATATAAAGGATCCTGAGTAGAAATACCTCCTCTAGTTGTCACTTCACAAACATGTTTCTTTATCCCTAGAGGCATTGACTAACAATCTTTTGCACTTTAGTGAGTTGATCAATTTGAGTTTGAACCATATGAAAATGTTTAATAAGCATTTAACATCATTGGAGGTTCTCTCCACAATATCATGCAATTTACTAATAGCTTGAGAATTTTCATTTAAATGATTTTCCACTCTCATATTAAAGTTATCTTGCTTAACAATATAATTATCAAACTCATCTAAGCATTGATCAGGAGGTTTAGAGTAGGGAATATCTCCATCATCAAACCGTTGGAGAGAGTGTACCTCAATTATGGATGAGCGGGGAATTGGCTTACATAATTCTTCTATAGGAGGAAGAGTATTCACATCTTCAGATTTAATACCCTTCTCTTAAGAGATTTCTTGGCTTCCCTCATCACTTCATCATTTAATTCAATCATGCCCCTCTTCTTCGGTATTGGTGTTGGAGTGGTTCAGGTAAAGTCCAATCATCATGATTTTGGCTTATTTTAGCCATTAATTCTTCAGCTTCATCTGGAGTTCTTTTCCTGAAAAACAGCCAGCACAACTATCCAGGTATGTCCTAGATTCAGAAGTTAGTCCATTATAAATATATCAAGAAGTTCATTTTTGGCCAATTGATGTCCAGGCCGAGCCCTAATTAGAGAACAAAACCTTGCCCGAGATTCAGGCATTTTCTCTCTTCCCTGTTTAAAGTTAAAAATTCTCTGCAAGGCAGCATGTTGAGCACTAGCAGGAAATATTTCTGAAAGAAAGCATTAAGCAAACAATAGGACTATCAATAGAACCAGGAGACAATTATTATACCAAGTTTTAGCTTCATCTTTCAATGAGAAAGGAAAAAATTTAGTAACAAAGTAACTGCGTTTCTTTATATCATCAGAAACTAAACTACTCAAAGTAGAGAGCTCATTCATGTGTTCTACATCACTTTCATTTTCAGTACCACAAAAGGTTCTTTCTCAACAATGGATATATGTGACAAATCAAGAGAGAAGTCATAATCCTTATCTTTAATTTTTATAGGAGATGTGGCAAATTTAGCATCAGGAGACAGTTTATATCTAACAGCATGTTGCAAGAAGATTTTTAATATTACTTGCACCACTAGTAGCATGACATTCATCAATAAAATCATCATCAAGTTCCACATAAGTTTCATCAAGATCATCACAAGTAAAATCTCTCAACTCAGGTGAATCAACAGGGGTAGTGGGACTTCCACTAGGTGTTTCAGCATTTTCAATTTGTTTAGATTTAGCAATTGTAGCATCTAGAAAAGGACCTAATGAACCACTTTCATCAAGAACAGTAGAAGCATCATCAAAATTATCAGAAGCATTTCCAGATTCAGCAGAAGTAACAGTGCGTGTAGCTTGTGGTGGTGTAACTGAAAGGACAATGATGTCGCCTAGAGGGGGGTGAATAGACGATTAAAACTTTTCTGGTTTAGGCTTGCTAATTGCGGAATAAAACTAGGTGTTTAAATTAACAAGCCGACAACTTAAATAAACTAGGCTCACCTATGTGCACCAACAACTTATGCTAAGCAAGACAAGCAACAAGGTGATAGCAATATAGAATACTTCAAGCACGAAGGCTATCACAATGTAAATTGCATAAGTAAAAGGCTCGGGTATAGAAATAACCGAGGCACGCGGAGACGAGGATGTATTCCCGAGTTCCTCCTTGTTAAGGGAGTACGTCTTGTTGGAGAGGTGTAAACCGACACAACGGTTCAACAACCACAAAGGGTTCACCTTCTTCTCCGATGAACCGCACCACAAAGGCTTGGTTCACCTTCCACTATCGGAATCCTTCGAGGCGGAATCCGGAGCCTTTCAACAACAATCCGGGTGTGGCGCCCCGACCCGACTGTTATACAGTGATGCTGTGTGTCACCGGTTAAGCGATACAACCGGAGGTTACGGGTTTACCAATCCCCGGCCAAAACCTTTGGCAGGCGTTGCTCGGAATGGATCATCGGCAACGCAACACCCCGATTGATGCCTTAACACAGGCACAACCCTCAATGTATAATAGAGAGATCAAGACTTGTGGAACAGCTGGCACATCACAGACTCTACGACACAAATCATTATAGTTCAACTCTTATAATAGAGAAAGATAGCAAATGACAACCAGAGGTCACAGACCCAACATTACAACAAGCGGAAGCAAATTTAAGTTGTTCTAAACAACAAGATCCAAATATGGCCTAAGAGGCCTACAGATAAACATCCAAGCGCCAGCTGTTCCGGGATGTCCCAAGCTGCCACCTGGGAACCCCAGACTACTCGTCGACGTCCACAAAGAACCCACCTTCGAGGTCGGTGAAGTCCTCCTCTGAAACAAAACAAACGACGTTGAGTTCGACGAACTCGCAAGATTATATATAGAGCTTTAGCTCAATGAGGCTTTCAAAGTTTTTATGGCTATTTTGCATAAAGCTGATTTTATTTATAAAAACATAACTCAATGGCATTGACTATTCAGAGTATTTTCAAAAGAGGTAAGGAGTAACTCTTTCCTTTGATCACCTTTCTCAACATCAACCACTGTACCTGTCCTACAAAGGCACCTCCCCGAATCACCCTCGAGGAAGTCAACCTTGCATTCTTGAGTGGTACCTCTAGTACCCAGTTTTTAATCATTCCGTTAAAGTTATTCTATGGTCTTATCGTCCTTTCCCAAGTTGTCCGTAGCCGTGGACACGGCTTTTCGAAAAGATTTACCCTGCAGGGGTGTACAATGTTTGCCACGCGTACCGTCCGGCCCATTACCTGCGCAATAGCTCTCTTCCTTGGAAAGCCGGCTGGGTGGGAGCGGTGTGGACTTCTCCCTCGTTAAGGACTTTCCAGGATCATCAGTGGCGGCAGGACACGAGATCACCACACCCTGCCCCACGGCCACTCATTTTCCTAACACCGCCATCCTCATCCCAGTTCATACCACCATCATCACGCACGCGCAAATGGAAGCCCGAACTAGAGGACCCTGGCTAGTCCCGCCCGAGTTATTTAGTCTATGAGGGTTCCTGCAATTGCATAGGCCTCACGCATGGTTGCACGCTCAGTCTTGGTTCAAGAGGTAAAGAACTCGCACCTAGGCGGCGAGAACGAGACAAAGCACCACAACCACAGTGGCCTCTCATCCCCACCTTTAGCATCTTATTACCTGTCACCACAATTCTCCACCATCATCTGAACATTTCATCACCTGTTTCCAACATGAACCGTCCACCGTACAGCTAAGCATTTACTAAGCATGGCTAAGCATCAACATAGCATAGTTTAGTATCTCAGGCCAACAATACAAACCTATGGATAATAGGAGGGAAACAGGTATTGGCATCGGAAACTTAATGCAACTATAGGATACTCTAATCCAATAAATTGACATTTGGAACCGCATGCAATATTATAGTGGAGAAAATATTTGCGGAAAACATAGGATAAGATATGCTCAGGGGGGGATTACGCTTGCCTTGTTGATACGGCTGGTAGTACGGATCGTCACGAGACTGCGGTGTCACTTCCACTCCTTGATCTACCGAGGCACAAACAATACCGGAGAGGAACAATCAAAACCACAGATAACACCGGTGCAATGCACAGACACATGATGGCATGACATTTTAGTGCACTGAAATTATTATGACAAGTTCTACCATTTTATATGGGGTGCGATAATTAATTGTTTAACAAGAGAGAATTATGGCTTCATATTTGTTTTAATGTTTTCCTGTGCTATAGATCATGTAAACATGCATGAAAATGATGCTACTGATTAACGCACATTTTTCTGAGCATTTTAATATAAAGAACACATTTTTCGGAAGTCCCGATAAAAAGTTATTACTTTTATAATTTTCTCTTTTAAATTTATGATTTTAATATTACTAGAAGCACCGTAATTCAGTTGTGATCAAATATGCATAGTATTTATTTTAAAGTTTTGATCACAATTTTCTGGGCATTTTGGTATATCACACGCATTTTTCTGATACACCGATAAAAAGTTATCATTTTTATAACTTTCCTTTTTGAAATGACCTCTTGATGATTTAACTAACCACAATATAATGTTTATACAAACTAGAGTTAGAGGGGTGAAAAGAAAAACAGAAAATCAAAACAGTCTTGCAAATCCGGAATTTATTCCGGAATTTTCACCGGGAGAGAATATTTCTGGAAACATTTCCGGTTCATTTCCGGGTATAGACCGGCTAAAAACCACCGGTTCCAGTAGCATTTTCGTTAAACCGGAACAGAGTCCGGAATATTCCGGGTTTTTCACCGGACGCGTCAACGCGTCGGAGAGGAACTACGGCGACGGCGATCTTCCGCGCGACGGCGATTTTGTCGAGCAAGAGGGAGATGGGAAGGGCCAGCTAGGTGGTCGTGCTCACCCTCAGCACCGTGGAGCAGGCGGCGCGACCGGAGATGGACCAACGCGGCGGTGCAGAGCTCGGCGATGCTGCGGCGGTGGTCGGAGGAGAAGATGACGGCGGCTGCGCTTCGGGGCCTCCCGCTTCGATTCCTTCGGCGGGGACGGCGAGGGGGACACGGCGGAGCTTTTGCCCCTCACGGTGATGCTCGAGGTGGACTACAACGGCGGGGATTTGACGGCGAGCGCGAGCTTCGGCTCGGCCATGGCGTGGAGAAAACGGGGAAAGGGAAACGAGTGGATAGGGTCGCAGAGGCCTCGTGGAGCTCTTCTCCTGCAGGGGGAGGCGGAGGAGGGGCCCCCAGCGCGGCATTGCGCGGCAGCGCCGCGGCGTCGAGCGACCTGGTGCGGCTCGGCCGCCCGGTCGCTACAGAGGAAGGAGAGAGACGACGTTCTTACTGATAACCCCCTGGAACTTTTGTGGCAATCACGGATAGGTCCTTTCCCGATTTAAATTTAAAACCTTTTCAACCAGCAGCTCTTTGAAGATTTATTTGTGGCACTTATATATTTTAGAAAATTATGAAATAATTTGTGTAGCCTTTTTATATCATGGGGAAGCTCCACAAAAATTGGCGCCTCCAAATAAAATATTTTGGACAACATTTGTTCATAGGGTTAGTTTATGGCCTTTTGCTAAATTTCAGAATGTTGCTCATTTAATATTTTAGGACAGTTGCAAAATATTGTTTTCAACCCTTGTAACTTCCTTGACAAATATAAGATGTCAAGAATTTTGTTTTGCAACTTTGAGTGCCTTCATTGTGTTGAAGTTTGTTAGAGCAATTCGGCATTTTGTTTTAGCAACTCAACATCATTTCGATACCACTGTTGTGTTAACTCAAAAGAGACATGTTTATGCATGGATGCCATGATGCAATTAACACTAAAGTGGAAAAATTACACAGGTTTTTAGGTTCTCAACTTTGGGCTGTTACACCGGGGCACAACCCACAATGGGATTGGGGGCTCCCGAACGGCTTTCAACAACAATCCGGGGCACAACCCACAACGGGATTGGGGGCTCCCGAACGGCTTCACAAGTGACCACAAAGGTCCAACCACCACACGGGCGTCTAGGGTCCAAGGACCCAAGAGTAACAAGCTCACAAACTTTCAACTTCCACGAATCCTCGTGGAGAGCACACCGATGCACCAAATGCAAAAGGCAAGAGCACAAGTGCTCAAATCCTTCACTCTCAAATTCCAACAAAGCAACAAATGCTTATGGGGGAATAAGAGAGGAAGAACAAAGAGGAGATGCACCAAGAACTCCAATATCAAGATCTACTAGGTTCCCCTCACTTAGAGGAGAGATTGATTGGTGGGAATGTAGATCTAGATCTCCTCTCTCAAATCCCTCAAAGATATGCAAGAATCATGGGAGGAATTGGGAGAGGGGCAAGCTTTCCAAGATCAACAATGGAGGTGAGAGAGGGGGGAAAAACGTGCTTGGAAGAGCTGGCTGGCTGGAGGTAGGTGGAGGGGTATTTATACCCCTCCCAGAAAAAGAGCCGTTGTAGCCAACTTACATCGGAGACTCCGGTCCGGAAGGACCGGAGACTCCGGCCCTAGAGCACGGAGACTTCGCAGTGACTCCAGGGTCACTCCGGACCCCTATACAGAGAGTGTCGTCCTCTGGCTCTCTTTGCACGAAAACTGGGGGGGCGGAGACTCCGGCCCCTGAACCACCTGAGGCTGGAGACTCCGGCCTGGAAAACCAGCAAAACTGCAAACTCAATAACTTTTGCGAGAAAACTCTAAATGAGATGAAACCAACTTTGTTGTAAAGAAAATGACGAGAGCTTTGCTACAAAAAGTGGGGATATTAAGAACCATAAATAGAGTTAAGTTGGCACACATTGGAAGGTGTGGAACTTTCCTCAAGGATAAACCAATGATATTTCCAACACGAAAATGCAACAAGTTTTCCATAAGAAATCCGTTTTCAAAGAACTTGGGCTTGTCATGAAGATCACGACAAGCACCAAAACCCAACAAGGAGAAAAGCCACATAAGAACCAAGAAAGATGAAATGCCAAGTATGCAAAGGTTTGAGCTCTCCACAAAGATGCGATCAAGTTACTCACTTGAGAGCCCCTCTTGATAGTACGCCGTCTATCCTATAACCCGGTCTCCCACTAACACCATGAGACCGGTAAAATAGAAAACCTATCAAGATCATACCTTTGCCTTGCGCATTCCACTTGAGCTCGATGATGACGATCTTGACTCTCTCAAGTTGGAACACCTTTCTTGATTGTGCTTGCTAGCACATGCTTGATGAAGACTTCTCCAAATGCTCCCCCATACTCCATTATGGGAGGGCCTCGCTAAGCTTCGTCTTCATTTCTCCTTTGCAAGCTTCAATCAAATGATATCTTCCGAGATGCATCATATTGAGCTTGCGCTTCATCTTCTTCTCTTGATATGTATGATGGCTTGGGGGTAAACATGATTGTTCACTCAATCTTCTTTTCCAAGCCATACTTGCAATAAGCTCAACTCTACACATGACCATTCTTCATATAAACCCTTGAGTAGAGCATTGATCATCATGTAATCTTCTAGAGTCCAACACATGAACTCCAATCATTTCCTATGGACAAGATCTACAAGTATATCTCAATGCAAACATTAGTCCATAAGGATTGTCATTAATTACCAAAACCACGCATGGGGCAACAAATGCACTTTCAGTAACAAGTTGACTCATCACAGATGGAGAATCAAGAGCAGCAGAGGTACTCAGAGTCGTACCTTTCCTTGTAGTGGATGGCAATATATGGACCTTCTCATCACGAGCCTTACCCATGATGAATTAATTGCGGCGAACAATATCACTCTCAAGTGAGCTTATAAGTAAAGCTATGCTCCCCGGCAACGGCGCCAGAAAATAGTCTTGATGACCCACAAGTATAGGGGGTCGCAACAGTCTTCGAGGGAAGTAAAACCCAATTTATTGATTCGACACAAGGGGAGCCAAAGAATATTTATAAGCCTTAACAGATGAATTGTCAGTTCAGCTGCACCTGGAAATAGACTTGCTCGACACAGATTATCAGTAGCAACAGTTTTATAGCAGTGGCAGTAGTGAAATAATATCAGCAGTGAAATAGAGACAACAGTAGTGATTGCAGTAGACAGCAGGATTAAAATATTGTAGGCATAGGGATGGATGAACGGGCGTTGCATGGATAAGATAATTCATATAATAATCAAGACAAAGGAATTTGCAGGTAAATAATAATAAAGCATCCAAGTACTAAGTAACCATAGGCATGTGTTCCGTATATAATCGTACGTGCTCGCAATGAGAAACTTGCACGACATCCTCTGTCCTACCAGCCCGTTTGCAGCGGGGCCTCAAGGGAATCTACTGGTAATTAAGGTACTCCTTTTAATAAAGTACCGGAGCAAAGCATTAACACTCCGTGAACACATGTGATCCTCACATCAAAGCCATCCCCTCCGGTTGTCCCAATTGCTGTCACTTTGGGGCCTCGGGTTCCGGACAATTATGTGTGTATACAACTTGCAGATATGATCTAAAACAATGATTATCCTCATGATACAATAACATGTTCAGATATGAAATCATGGCACTCGGGACCTATTGACAAGCATTAAGCATAATAAGTTGCAACAATGACATAAAGTACTAACAACGGATACTAGGCACCATGCCCTAATGATCTTATATCTATTACATGAACGATCTCATCCAATCCCTACCATCCCCTTCAGCCTACAACAGGGATTTACTCACACATGGATGGGGGAAACATGAATGGTTGATGGAGAGGCGTCGGTGATGATGATGGCGATGATCTCCTCCAATTCCCCGTCCCGGCGGAGTGCCAGAACGGAGTTTCTGGTACCCGAAATAGGGTTTTCGGTGGCGGCGGAGCTCTGGAGTGTTTCTGGAAAAGTGGTCGATGCCCCCGGCGTTTTTAGGTCAAGGGTTTTTGGTAGTCGAGAGGGGGACGCGAGGGGGTAACCGAGCCGGCCACACCATGTGGTGGCGCGACCCAGGGCCCACCGCGACGCCACGTGGTGTGGGCGCCTCGTGGCCCGCCTCCATCTCGTCTTCTGGCTCCGTGGGTCGTTTGACAAAATAGGAGCTTTGCGATATTTTCTGGGGATTTTCCCGAAAGTTGATTTTATGCACAAAAACAAGACACCAGGGCAATTCTGCTGAAAATAGCGTTAGTCCGTGTTAGTTGTATTCAAAACACACAAATTAGAGGCAAAACAACAGCAAAAGTGTTCGGAAAAGTTGATACGTTTTGGACGTATCATAGATTATCATATTGTGGTCGCATCAACACTCATAGCAGAAATTTGCAATTCCCATGCCATGTGAAGGATTCCATGGCATTCGTTTTAGTTCATGTTCTTATGTTTGTTGTTAAGCACGCCGGACACTAAACATGAGCTGGAGCACATACCACCAACGAATGATTTTATACGTAGAAACAAGACAAAAACATAATGAACTTCCATACTAAACTAGATTAAACTTAACAACAACGTGGACATGGACTTCCCTATTGAACTATTGTCACCTCATCGAATTAATAGAGTAGTTCAGGATCCCTTGCGTGTGTGTTGACGAAAACAACACGATCTTCGGTGAAGGACGATATGTCTTTGGTCAAGAAGTAACTAAACCCATACTTGTGGGATACTATGTTCTTCACCCTTCCCGTATATATATGGGGATCAACGACTATCATCTTCCCATTATTATGCAGCGTTATACTAGGGACAATTTGCTTGACTCAATGTTCTATTTTCCGCGATGACGTTCTAACATAGAGACCTTTTGGTTATTAGCCTCACTTATACTCCACCAAGATGCGAACTAAATCATAACACCTTAGTAATTAAGATAACTCAGAGTATAGCTTTAAGTATCATGACATGAAGTTAAAATAAGAACATGCTAGATCTAGTCATGGAGTAGTGGCAATGGTCACACCCACATCTCCGGTAGCATGGTATTTTTGTTTATCCCTAGTGAGGCAACAAAGTAAGGTAAAGATACACAAGTGGATCGCAGAACTATCTCTCACGTTCACTGCACTAGCCACCCCCTGTTACTCCAACTAATGCACACATCACCCCACACACGCTCTCATAAACATGCTTGATCATAACAAGTGAATAAGAACGGGGTACATAATATGCATGTATATTCATAACTGAAACAAAACATTTGCAATCTCAAACATATATTAACTCATAAAAAGATCAACCACATAGGAATTACATAGATGACCGTAATTCACGCTGGGCGTTCGGGTTACCCGAAAAATTCGGGTCGGGTAATTCAGGTAATTGAAATTTCGGGTTTCCAAAAATGACACCCGAGATTGTCCCGTAATTTTTGCTACCCGACAATTCAGGTACCCGGAAATTCGGGTTCAGGTACGGGTAATCCCGATTTGCCCGAAATAAGCACATACAGAGAAGAAAAATCAAGGGGGTAGAGAGAGGGATGTCTCACCGGCTTGTTCCCGGCGAGCACGTCGGAGGAGACGGCCAGCAGGCGCTGCACCTGTCTGCCGCCACGGCGGACGAGCGGCCTCGCGGAGGCGGCGGCGGGGAAGGAGGGCGCTCTGTCTCCGCCGGATCTCGCGGCCACCGCCGGCGCCAGGAACTTGGCGGCGATGAAGGACGCGGCCGCCATCAGGAGAAAGTCGAGCTAGAACGGCCGGCCTAGCAGCCGGCGGGAATGAGTGATGCGGTCGGCGGCTCGGCGCTACGCGACCACCGTCGAAGAAAGCGGCCGGCGCGGCACTGCTACTGCACGTTGTCGAGAAAGGAGGCCGGCGCGGCGCCGCATCTCAGGCGGGTGCCATGGGATGCGAGGGAGGCAGCCGACAGAGCCAGGCGGCGGCTTGGTTAGGACATGGGATTCGTCGCGTGCAGCGTGTGTGTGTGTGTGTGGCTGTTATCTTTGACCGATCGTGGACTAGGTTACGTGGGGAGTTGGGTTGGGCCTTGCTGAAATCAGTTTTATTGTACTGGGCTTTCTGTATTTCGGGTAATTCGGGATATTCGGGTACTGTGGCCTCTTACCCGAATTACCTGAATAAATTTCGGGTTTCCAAAACTGCTACCCAATCTAGTGCTCGGGTTTTTCGGGTTCAGGATATACGGGTTCGGGTCTGGGTTTTTCGGGTTCGGGATTCGGGTATCGGGTTTTATGCCCACCGTGAACCGTAATCATGTTCGGCAGCTCATACGGTGCTAATTAGTGAAGCTCAAAGAGAGGAGAGATACATAAGTTACTTCCACAAACCCATAGTCCAGAGGTGGACTACTCCCTCTTCATCATGGAGACGGTGGAGATGTCGATGGAGAAGATGGAGACCACGCC
The DNA here is from genome assembly GCA_947311845.1 of Poa pratensis. Lineage (NCBI taxonomy): Eukaryota > Viridiplantae > Streptophyta > Magnoliopsida > Poales > Poaceae > Poa > Poa pratensis. The sequence goes on along the minus strand of CAMZMU010000085.1, from coordinate 3,975,313 downwards.
GGCAGCGCCCCGCCGGAGTTTCCCCCCTCCAATCTGCAGCTCCAGATCTCTCTTTCGGTGTTTCTGTGTTTCGGCGGCGCTCCTTCCAGAGAACGACGGGTAACTATTTTTATAGGCGTTTTTAGGTCAAGACGATGTCGGTGGAGAAAAGATCGATGGTAATGGAGCCACGAGGGCCAAAAGAGTGGGCCCCACGCGGCCAGGTACAGTGGCCACGTGTGCCACCCTCTTTTGGGCCTCGGGCCTCCATTTGTTCGCTTCCTTCGCTCCCAAGTCTTCTTCCTTCCAAAAAATGACGCTCATAAATTTGCAGGTGATTTGGACGTCGTTTGGGTCCCTAAAACTAAAAAGGAAAAAAGTAGGGTTTTCTGCCTACGCAGGGTTAATTCCATAAAAATAGGAAAATTATGAAATATTCCAAAAATCATTATAAAACAGTAATATAACCCTTATATGATGCAAATATGATTGGAATACAAGTAATATAGTGCAAAGTTCATGTATGCATTTTACATGCATCACGACCTAATTGTTTGACAATAATAGGTTCGGCAACTGGCAGTTAGGTATTGTGGTTGTTCTAACATGTCACGAGCCCTATCTAAAAACAGACTGATTTATCTGGATTTTAGATTCTAGTATAAAGATCCTACCCTCTAGTCTAAGTATGCATTGTGAGCGGCACCACCGATAAGGTAGAGAAACATAGGTACGCCGAATTAGCTCCTAACCCTAATTTCTTACATTCCCTAGTCGGTCTTTTGTTATTCCCTAGTCGGTCTTTTGTGTTTAGAGCAAGAACAACAAGAGAACCGGCTGCCAAATCACCTATAATCACCCTAAAGCCAGGTTAAGTATAATGGGCAGGCTCTTAGGCGGTTTATTTAAATTTTTAAGTGATATATAGTGTTTCAGGTTGGTGACGCACGCGCATGCGAGCTTCCTTCTCTCGTAGCATGTGTTGCATCCTGCTGACTAAATATTGTTGTACTTGCTCTTATGACCCAGTCTACATTTAACGGCAAAATTCAGAGGTTTCGATGGGAACGCCTGCTTTATTTTAAATGGTCTTTTCTTAGAACACCTAAGATCAGTATATGTTTCAGCCTTAGTGTGTAGTTTGTGCAACCTCTACAGAAACATTACTTTTTTTGAGAGTCAAAGCAATACATTAATTTATTGTTCAAAATTTTGCTTTTGAAGCACCAAAATTGTCGTTATTTTCTCCTTGGAGTATACAAGATTTATGAGAGTTTTGTAAGAAGATGACGAGTTACTGAGACTTTGTAAAATCACGTAGCTAGTTCTCGTCATTTGTCGAGGTAAAAGTAAAGTTGACCTTCGTACTGCGAGGTACATTGGTGTTTGGATGGTATTATCATCCTTTTATAATTATCTGTAAGAAACCTCGAAGTCTTCAGTTTGTTTACACACTAAAAAATACGTACATCTCCATCCTGCTAGTCGGGCTAAAAGAAAGCAAATTTAGAGGTCCCGGGGATTGTTTGGTGAACACCAAATGATCAGCCAAGAAAGTGATACGTCTCCAACGTATCTATAATTTCTGATGTTCCATGCTTTTATTATGCCAATTGCTACATGTTTTATTCACACTTTATATCATTTTTATGCATTTTCTGGGACTAACCTATTAACAAGATGGCACAGTGCCAGTTCCTGTTTTCTGCTGTTTTTGGTTTCAGAAAAGTTGTTCTGGAAATATTCTCGGAATTGGACGAAACAAAAGCTAAAGTTCCTATTTTCCTGGCACGTACACGGAGTCCGAAGGAGAGACGAAGGGGGGCCGTGGGCCGCCCTCACCATGTGTTGGCGCGGTCCCACATGCTGCCGCGCCGCCACGTGGGGAGGACGCCACAGGCCTCCACCGACGTTGCCCCTTCGCCTATAAATTGCCTTTCTCGGGAAAACCCTAAATACCCGAGTCATAATCCACGAAAAGTTCCAGAGCCACCGCCGCCGTCAACCCTAACTCGGGAGGGTTCTGAAGCTCTTCCCGACACCCTGCCGGAGAGGGGAATCATCACCGGAGGGATCTACATCGCCATGCCTGCCTCCGGAGTGATGTGGGAGTAGTTCATCTTTGGACTATGGGTCCATAGCAGTAGCTAGATGGTTGTCTTCTCCTCTTGTGGCATCATGTTTAGATCTTGTGAGCTGCCTATCATGATCAAGATCATCTTATTGTAATGCTACATGTTGTGTTTGCTGGGATCCGATGAATATTGATACTATGTCAAGTTGAATACTGAATATTATGTCTATGTCTTTTATGATCTTGCATGCTCTCCGTTGCTTGTTGATACTCTGGCCAAGTGGATGCTTGTGACTCCAAGAGAGAGTATTTATGCTAGATAGTGGGTTCAGTCTCCATTTAATCTGGGTGAGTGACAGCAACCCCTAAGCTTGTGGATGTGTTGTTGCCACTAGGGGTAATCTAATGATGCTTTGTCTAAGGATGAATGTGTTATTTACATTATGCACTTTACTTAATGCAATTGTCTGTTGCTTGCAACTTAATACTGGAAGGGGTGCGGACGCTAACCTGAAGGTGGACTATTTAGGCACAGATGCATGCTGGATAGCGGTCTGTGTACTTTGTCGTAATGCCCAAATGAATCTCGTAGTAGACAGCACAACTTGCACATGCATGTTATGCACTTATCAATATTGTCAATTGCCCACCTGTAATTTGTTTACCCAACATGTTAGTTATTTATTATGTAGAGACACCACTAGTGAACTGTGGACCCCGGTCCATTATTTTATATCTGAAATACAACCTACTGCAATCATTGTTCTTTTTCATTCTCTGCAAACAAACATCATTTTCCACACCACACTTTTAATTCTTTGTTTTCAGCAAGCCGGTGAGATTGACACTCTCACTGATTCGTTGGGGCAAAGTAGTTTGATTGTCTTGTGTGCAGGTTCCAAGTCAACTTCGACGCAAGCAAGTTGTCTGGCGCAGTTGACACCTTCAGAAGTGTCTTCACCTCCTACTGGATTGATAACCTTGGTTTCTTACTGAGGAAAGACTTACTGCTACACTCATCAAACGTTACTCTTGGGTCTCCTGACGAACGTGTGTTTTACACGCATCAGCAAGCAGAAGCCTCTGCACGGGATCGCTTTGGTGTACCTCTAGAGGCCATTTGCGGTGCTCCTCCGTGACGTCCTAATCCCTTGTGCTTGTAAGTGAAGTCCGACTCGGTCCACTAGAATGGTGCCTTCTTTTACTTGCACTTAGCCAGACACAAAAAGATTACAACGCTGGTTAAACAAGAGTAGTGTACATGATTGCTGAAGAAAAACTGGTGGATGGTTAGCGGTAGGACGCCGCGCATGGAGGACCAGTGCATGCTCTAATGCCAATTGTCCATATGAAATTCCCGGTGACTTCCATGCCTAGACCTATCAAATCCGCATCCCATGTATGCATAGACACAACAAATAATGCACCAGATGGTAATGTATGCGTCTAAAGAGAAATAAAATGAGAAATGAGCTATTTAACTTTTGCTCATAAGAGCCTTGGTTTTTATAAGAGACTTGGTGGGTAGACAGTCGCATTGACTCGGTGGTCCTATGGTAGATCAATAGTTCAGCATCCTTTTGTTATGAGCTGAAATCCTTGGGTAGCTTGGAGGCTATGATGAATTTACTTAATGTTCTTTTCTAAAAGAAAAAAAAATACATTGATCGCCGACCCTATCAAGACAACATACCTTCCCAACACATATACTTATCATGAAGACAAACCCTAAACCAGTAAACCACTAATGCCACTATACATAAGCAATTCTTCAAGGGAAACCAAGTGATCAACACATAATTTTCCAAGTGATCAACGCGTAATTAATAACCAGGGTATTCACATATTTTTGTTTTGGTTTGACGCTATACAGTAGGTTTCCCTACCACGTATAATTTTTGTATTTTCTCTTAATTAAGGAGGGATAATATAGTACAAGCCTCTAGGGAAGGCCACCTAAGAGAATATACAGAATATTAACTAACCAAAGAAAAAATCACTCCAGGTCTTGATGTTTGAATATTTCTTCCTTGTAGCTATGTAAACCAGCAGGTTAATCTCCTCTCTCAATTTCAGCATCTATTAATGCTAGAGAGAATGTTCCTGAAGATGAACTCATTCCTACTTGTACATGCTTCCCACGTGACTAGGATGTGATCTCCATTGAGGCTAATGTGATAATTCAGACTGTCAATGTGCTTCTGAACAGAGACTTAGAGCTCCAAAAGCTAGACAAATGTTCTGCCAACAAGCATTAGCAAATGGACATCGCAAGAACAAGCGAGTCTTCTTTTATATTAGCCAATTATGAGAGTCTTGGAGTGCTCGACACTTTTAAAAAGTCAATAATTCTGAAACAATTAGACCATTACATATATGTTTGACCTGCAAACTGTGTAAATAATAAGTTTATTGCTCAAAATATTAGGTTTTAAGCACCAAAATATGTTTTCCCCTCTGGGTGCAAGGTGTTCTTTTTGTTTATGTGTAGGCTTTTCATAATATTTTGACTGTTTACCGTGTATTCCCTATTCAAATAAGCAAATCATCCTAACACAACCACATGACAACGACTAAATAACTCAACTCCATTCTTTCTGAGCTCATAAACATGTCACATATGTGCAAGGTGGAAACGAAGGTAAATGGGCATCATAAACATGGCATGATGTTATCATCTTGATGCATAGCTTTGCTTGGCATCAAGGCAGCAAAGGCACGGTGATATTTCGCGTCTGCCGACTGAACGATGCGACTGATCCTATATAATTAAACCAAAATATATTGTAACAATCTTACTAGGCAAACAAAGCGACAAACTGGTAATTGATCTTTCTCACTAACTATTTATCCAGATATAACAAAATGAATCTATTTAAGATAGACTAGGCTAACGAGCTCTGTTACGCATGCATGGTTTAGTTTTCGGAGCCGACGGTGACAGCCTTGCGATTTCCTTCCTCCACCTTTGTGACGGCGGCCTCGGCGGCGAGCGCCTTGGCGGTGTCGTAGGAGGCGTGCAGCCCGACGAAGAAGTAGTACGCGAGCAGCGCCGCCGTCCATATCCCGAACCGCATGAATGACTTGCCGTCGATGGACCCGAGCAGGAAGATGTTGATGAAGATGGACGCCGACGGCAGCCACGGCACCAGCGGCACGCCCCACTTCTCCGGCGCCCTCGCCATGGGCACCCCCAACTGCAGGAACAGCGTCGCCGCGAACCACGCCGGCACCGTCACCGCATAGGCCGCCCACCCGCCGTCCGCCGCTAGGCCCCAGTATGAAGCCGTCGCGGTCGATGAGACAAGGATCACGGCGATGCCGGCGGCGAGCTTGTTCTTGTTGGTGTTGGTGGTCTCGCCGGTGACGTAGTAGCGGCGGATGAGCAGGGCGACCGCGACGAGCATGAAGATGAAGAGCGTGGATATGGAGAGCAGGTTCGAGAGGATGCCGAGGTCGGTGAAGAGCGCGATCACCGCCGTGGCGGCGAGCATGGCAACAGTGGCGCACACCGGCGTGCCCCAGCGTGGCGACACCACGGCGAGGCACGGAGGGGCCATGTGCGCCCGAGCGATGTGGGTGAGGTACCTGGCCTGCCCCACGGCGCTGACGAGGAGCACGGTGGTCATCCCCTTGAGCGCGCCGAACGCCACGATGTACTTGGCCCAGTCCATGCCGACCGCGCTGAACGCGACGGAGAAGGGCGCGTCGGGGTCGATGTCCCGGTACGGCTGCATTAGGCAGAGGGTGACCGCGAGCACGCAGTAAATAAAGGTAGTGATCGCCATAGCGCTGATGAGCCCGATGGGGATGTCCTTCGCGGGGTTCTTGGTCTCCTCCGCCATGGTGCTGACGGCGTCGAAGCCGATGTAGGCGAAGAAGAGCACCGCAGAGGCGGCGAAGATGCCTCGGGCGCCGAAGGGCGCGAAGTCGTCGGTGAGGTTGGAGAGCTTGGCCTTGGAGAGGCCGGCGCCGATGATGAAGATGATGACGGCGAAGTGGAGGATGGAGAGCACGTAGTTGAAGCGGGAGGAACCCTTGGTGCTGATCACGGCGCAGATGCAGATGAGCGCGATGACGACCACGGCGATCGGATCCAGCCGGGAGTAGTCATCGGCGAGGGAGGTGGCGTGGAAGCGGAAGTCGTTCGGGTGGTGGTTGAAGAGCGTCGCGCAGTAGGACGTCCAGGACCGGGCCACCGCCGCGCCACCGATGCAGTACTCGAGGAGGATGTTGCCGGCGGCGATGAACGCCATGAAGTCGCCCAGCTCCACGCGCAGGTACGCGAAGGAACCACCTGCATGCGTACGCATACCATGCAAGAGTTATTAAAACAATAAACAATTCTCTCTTTTTTCATCATCCTACATCAGATTGAAGTTACGCAAACGAACCACCTACCTATGCATGCCATGCAAACACGATAAAAATATCTTCCTTTTTTCATGCTAGACTAATTTTAAACTAAAAAATAACCAAAGTTTGTTAGCCGTATCTGTTAATCCCAACAGACTTCAAACAGATCTACCTCCTCAAATTTCTCTAGCTGGAGTAACAAACTCCTAACATTGACCTTGATTAACAATGACGTACGACTAATCTAGTGCGAGATTGCATAAACAAAAGAGCCTGAAAAACAAATTATGCGAGACATGGTGGTTAATGCACGTCGATCGATCGAGATGGAGCTGCGATCGAGTCAGTCACCTGCGACGGGAATCTCGATGGCGAACTCGGTGTAGCAGAGCACGGACAGCATCGCCGACAAGCCGGACACGGCGTACGAGAGCACGACGGCGGGCCCGGCCGCCTCCTTGGCCTCCTGCCCGGTGAGCACGAAGATCCCGGCGCCGATGACCGCGCCGACGCCGAACCAGGCCAGGTCCCACCAGTTGAGCTCGCGCTTCATCTCGGCGCCGCTCCGGCCGCGCACCGTGTGCACCTCCACGTCGACGTCGGACCTCGCCGTGAGCCGGTCCTTGAGCCGCGGCCCCGTCTCCAGCAGCGCGCGCCCGTACGCGCCCCAGCTCGCGAACGACTCCTCCGGGAAGACGCCGCCGCCGCAGCACCCGCGCCGGCGCACCTCGCCGGACGCCATGGCAGTTGCGATCGCGAGAGAATCTAGCTAGGTATGAGGTTGCACTGGCGGGGTATGGAGAATGTGTAGCTGACCGATGTATATATAGCGGAATCGGTGGGTGAGTTGGTTATAGATTCAAGGTATCTCCCGTTGGGCCAGGCCGGCTTATAGCGAGGGAATTGACTGTTTGCCTGGCTATTTTTTTCCGAATCTGTTTGGTTGTTTTTTACGTGACTTTGCCCGTTTCTCAAAGGTTGTTGGATAGCTAAGTGCACGTTCCATGCACGGGGCGACCAGCCCACGAGTCTTCTCGTGGTCGTCGTGTGCGTCCATTGGGCACTTGCCCGTTTCTGATTCCACAAAAAGATTACTCCCTTGCAGTCCCATAGGTACCTTGTTAAGAAAACGAGTGCGTAAGAAACCAGCCGCTTTAATGAGGCGGCTTGTTGTCTTAATATATGTGGTGAAAATTCAAGAAAAAATACTCCCTTCAGTCCGAAATAAGCTTCGTAGGTTATACAAACACTTTGTACATGATAGGCAGATTTTCCCCGACAATTTTTCCGGAAAGGAGAGGGAATAGTAAAGGGAGTAGTAAAAGATGTTGTAAAACGAAGTGAAGTTGAACGTAACTTGTTTTTTTCCTTAAATTTTCTCAAACCAAAATAAAGGTACTCCCTCCGTTCCTTGAAACAAGGCGCATATTGTTTCCAAAAACTATCCCGTGAAATAAGGCGCGGGAGCTGATATCCTCCTGTGTACCAAAAATACCCCCAAGTCTCTCGCTGAAAATGATATAAACGATAACAAAAGAAACGATAAAGTAGCGGAAGATCAAACGGAGACACGAGATTAACGTGATAACCCCTCCCAACAAAGGAGGAGAAAAAAACCACGGGCACCAGCCAACAATAATTCACTATATCAGGTGAAGTTACAAACGCCCGTGGATTTACAATCTATAACTTACCCTAACCGGCGGCTCACAAGATGTATTTATAGCGATTCAAAACCCAAAGTAAACGGTATTCTGTCTACCGGCGGCTAGAAGGGTCGATAGTGATGGTGGTTTGTAAGGGTTTGTGATAAACGGGTTGGTTTTTAATTTGAAACGACGACGATTCATGGTTGACCATACTGGGCCGTGACTTATCCTTGCCTTTGACTTTCACATAGAAATCTGGTATTATTTCGACCCACTAAGAGGAAATTGCCTACTATTTGCGCTGATTTGGCCCATTCTGTACTATTGGCCCAGGCTTAATATTGTTGCACGCTCCTGCACAAACGGTGACGGAGAAAGAAAGTTGTCTGTGTAGCTGCCCAAGCAAGATGGGGCGCGAGGATATGAAAGAATACTGCGACTAGCACGTCATATTTTCACATGTTACGTTTTCCCTATCGATCCCTTTTCTCGTTCTATGAGCTTCATCAAATTTCTTTGAATCAGAATGTTTGAGGAGCTCGTCATATTTTCTCATACTGAAAGATAAGAATTAAATATTGCTAATACAACCATGGAGAGGTGCAGGACTGGTTTATGTCTGTCAGAAATGACCAATGTGCGCATGATTTTAATGTTATCCGATGATTTAGTTTGCCAAAACAAAAAATACTATTATTTTGGTATGAGTCATACAAGACTTTATATGTGCTCTGATATGCACCATTTGCATGTTACATCATGGCAGTTACATACAAGAACGCAAAACATCCAAAACGGCACTACACTCAGTTTGTTGCCTTCATTTTACAAGGAAAAAATTCCCATGAGGCTTTACATCCTTACATAGCATGCTCAGCAACATTCCATCCATACGTACATGTAGGTTTCAAGCTAGTAGCATCAACTAATTAAAAGAGATACACTCTCACATAACCAACAATATTAACCTGAATCAAATCATATGTGAAACACGCAACTTTTTGGAAGTTAAACTTGCCGGCCTGCCGGATTCGAACCGGCCAAAGGAGAGCACAGGATTTACCACCCCTGTGCAACCACCTACGCTCTTCCGGCCGAGCACAAAGCCAGTGACATTAAACGGCACTTGTAAACTCCATTTATTACTTTCAAGTATTTTGGTCCATGAATTATGGAGTAGACTAAGCTTAGACAGCTATGACACTTCTAGTCCATGACATGTGGATCATGAGGCCAACGAAGTGTGGAATGTGTGTTGACGTCGACAGCGACCAGCATGTGGTCACTAGTCACTACGTTAACCATAGAGCTCCACAACTTTGATCTTCTGTAGCACTCGGTGTTCTCTCTTAAAAAACATGGAAAGTTGTGCTTCTAAACCAAATTAACAGACAAAACTACTACGTGGCAGGACAAAGATATCGCTTAACCAGAAAAAAACGGTGGCACAGCTAAGGCTAGGCCTGAGAAAAAGATCACAAAGCTAACTACAAGCACTTTCGAAACAGTTTCGTTCTCAGCAAAATCTAGAGTTTGAAATACAGCTTATGATAGTGCTACTTGATAAATATTTAAAAAAAAATGGGTTTCTACACCAGAGCTCTTTTTGGGTTTGGAGTCCAAGGGCTTGGGCCAGGATTTCCTTTTCTATGTCTTGCATAATCTTCGGTCCATGAACGAGTTGTGACTGCTTCTAGATGAAACCTTTCTCTACACGCTCCAGTGGGATATTTGGCCCACATGTGCTCAGTCACATACTACTGGCGTTACTTGGGACCCAACCTTTTCTACTTTAATATAGGTGGTACTTAAGTTGTGCTTATATTTTAAGTTGTTGTGAAAATAATACTTCTTTTCTAGACATAAATATCCGGTTTTAAAAGATGCTACCAACCAATGATTGTACTCACATTACACCCTCACAATGGAAAGCCATAGCTTCACTGAGGGTGCGCGTCAGCTGGTTTGCCCAAACTGGCCAACCAAAAAATTGTTGACTGCCTAGAAAGGTCGCCCATGTTTAGATCGTTCGTCGGAAGCCAACTTCGCATGCCCATGGGCCATTGCCGATTAGCTGGATTGGCAAAATTTTCGCTAGACGATATTTTTGGGCAGGGCCAGCTGATTTGGGCACACCCCCTTAAATCGTTGGCGGCGCGGTTTAACAATATAAACTCGTATTATCCCTTTTTATTTTTGGACCCCCACATTTTCATGTGTGCTTTGGACGCCCTCTCCTGTCCGTGATGGCTTTTGCACGGATACATGCATGCGTCACGTGTTGGCAAGCAAATGAGTGAAGAACACTTACACTGATGGATTCAGACGCATGCATGTACGTATCTGTCCGGCGAGCAATCCTGGGTTAACACACAGGCAAGTCCAAGTATAAGCAATGAGATTAGTGGAATTTAATGGTGGCTACTAGTACAGGCAAGAGATGGAAACATACCACACTGGTTGGGACTATTTGTGGATCCAAACATACATTCATCATGCCTCTACATACAAACCGCGGAGATGACATAGATATATGTGGAAAATGTACCTGCAAGAACACGAGCAGGTCCATGAATAAAACATCTCGGTTTACCCCCACCAAAAAAAAGGGCAGACAAGCCCAAAAGCACAATTTGCATAGTGTGATTTTTAACATAAAACATTCGTGCATGTTTAATAAAGAGTGCAATGGCTCCGCCCCGGATAAAGTTTACTCCAGGATACACTCAGCCTCTTATATTATTCCAAGAGATTTTAGTTCTGAATTCCTGCCCGTCCCAAAGAGAATGGGTCGGATGAGAGTGTATCCAGACAAGACTATAAGCTCCAAGCAACAAATTCCCCTGATCAAACAACTAAAGACAAGATGAAAACAAAAGCCCAATTCTGACTCATGTTGATCCGGGTGCAAGAGAAGAGATGGATAAGCTTGCCATGTTGGTACATCCTCTGTACACGGAGAAGACATCACAGGCAGGCCCATGAAGCAGGAAAGAAGATTCCCTCAACCATGCATGTGCAAGCGATAAGACTATTTCCAAGCACGGTACATTCAAGTTGATCAAAATGGCAGGGCAAAGGCATCCGTGCGATTCAGCTTTTGGGAGGCAAAGAGCATAATCAATCCTCAGAGATGGAAGGAAAAACCTCATAACTGACTTTTTTTTGTTCGTCTTTTACAGCTAGTTGGATTACCTCTTGCCAATAACCATAATGTAAACTCTATATGTATATCTTCAATCGGTAAATGTAATAATAATCAGTGTTGGCATGTACAAGATTTCCAAATTCTATCCAGATATGAGCAAGAACTTAGTAGTATTAACCTTGTCATCAACTAACCACTCACTAGCTCCGTCCATGGTGATCTGGCTTCGGCTTGTCCTCCTCTTCACTTTTGAGGAACCGAGGAAGGAATCTCCCTTGCATGCAATTTTCCAAAAGGCAGCAGAGTCATCAACCAATAGCCGGCTTACTCTGGATAGTCTCAAATACTTCGTCTAGCCTAAACAGATAGTGTGGTTTGTTCCTCGTCAGAAGATACGAAACTGTAATATCCCAAAACAGCAATCTTCCAGGACCTGTACATTCGTATGAAATCCTGCCGAGGGAAAAATGAACAAGATAAGAAACCTAGATCACCACCAAGTCTTTGTCAAGTTAAAGATGCAAAGGTAGCTCCAAAGTTGACAACAGTGCAGACATAATCATGTGGCCTATATTCTAAGAGTAATTACTTGGTAAACAACGATAAGGAGGTATGATGTAATTTAGGCTCAACAGATACTGGTTTTGATACTAGATCAAGCATATATGTACATGTAAAGTTAGTATATCCGTACCCCAACCATACGGATATAAAAGTGTCCACATCTAGACGTAAAAGTTACTACATTCCTACAAGTATGTGGGTTGCTGACGTCTAAAATAGCTGATTAATCAACTGGGATCGTTACATCAGAAATGTCAGCAAAAAGGCATGCATGTAATTATGCAAGCATAAAACCACGAAGTAACTCACTATCATTCCGTGTGCCATGTTATCTCTGTGATCACATGGGATGACAGAACTACATTTGATTATTTGAACGATAAGCATGCCACAGCTTCAGTAGTGGAGTTAAGCCGGTCTCAGAGAACAGAAATTATAAAATGGAAAAGGGGGGCTGAGTACCATTGCTAAACCAAACGAATTACTTCCCCATTGCCATAGAAATTAAGTTCACTACAGTGATCAGCTGATCGTTAATGACCAATCCACTATCGAACAGAATTACAGGAAGTGTATCTAATTCAGAAAAAAAAAACAAATGTTAAGCAAGGCCCAATATGAATTTTGACACCAGGAATGGATATCAGCTCTTTTTTGCACATACATTCTTTGGAAGACATTCTTGTGCATGATATTTAAAAGTGGACTGAGGACTGAGAAGTGCGTAGGGGTACCTGTAGCTAATTCTGAGAGTGGTGTTTGTGTTGTCAAACTTCAGTGTACATGCAGTGATGCCTTCCAATCTCCATTTTTAGACTTTTATACCGAATCACAATACAGTTACAGTTAGCTCCTGCAAAGAGAATAACTAGTCAAAATACAAGGAAGTAGCTGAACAACTAGGAAAAATCCCATTTGCAGTTCCATATGAAGAAACATATATGCTGTTTAACTCTGACAAAACTTCAGCCCCCTGTAAACCAGATATTCAAGTAGCCCAAAGATAATACTCACACCAAAATTTAAAGCTCACAATGAGGGAAAGACAATGATTTGACACTCTAAAATGTCCACTGATTATATGCTACAATTTTCTGTTGCAATTGAGGAAACACCATATGGTCACTCTTTGAGTCTCTGGGGTGGCATATCATCGACTTTCAGGTTTTGACCAACAAGAATGATAGCTAAACAGAGGACAAGGAATAATCGACAAGCTAGTTTCTGAGCCTTATACATTGCAAATATTTGTAACTGTAGCATTACCTCAGTTATCACCTTGACTTCTTAGTTCATTGATCCACGGCACCTAAACAGCCAGTACATAGTTAGCGGGGGCCAGGAGGAGTAAAACAGAAATAACCTTAAAAAGCACAAAACACAAAACAGCTAGCAAGATATATAATATATTAAGATAAAACAGAACTAAGTAGTAGCATAAATATTATCTGATGAATACAAACATGAAAATATTCTGTAGGCACTCGACCGTTCCAAAATTTTGAGTGAGGGTGGCAACTTGAGCTCAGGTCCACATGTCAGTGAGACAATTAGTGCAAGCAAAACATTCTGATATTCCAAAATTTTAAGTTTGAGATTGGCAACTTGAGCTCAGGTCTACATGTCGTTGGGACGATCAGTGCAAGGAAATTTTAAAACATGGCACCATGTACAATATCGTCCCAAATAAATATATAAAAAGGCACAAAGCAAATAAATGAGAAAAATAAGCATGTAGCAAAAAATGACTTCATATGTACTTCCCGGTGAGAGTGTCATTTCCAGCTCTCTATTTTTCCTTCATGTTTGTTTTATTTGTACTCTATTTGCTATTATATCATACTGAAACTTAAATAATGCTGGAAGTTGAGGCTCTGTTGAGATCAAATGAATTGTAAAGGAATTTTTGAGGTTTGGTATCTTATCAAAATAGTTTTCCTTCGGAGGTGCTAGGAACAAATTAAAGAGCAGCACAAATTCCCTTACGCACACTTTTCACAGGATACCTTAGGCATTCTCATCCAGTGGGAGCTAATTTCTTCCGGAGATGCCCAAGGTAATACACCACGTGAATATTGAAGAACAGCACAGCTGCACTTGCAGTCGAATAGAAAAAAATACTAAACAATGTTGCATCACTGCTCTACCGTTGAGCAGCTGAACTGAAAACCTGAAAGTCACTGTTTACTGTGTCGGTGGGTAGCCTCGGTCAGTTTCAGTTTCTTAAATCAAATACAACGAGTTGCTCAGTTTGTTTATAGATTCATCTGTTTTTACTTTCATGCATTCCAAACAGGCTTCTATGAATTTTTCGTTAGTTTCACATTCTATATTTTGCACGTGCAATCCTTTCCTATTTCCTGTACTTCAGACTCCTGCGTTTCAAACAGGACCTCAAAGAAGAATGAAGCTTCACTGCAATTGGACTAGTAAAGTAACCAACTCCCTCTAAGTGAAACTAATTACAAAATTGAAACCCAGAACATTTTAAATACTTTGTCCCTAACATCTAACAAGGATTGTTATTATTTCTAAAGCTTGTTATACTCCCTCTGTCCCTTAATATAATATGTTAGTACGTCTTAATTACTTTAGAAAGAAGTAGTCACATCATATCCTTGCATACAAGTGGCAGACTAGCACACTTGAATATGTACACATGGCGGAGTAAAGTACACAGTTTGGTGACAATTCTTCATGTGCACGACCTTTCTTAGCATTTGAATTTCAATGAATAGGAGGGTAAGGGGATTATCAGTCGGTACAAACTTACAAAATGCATTAACTTCCATAGAATAAGCATTAATTAAGAAAAAACAGAAATCTCCTGTAACCTCTATATGATTACCTTTGGGCACCACAGTGGCACGGTATCTTCTTTTCCTCCAACGGAAATTTGTAATTGTAAGTCAATTCTTCGCCAGCATATATACGCCTCTTTGCATAAATGAAAATCTTCTTCTGGCCCTCAACGGTAATTACTTTTGTGTAACAATTCGGCTGGCATGGAAATTATGAGATGTTATTTAGCATGTTACAGGAATCACAGCTGAATGTTTATTGTTAAGAAGCTTACATCACATGAGTGGTTGATAAATCTTGCTAAACCTCCGCGCTTAGTAGCATCAACCTGTGCACAATAAGAAAATGTGGAGCCAGTGAACAGAGGCATTTATGCTTTCCATAACTGTTCTCACATAGCTAAATCACTTTTGTACTGCTTCAACACTACCAAACTCCCATTCTCTAAGAAGCAACCAGACATAAAGACCTGGATGCAGCACAACATCTCAGATAATAGCAGAAGGGAATAATCTTTTACACCTACCACATAATCATCGTCCAAGCGAAATAGGTAGCTGCTTCCAATTCCACTCTTCTCGTATTGAGCCTCACGTATGTCCGAGACCTGTATGGTGCAGATATATCCATAATTCAAAAGAAAAAACTAGTACATCGATGAAGAGATCGCTGATTCAATACAACAAAAATTACCGGGCGACGAATCAGTTCACCAACATATTCAATAACGAAATCTTCTGCATCAATCGACTCAAGGGCTACCAGCCCCCATTCATGGATCTTGCTCCTTTGAAAACGTAACCGCTTCTTCCTTGCCTATATGCCAAGGTATTCAGTGACCATTCAAACTCATCGCAAGAGAAATTTATGTACATGCAACAATTTATCTACCTTCGATTGGGTAATTTTAAGCAGCTCAGCGCCTTCAGAAGCAGCTAACAGGTTCCGTAACTTGACCCGATTTGTTCGCGCAGATGTACCTTTGACTTGTGGATTTTTCCACATGCTATTAGCTGAAGTTGAAAGGATACTCCGAACACGATACCCTCTCACACGAGTCCTTTCTGATGGAGTGGCGTTTCGTGCCCAATTACGCCACTCCCACCCACTGGTGGAAGCTCTTGCACAGCCATCTGACTCTGGACATAAAATCAACGGCTTCGCCTTTTGACTGGAGTCAGTAGACATATTCTTGTGCTTTCTTTTCTTTGCGAGCTTCGTGGGCGTACCATCGTTCTCGTTCTCAATAGGAGCCTTACTATCAACCAGGTTATTCCTAGTAAGATGAGAAGTTCTTGTTCCTGGAAGAAAATATGAATTCATTACATATGTACAAATGTACATGAGAGAAAGCAAATAGAAGTAAATAATTACTCTTTGGCACATCATTGGAAAGCCGCTTCAAATCTTGTTCGATATTTGATGTGTGCACGTCACTGGAAAGCCGCTTCAAATCTTGTTTGATATTCAAAGTGTGCACGTCACTGGAAAGCCGGTTCATGTCTTGTTTGATATTCAAAGTGTGTGCATCATTATCAAGAGTTTTGACATGACTCTTGGAGAGCTTTTTCGACTTCCCAGCCTTCAAAGTGTGCACCTCACTGGAAAGCCGGTTCAGGTCTTGTTCGATATTCAAAGTGTGTACGTCATTATCAAGAGCTTTGGCATGACTCTTTGAGAACTTTTTTGACTTCCCAGCCTTCAAAGTGTGCACGTCACTAGAAAGCCGCTTCAAGTCTTCTTCAACATTCAAAGTATGTACATCATTATCAAGAGCTTTGGCATGAATCTTTGAGTGCCTTTCGACTTGCCAGCCTTCAAAGTGTGTACGTCACCAGAAATCCGCTTCAAGTCTTGTTCGCTCCTCAAAGTGTGCACGTCATCAAGACCTTTGGCATGACTCTTGGAGAGCTTTTTCGACTTATCAGCCTTCTTTGTTACCTTGACATTTTTAAGATGAACCTTGCGCTCAACAAGCTGACATAGAGTCTTGGAAAGCTGCTCATCCGTTGGAGTTTCCATTGGTTTTTTGGACGACACTGCTTCACAGCTGCTCCTTAACTTTCTCTTCCTGTAGTATGTATATTCCGTCGGTCTCAATGATTCATCGATGTTTTTAGACACAACATTCTGCTTGGTATGCCATGAATCAAAGCACTCACTAATAGTATCCGACAAGAGAGATGCCCACTCTTTCACGGCATTCTCATGCAGTGTTTGCCGGCAGACAGCCAAGGCAATATATTTTGAAATTACAGGCGTAGAGTTGACTGATTTTGAAGGTCGATATTTGTTTTGTCCATGACCACCACAGAAGCTAAGCCAGTCTCCGTTCCAGGAGGCACCTCATCAAAACTCTCATCCAGTTCAGCTGTCTCGCATACATCAAGCTTTTCAAATATACTAGCATAAGATGCGGAAGGGGATTGATGTTCCACTGCATCCAAATTAAAGGGGTTAAAATAATGTAATCATCAAGCTCAGGTAAGACAAAATGCAATAGATAAATGATCATTTACCATGAGAAGTGAGCATTTTATCTGTTTCCACTTCAGCAGCACATGATGTTTCATCTGTGGTCATGTCAGCGGGACTGGGTACAGCATCTGTAACCATTTCAGCAGTAACCAGCCCCTCATCTAGAGCCATTATAGCCGGAATGTTTATTGCATCTGTAGCCACTTTAGCAAGATCCAACAATTTATCTAGAGCCATGGCAGGAGAAATAGGTGTTTCATGAATGTCCATTCCAGCAGAACTAGGTGATTCCGGTGCATGAACAGGGGTACGAATTAGTTCCTGCAATACACATGTCCGACATGAATCATGTAAATTTCAAAATTTCAGTAGTTACAAGAGAGAGATTATTTATAATTATCTCACTTGATCGGTGCTATCTTCAAGTCCAAAGCATAAACAGTTTGTAATCTCCTCTGCAATAACCTCCCTGAAATGGTGAAACAATGTTTCCTTTGCTGACACGTATAGTTCATTCGCCAGCATTACCTGGACTCCTGATGAGGGGTCATAATATAAAGTGGAATTTGATTGAGGCTTCCCACTAATTTTATTCTCGCAAGAGTCATCTAACAAGGATGCAGAGAGGGAGCTCTCAGAAAACTCCAAACTTGGCCCAAATCCAGGTGGGAAATCCATGTCACACTCAAGAGCATCTGCATCACATATTGCCTGCAAAGATACAGAAGTATCATCAGCCGTTATATATGACCAAATAAAGGATATAAGCACCAAATAAATAAGTACACTTGGTGTCAGTGGCAAACCTTCGTCCATCAGCTTCTTTCATGTTTCCGTTATCAGAGGCATCAGGAATAATTCTACAGTGAAAACTTGAATGGTGATTTCTCTTAAGCCATGCACCACAGTAGTCCATAACAGGATCATATAGTACCCCATCCCAGAGATTCTTCATGGATTCATAATAAACAGTTTGCCAGACTGCTGATAATATATCAGCAAATTGAGCATGCAATGCAATTGACTGAGCAGTGACGGAAGAAGTTGCTCGGGCTGTATTGTACGAGTTTTCTTTTTTGCGAGTAGTTGATCGTGTATCAACCTTGTCCTTTATTGCTGAAACCTTCTTGCTGCTCACATTGGCAGCCTGCAAATGTCATAAACATGCAGGAGAGGTTATGAGGAACTGAAGAAGGATCGTAACAAGAAGTGCTCTTGCTAGGAAACCTTTATGCCAGGTAAAACACACCTTAACAGCTTGGGCCTTTGATTTTGCAGCTAGTTGCTTCTCGGTTTTCCTACGAGCAATAATTTCTGGAAGTACACAGCTGAATATTTCATCAACGAAAGTCCTGCGGGCTGATTTCATTATACCGGCATGGAGCTGATTGCCAATATCTTCAACAATGTCACCCATTATCACACTCAATGACTCTGAACCATTCTCTGCAGCTTCTGAATGCTCCGGGTGACCTCCACTCCACCAATCAATTAGTGAGACAAGTGTAAACGGACCAAATTTGCTATCGACGTGGTAAATCTACAAATACAACATACTTTATTCAGATTGTGAACTAATGAGAATAAGAAAATAAACCGCAAATATACATGCACTGCAGTTGAGGGAGATTTACAAGTATGACAATATAATGATATGGTAGCACAACACATTAACTTTGTCTTTTAACTTGATCCTCCAGAAAACAAATGAGACAGAAATTCCACCAGAAGTATATCTTATTTTTCATTGATCTTTAGTGAATTAACCATTTGTACACAGAAAATAGCTGTGCTACTAATTAGTTGTTCAACTTCACAAACTTGCCCAATTGTTTGCCCTTGACAAGGCAAGAGAAATGCAAAAGAACAAGCGTATCAAATGTTCCTCACGTGATGCCAGCTAGCCTAACAAATAAGTGCAAGGGCACTCAAGCCAACAATGCAACAAACATTAAGAGATATTTACAAAAACCAGAATCTAACACAAACAGCGTATGTATCAGACTGATATTATTGAGCTATTGGCTAGTTATGACCAAATCATAAAATTGCCTTTTAATTGTTGCAGACCTGCCATTCCCTAATTTGAATGGAAACATTGCTGGGTAACAGGAACGGCATTGTTGCTCGAGTGGATATATAGCATTTGCCAACATAAAGCAAGAGGATGGGATTTACAAGACATGGTTTTGATTGCTAATTTCTTATTACCATTGAAAGATCCTGGAGGTAGCTACTATGATGCCAATAAGAAAGTTCCGCGAGAGAATGAGGCCCATGACGGCAGCCTTCTGTGTCCTCGAACATCCAGCATGATTCATCACTTGAGAGAACCTAGTGAAAAAGCAGAAAATCAGAAACGCAGACAAGCAGGCTGGATTATGTGCAGAAACATAGGCAGAGATGCATGACGTACATCCCGAAGCGCCATTTTATCATTACAGTCCACCGTCTTATTCCCCTTAGATCCATTCGGCATGGAGGAGACCGCAGCAGCAGGGTTCCATTGCGAAAGGAACTGCTCCAGAAGACTCAAGGGCACAGGATCGACCATCTTCCCACCGACAAGAGCATAAATAGCAAGATCCTGAGGCAAGAACCCAGTGGACAGCCCCTCGTAGAGCTGCTTGGGCGCATAAGGCCCACACATCTGCCCATGCTCATTCATATACATGCAGCCTTCCAGGGTCTGATGCTGCGGACACGCAATGTACGTCCCATTCTGGCCATTCAAATGGACCGTCTCAGGCTGACCGCTGTTATCGACGGAACAAACGTTCTCCTGCTCCATTGCAACAGACAGGCCTGAGCTTTGCGGTTGGTCGCCGCTACAGGATGCAACCTGACGCCCCTCCGAACACCTGATCGATGGCGCGGAAGGTTCGACAGTCAGCTACAATTGAAGCAATACAAGGAAATATAATAAAAACGTGGCGAACCGGTACAGGATCAATGAAGGGTAGTACGCACCTGTCAAGCGAGGGATCATCGCAGGTGGACGCCGCACAACCAAGGGGCTCCCCGCGCGACAACCCGTCCGTCAAGAGCTTGGCGCGCTTCCTCCTGTGGAGAGGACTGGAGCTGCGGAAGCTCGACGGCTCTGCTGCCGCCTCAACGTCCAGCCCCTGATCATCAGAAGATGATAATTGCACAGGCGTCAGAATAGATACACACACACACTGGATAACATGACAGCAGATTTCTCAGGCCAAGAGCCAGAGACGGCACTGTTCCACTTGCATGCAATGAAAATTCGCCATTCCCCGCCCCTATCATATCTGTCTGTGTGGGATGAGGACGATCGCTGTGTTGAATCCACCCCTATCCATCATTCTCAGCTACGGAACCGACCGACTGAACGTACAACTCGATTGTTGCTTCTCTCACGAGCCCACGCTACTACCACCCCCACCCAGAATCACGCTGCAGGCCCCCCAACTATCCCCTAACACGCCGGGCGCAAGGGAAACAGGCGGAATCCGAGCCCCCGTAGATTCCCGATTTGGGACGAGGGGAGGTGGATCTGGGGACGGGGGAGAGGGGGCTCACCGGATCGGAGCGCGCGTGCGGCATGGGTGGAGGCCGCCGTCCAGAGTCAGGCCGCCGACGGACGGCGGGTAGGGTTCCCTCGCGGTCGGGGGAGGAGAGGAAGGAGAGGCGAACCGGTCTGGCTCGGGTGTGGTTGGGTTGGACCGTTGGAGGGTGGTTCGGGGGGTCAAAACGAGTCCGTGTTCGAACCGAGTCTCAAAACGGAGGCACCGTTCGACGGTAAGCGGTTCTCCACACAATGTGTATGCGCATGTGTGCATGCATGCATGCACTAGAGGAGAAAAAGGCCGGCGTCACTGAACATTTTGCCGTTTTTGAAGTTCAAAATGTTCTGTAGTTTCAATTAGTTGTCGGTTCGATTCAAAATCCATTTTCACCATCAAACCGAGTGTGACTAGACCCAGAGCCGGTGAGATGCGGCAGTTTGTGTCCACCAGGTAACCTGTGAAGGCGAGCTGATGTTTACAAACCGTCCATCGCCCATTTTCGGGATCTGGCCAGTCTCGCAAAGACATGTCTCGAATAAAGGCAAATATGTCACCCCTTGTCGCGGTCTACCACGGAATGGATGGATAATTGTTGCAATCAGACGTCGCATATCACAATATCTTTTGTGGTGTGTAAAACATGTGATATAGTGGCCCATTGCGGTGAGCATGTGTAATAATTAAATTTTATGTGTGCGAAAGCAGAAAACCGATGACATTTCGTGTTCGCTACGATTATTGTAATCAATAGTATTTTAGTAATAAGTATAAATCATCAACTTATTATTGTCTACGGAAATAATTATCAAGAAACTATTAAATCTAGATTACAGAAAAATTATATTTTTGCTTACATAAGCATACACTTCACAACTTTATTAAGATATTTGTTACGTTGTACGTTTTGAAAGCTCTACCAATATACTAAATAATATTAAATAGAGAAGAACATTCATGTGATAATATACATATACATTGTATAAATTAATCAAATGTAAAACAAATCAAGGAGGAGTGTTTTTCCCATATTTATGATGGTTGTATACCTTATTTAGGATCGATAATCAAAGGATCGGGCTCATTTACTTATATATCCTATATATATTCAGTGATACGCATTGCATCCACAAAAATAAAAATATTTGGGAAAAGATAGTGTAGAGTTAACTAAGTGGTGTGCAACATATATTTGTTAAAATCAAAATATGATTAAGAAAAAGAAGATATAAAAGTTTAGTACAATTATATTTAATTCTAAGCTAACATATTATGAAGGTTGGTCAAAGAAACTGCTCCTCGTAGACCCGTAATGGTGAATTAGTGGAGAAGTTACATCGGGCCAAAGACGCAGGACAAAATAGAGTTGAAGGGAATCCTACGAGGAAGAAGGAGAATTAACTCCAGAGACTGAAGGACGCATACGACGCTGCTATTAATAGTACACAACAAAAGACTATACTATTTGATAGTATAGTTTTAGAGGACGAGTTGCGGTAGCTCGTTGTCCCCTTCGTGTGCTTTGGCTTCGGTATTTGGACAGGATAGGCCGCGCTGGCAATACGGGACAATGTACTTATGCATGAATACTGTTGGGTATTTGTCTAGACATGCTTGGGAATCTAACCCGTCTATGTAGTTAGTGTGCTCGAGTGGCTCATATGTCTTTGGAACACATAGCGTTGATGGAAAGACGCGTAAAATGGTAAATACACGGGTGCTAGGTAAGGGGTAGTTAGATATTGTCGGCCGAAATCAATGTAAATCTCACTTGACCCCCTGTCTAGGTACATGTTAGGAAAAAGATGGTGATTGGAAAACTGTGCTAGCTGTATGCGCAATGGTTCATGTACCTTTGGTCACAAGGTTATCTGATTGTTTTATAAGAAAAAACAAACTGTAGCTCATTCGTACTTAAAATGTTTTCTATATAGTGCTTTGACTGATAAGAATATTTCCTTTAAAACATTTGATGTGATTTTCACTACAACTTGTACGTACCTTGTTCTCCTTTAGTCTATTTAGACCTGGATAGAATTTGAACTTTGTTGTTGTTCCGTATTGATAGTTGACTTGACCCTAATTTTTTTTGTTGGGGGGGGGGGGGAGTGTATGAAAAAAATCATTTCCGCCACAAGCACTATGGAGTACGTATCCTCTGAAACGGCCGAATATGGGGGGGGGGGGGGGGGGGGGGGTTGTATAAAAAAATCATTTCCGCCAAAAGCACCATGGAGTACGTATCCTGAGAAACGGCCGAATATGTGCACCTATTGCACCCATCTCCGGTTTAGCACCAAAAGTTTTTAAAAACTCAAAATAAGGTTGGAAACACAACATCAACAAAAATGACCAATTTGTTACCAATACTGGAAATGGACAAATTACTAATTTTGGCACTATTCATTGTTAGATTTGTCTATTTTATTTCCTGATAAATTTTGTGACATATTAGATATGGGAAATATTAATGTATGAAGCTTTTTTACAGATTTTTGAAAACATTTTAGGTGGTCCATCAGGTGTACAAATTCTCCCGTTTCACAGGTTCTGGGTTTGGGGATCAAAGAAAGGGTGATTCTACAAAATGTATGTGCTTTCATCTCATTTTACTTCCCATGAAACAATTTACCACCGGTTCTAGAACTCGATGCTCTAATAGTTTTTTCTTTCGATGCCGTTAGGATCCAATGATAAATCTCCCGAATTTAGAGAACAGCGATCCATGCGGATTTCTACATGAACGAACTAACCAACAACAAGAGAGCTAGCATTTAGGTTTTATCATTGACACCCATTCCTCTCGAAATGATCTTCCACTTTTGAGGAAGAATTTGCAGAAGTATCAATTATTGGGTGGAAAGTGGAAATAGTACGTCGATATAACTGAAGAATTCAACAGTCGCGCCGAAGATGCAAACTGATGTTCATTTGGATAATTGGAACCACCCGTCGTCACGCACCACCTGCTCTGCCCTGGCCTTTGTTTTAACCAAATCTGGCCGTTTGGCAATACTAATAACAAATGTGGCCCTCTGCGAAATTATGATTGAATCTGACCCTGAGTCGGCGCCAATAAATATGAAGCCGAACCTATGCAGGTCGGCTCCAACAAAAATATTCTCTGAACTGGGTTGGCGCTTGCATCAAACCCATATATCTTCAAAATGGCAAAAATTGTCGGCCGACCTGCATAAATTTGGCTCCATGTTCATTGGGGCTGACCTCGGGGACGGATTTGAGAGAATAGTTTGGTGAAAGGGCCAGATTTGACAAAAAATAACTGACCAGCTTTGCCTTTCTGGCACCCCTCCTCTCCACTGTAACGACTCCATGCGGTCGACCGCACGCTGCCGACCGCACGTTGCCAGTTGCATGTTCCCACCAAAGCCTTTCCAAGTATTAGATCTAAACTTTTTCTTTCTATGTCTTCGTTGAGGTTAGGGACGTACACGGATAGGATAATTTCTGTACCGAATTTGTTTAAACAATATGTATTCAGTTCCGAACTGAACTCAAGACTCAGATACTGGATATGGTATTAAAATAGCATCATAATATGTATTATTCATCAATTAATTATAAGTATTTGCCGCTATTAACAAAGCGCCAGCTCTGCTACCGTCAGGTTTCCATCATCAGGTGTTTATGTTGATGCTTCTTGCCTTTGTTCGGTCAACTTTCTTTTTTAATAATTTTTTAATGTGTATTCTAGATGTATTGATTTCCTCGTCATGTTATGGTTGCACATGGCGGTTGTAATTAGTATCTTCTTGATATTGACATATAATCCTTTTAATATGAAAAATATCCACATCTTGCGGGAAAATTGTAAGCGCTAAGATGCTTATGATATTTCCATCAAGCTTATCTAGATATTGTGGGATGAAGTATTGATATTTCTTCTCTTTAATGTAGTCCTTATAGATGTGCAAACAAATGAGTGTTTGGAGAATAATGGAGGTTGTTCGGTGGATAAGTCTGAGATCCTTTTATTGGAAGGAATTCCACAAGAATTTGAAAGATTTAGATTGTTAGGAGTTTTTCTTATGCTGATTGGCATGATTGAAATCTCAACCAACACATTAAATTTTATTAAAAATAGAGAAGAAAATTCACACAATAATATATATACACTTTAGGTGGTTGACTATCATCTTAAGGGTAATATCTCACGAAGGAAAACTTTGCACAGCTCGGATATGTTTTCAAGGATATACATTGTAATTACATAATGGAAAATAGTTGAGGAAAACTATTGTATGGGAACAATGCTAACTAAGTAGTATGCAACATGTATTGAAAGTACAATATGATTAAAGTACTACAGAAATTATTAAAGTTTAGTATAATTATGCCTAGTTTAACTCTTGACGGCAACAACTCTGTGTGTACTAACTCGTTGGTACTCCAAGTGAAAAATGACATAGAAAGTGTCTTTTCCCCACAAGGGTGACTCGAGAGTTTATATCAAACTCTCGGGGATCTAAGCAACAACCTTCTTCCAGCCTCTTCTAGCAACCTACAAAACAAAGTTTTTTGTCTTGTGCTCCCAACTCCGCCGTGTGGTTGTCAAGCACAAGGCTTCGTATTAGTAAAAGTTAAATAAACCAATAAAGTAAAATAACAAGAAAGTAATCTATGACTAAATATAAAAGTACTTAAATGTTTTTGGGGTTTTGTTTATGCTTGCAGAAAGTAAAAGTATTTTCGGATTTAATTATTGAAGAAAGTGTAGAGGACAGTAAGTAAGTGTTGTTTCTTATATTAAGAAGTGGACCTGAGTTCATGGGTTCACTTTTCTACTTCCCTATAACTCATGGTGGACATAAAACAACTCACAAATGATATAATATTGTTGAAACTTTATTATGTGTTTGATTAGGCATTCATAGGGGCATCACGTCGTAAAAGACGATGCAACATGTCTCACTTATACTCCTCTAGAAAGGCAAAACTCCATGCAATGTAGAATTAAGAATAAACAGAGTATAGCTAGCCTTAGGTACTTTGACATGATATTTTTTGAAAAATGTGCTACCTTGAGCAAATAAGATTGTCTTTGTTGTCACTAGATGATAACAACACGTGCAGTCACTTTTATCCCTAGTTGATGATAAGTAGAAGCCCTAAAGTTGCTTCATGCAATGTATAGTTTTAGTTGGCGATACTTGTGACACCTTGTCTTCCGTTCTTGTCTTGTATGTTAGCTATAGTTTGGTGAGTATGATACCGCAGGATGCCTTCAATTGGCGTGTTTGAGAGTATCCTGATGTTAAAGGAAGTGCCATGTTTCCCTACCCAATTAAATGCAAATTCTTGCCTTCTTAGACTTTTCAAGATACCTTTTGAACTAAGCAAGGCACTTTCGAGTGCTCTAATCTAAGTGCCTGATGTAGTGTTATCTTGTATATTTTCTTTGGTCTTGGACGACGCGTTTCATCCAAAGTTATAACCAGTGAGATTTTAGCAAGTTTCACTAGCTCTGGCGCTACATCATCGCAGCACAAAAGGGTTCAGCGGGGACAGTGCTGCAAGTGGAGAAAGCAACTGTTGCACTCTGCAGATGAATGGGGACTCTGGAGTTAATTAAATCTGAGCAATCCGAGCCACAACCACTACCAGTCTACCATCCAAAACATCGGTGACAGACTGACAGTATCATCTGAAGAACTACACTCACTCTGCCATGGCACACTCAGCCTTGAAGCTCAGCAGTAAAGAATGTGAAGCAAGAAGGAATCCGAGGGTGGAGGTATAAAGCTTGAGAGCTCATACATCAGTTTAGCATAGCTGATTTTTGCCTCTGGGCCACCTTGAACTGCATCTTCTTCAGCTAGGCAGCCGCGCTCGGGTGCCGCTCGCCGACCTTCGTCCACCTTCCCGGCCGCGGAACCGCCGGCCGAGACGCACCCCCAGGCCGTTGGCCCGCCACGGACCACGAACAGCGTGGTCGCGGAGGCTGGGCTTCAGCTGGCGTCCAGATCGACGGGCACGCCGTCCGTCCGTCGAAGTTGATGGCCAGGCGGTCGCTGGCGCCATCCACCCAGAGGCGGTGCCCGCCGAAGCGGATGCCCAGTGCCTCCACCAAGGTGAAGTGAAATCCCGTGCCGGCTGAAGTGCGCCGTGCGCGTTGGTGCATGTGGTCAGGTGGAGGTTGGAACACGAATTTCTATGCTGCACATACACACACGTCCGTCAGAAACTTGAAACGCACTGGAAAAGGCCTGAATGGCATGTGCTCTACGTGTTCTTCGATCTTACCGCAGACGATCGAGCTCGCAGGCGAGCCTAGCGGAGGCCGCGGCAATTCGGTAATATCATGCACAAGGATCTAGTGTGATAATTATTTCACAAACTAGTCCCTATAAGAATAAGATAATACGTGAGAGGATGACCAACTTTGTTTATATCTATACTATTATTAAAAGAGCAAACTTGTGTTGTGCTGCGGTGATACATTAAATCTGAATCGTTCAATTTGATCGACGCTCTACGTTGCCCAATCGCTGCCGAAACGGTACATCATCGCCGATGGAAACAAGAAAAAGAAAATTGCTTATCGCCCGTCGTTTTCGCGACTTGCCTGCCCCGCCGCCTCCTCGGCTAGCTACGACGAGTCGACGCCGTTCCAAGGATCCACCGCCTGAGCCAGGATGCTACCTTCCCATGCGCGCCGCCGCCAGTCTATGGCACGAAGCCCGACCCGCGCCCCTTCCATCTTCCTACCTAGGGCGTCTGCTCGAAGAACGATGCGCAGACCACCGATATCCTCCACAAAAGAAGGAGCACGGCGACGGGCGCGGCCAGCAGGGGAGGCGAGCGCTCGATGGCCCGCGCCAGCACACGAACGGCCAGACAGGAGCGTCCAGGCAGGAGCACGTCGATGGGCGCGGCCAGCCGGGGAGGCGAGCGCTCGAGGTCACGGGCAGAGCGCGGCCTCAACGATGGTGACGGGCGCGGCTGGCCAGTTAGGAGCACGACGACGGGCGCGGCCGTTGCGCGGGCCGACGATGCCACCATTGCATTGAGCGAGGCAGCGAGCGGACGCCTTGCCCCTCCCCTCTCCCCTTAGGCACACCGCCGCGCCTCCAGTCCGGCATTGGGATTTGGGACAGACCCGACCTCGGCATTTGGGCACCAGGATTTGGGAGAGATAGATGGCTTCAATGCATCGTCGGCCATATGCTCTGCCGGCATACTGCTCCAGCGTCGTCCAGTCCATCTGCAGCAGAGGACATGGCCCCGCGGCAGCGGCGCGGCCGCACGACGCGGTGGCGGCGAGGATGGCGAGAACGACGACGGTGACCACGGTGCAGGGGATGAAGTTGCAGCAGCCGCCATAGCGATGCATTGGACGAGGCAGCGACAACGGCGCGGAGGTGACGGCAACTACTGTTGCTTAGACGGCAGCATCCTGTTCGCGGCCTGGCCAGTGCCTTTGGACCGGAGCGAGCTCCTTGGTGGAACAAGCCGCGCCGACGGCCTCGGCTGCGTTAACTTCTCCTACAATTTAGTTCAGTCCACTTCGCCAAAAATTAAAGCATTAATTTCTGAATATTCTTGCCGCATCGGAAAGCCGAAGCGACGAATAAAAAGGACTCGAGTCCCTTGCACAGAACCTCAGTCTCGACATTGCCACGCCCGACCTCGAGTCCTTGCAGTTTGCACGAAATCTCAGCTCCGAAATTGCCACGCCCGAAGCTTCCAATCTTTTCGTTCAGCCCGCGCTTTACATTGCCGTCACCGTTGAGGACTTCCGGTGTTCCACCAAAGTTACGGGTTCAACTATTGTTTCGGTTTGCTGATTTATCTCTTCTCCGGCCCCTTACCACTGTGGCCGCCGGCTCCAATCTTCTCCCGGATATTTTGGCATATAAATATATAATCAGAAGGCACCACTCCCACATACACTGATTGTACGATTGGAGTCTAATTTTCTAGGACAGCGAAGAAGAAAGCAAACCACGTATGGCTTCTGTACATAAATAATCTTTTGCAGTTGCTAGCGCCGAGGCCCCCTATTGCCGAACAAACGGTAGAATCAGACATCATCCACGTCATGTGGTTAACATTTATCGCTGGTAATTTCTCCTCAATATAGATATACAAGTGTGTCTTTGCAGTGGTCTATGGATTAAATTTAATTATACATGTACCCGTGTTGGCATGATGGGTATGTACATCTTTTCTACAAGTTCACGGGCAAACACCCGTGTATTACAGCGATGGATGGCATCACCTCATGAAGTAGCAGCTGAACGGAGGTCGCACCAACCCATCCTTGAGCAGGCCTCAATATTTCAGTGGTAAAGTAATTTTGTTAATCATCTGACCAAAGCAAGTTCTTATTTGTTGATGCCTATTCGTAAGACATGTTGTAGTTTCTGTTTCATAGCTTTTGTCTTTTCTTACTTGTAGTTGCCCTTTAATTGTGATAACGTGCGTTGCACGTACATGTCAACTAGTAAGATAAAAGAATCCACCTAGTTGATTATTAAAATCAGCTTCCCCTACGAGAATAGTTTTTTTCATTCGGTTACGATGAATACTGTTTCGCACCGTTCGCTTCTTCTTCTTCCTATCCGATGGGTGCGAGCGGAGCCCTCCAAAACAGTGCAGAGATGGAGACGAGAGAGTCGAGGAGGTGACCTGACAAGTTATGTGCAAGCTAAGAGGGCATGCCTGACCAAGGAGCGGTGGCCGTCGAAAGATGGAAGGATCGAGGTGGTGGTGATAAGGCGACACAGGTGAAATTGGTGTCCAAAAGGCTAAACCGTCGAAGACCAATGTTGTGTTTGATGCATGACCATATATGGATGTGATTCGGTCTAGTTCAAATCCGTGAAATTGGTTACATTCCCCCCCAAGGGAATGCATTAAAAACTAGATATTCCAAAAGAAGTACCAAAGCCGCTAGGTTGCCTAGTTGCACGCACTTAGCTAGGCCTGGCCCGGAAGAGGATCCTTTGGGTTCTCTCCGGATAGCCCATCGTCCACATTCCCCCATTTATGGAAAACTTATGAGGTTTCCCAGCGCAGGTTAGGTCGGCCCATGCCAATACCAAATTGATAGATACATGGGTGGCCCATATTGCACAAACCTATATGTTCCTATATATATCGTCAGTCCCCAGCCCTAGGGTTTCACCATTCGCCGCCGTTTTCCATCTTTCTCACATACCCTTGAGTGGAGTTTTTTCTCCATGCCGCATCTCCGCTCTTCGAAGACCCAAGTCGTTGTCACCGGGAAACACGAGGTTTGTCCAAACCCCTTTGATGTTAATTTTTGCATCTAAGTTTGGGATATGGGATCTACTTTCTTGATGTTTTCAGTTTATAGGTGAAAACTAATTTGCCAAGGTAAAAGTTAGGATGCTCAGATCTAGATGTCAAAGTAGGAAAACTTTGAATTTCTGGTTAAGTTGATTGGACGAAAAATATGGTGAAGTGGATCCTCGACAAAACACACACGAAGCCACTTACTTGGGAGACATCATGATGTAGTCCCAGAACACTAGATCACAAGCTATGCTCCATACAAAAATCAGATGTACCTAAAATAGCATATTTTTTGCCAAACATGGTATTCACGCCCTGAAGTAGATCGCTCAGCCAACACCTTGGTAGGGAACCAGACACATACATTAACATATTTTCATGATAAAGCATGTTACCTCATATAACTAGTCATAAACCAGTTACGAGCTATTAATTGCATAATTGCTCTCCTAGTTCTCATAAAAAAACATTTTATAACCCTTGATATTTCAAATACCATGGTGTTTTTTCGTTTGCAACACGTTAGATCCATTTTCTCTAAACGACATCTGAGTTGCATATGCTACATATAGCCTCGTTTTGATTGCATGTATCGGTAACATTGTGTATAAACATGAATTTCTTATAACCAATCACTAGTTGTATCGATATCAATGATTTATCTTGTTTTATTTTGTGTCAACAGATATAATCCCAATAAATACTTAGTGGCCATGCACAATGAAAGATCGGAGTATTCCAGAGGAATTGATCATTGCTGAAATCTTACCGTGGCTTCCTGTGAAATCATTGTTGAGATTTCGGTCTGTGTGCAAGGCTTGGCATTCTACCATCTCTAACCATGACTTCATTGAGTCGCATAGACATCATTCCCAATCAAAAGTCCATGTCGTGCATTGCTCCAACGACATCAATATAGAGCGTCTCACTGAAAGGCGTAATTTAGAACACTACTGTAGACTACCAAGGCTGCAAGTCAATGCAATCATAAATTCCTCCCATGATCTAGTTGTCCTCGATCACAATGATGGATACTTGCTATCAAACCCTGCCACACAAGAGTCACTTTATCTCCCTCATCCTCCTTCTCGGTTTGATGCTCTTGGAAAATACAAGGTGGTAGGTTTTGGTTTTGTGTCGTCACTTGGAAATACAAGGTGGTCAACATAACATCTGATATTAGGACTGAACAAGGTACATGTGAAGTGTTCACTGTGGGCATGGACAACTCATGGCGGATTGGAACAAAACCTCCATCTTCTATACATGCATTTGGTCACACACCCTATGTCAATGGCAACTTGCATAAGTTAACACGATGGGAAGATAAAGATGGGAATCACAAAATACTACCGTTCAATCTTGAGAAGGAAACATGGACCGTGATGTCACTGCCGAATCATCCTAGGATACCCGAGTGGGGTATTTTTCTAGAGTATACCGAACTTAGAGAAATTCAAGGTTTGCTTTGTTTCGTTCGCTGCATCCTGAACGTGAGCACTGCTATATGGGTGTTGAACGACTATGAGAACGAAGTCTGGTCAAAGGACTTCGTAATTGATGCGACAGTACTCCCAAGGATGATGCCCGACATAGCGAACTATCGTATGACCGATATATATGGGTGGCTCCCCTTGAAAGTTATGGCCGATGGGAAGATGTTGTTGCAGTGGAAGGGTGCCATAGACGACCTGTGGTTCTACTATGACCCGGAAGACGGAAGCATCCAGCTAGCAGGTCATAAAGGCAGCTATGCAACTTTATATAGAGAGAACTTAGTGCCGGTCGCTGGTTTCTAAGACCAACGTTTAAACTTAGAAATCGACATATTTAGATATGCCCCATTGGCAATTTTTTTTTTTACATGTCCTAGCATTCATGCCAACCTCTTCTTATGGTACTGTAATAAACTAGTGAATTTTGCTTCTCTCTGAGACTGTTATCTATTATATGCACTTAATATTTGTACTTGGATGGATGCATTACATGTTCTTTAATGAATCCTGTGGTTTCATCCAAAATCACACGCAGTGAAGTTTTGGCAACTTTGACCAGCTTTAAAGTTGCAACATCAAAGGCACAAAGTGGTTCATCAGACAAAGAACCCAACTGGTGCACTCTACAAATGCAGGCCCTCGAGTTTCAAGTAAAACAAAAGGTGTATTTGCATGCGCCAAGATTTTTTTTCTTTTTTCAGATCATGCGTGACAACAACCCGTTTTCTGCGTTCCTTGGACAGTCTGCTCCAGTTTTTTAGATATGCCTGTTCCATCTAAACCACCACTACCACCCAAAACATCATTGGCAATTTCTCCTAAAGAACTCAACTCTGACATTGCACATTCAGCTCCAAAGCTCAGTAGGAAGATACAGTAAGGCAAAAAGAATTCTAGGTTGAGGTAAAAAGCTTCAGAGTTTAGGCATCAATGGAGAGGTGCTTCTTGTGCTTGGACACCTTGGCCTGCAGCTTCTCCAGCTTGGCAGCCGCGCTCCGGTGCTGCTCGCCCATCCTCCCCTTCTCGTCGCCATCGGTGCTGCACATCTGCAGCTTCATCTTCAGGCTGAACATCCGTTGCACCCGCGCCACCCACCCGCTGTCCTTCCCGCCGCCGAGCTTCCGGATGTCCTGCCGCATGCCGGAGCACTCCCTCTCAAGCTCCGCCAGCCGCAGCCGCATGCTGTCCATGCCAGCCTGAGCGCCTGGTTCTCCCTCACTGCCGCCGTGGTGACCCAGCTGCCACCGGCTTCGCCAGATGTCGGGTTGCCGGCGTCACTGCCACGCAGGTGCCGTGACGATCCTCCTTCGAGGTTGTCGGAGACCATGAGGCACCCAGCGATGGATGTACGCAGCTGGAGCTGCTCGAAGAAGAGGACCTGCACCACCACGCGCAGTGGCAGCGCTCGTTCTGCGCTGCGTGGGTGCACGCCTCCAGGGAGAGCTTCTGGCAGTCGATCAGCCAGCAGAGGTGCTCGCGCTCGGATTCCGGTAGAGAAGAATGCGCCTGTCAGCATTGCGGAATAAGTAACACCATTAGGAATGGTAAAGCTCAGGTTTTTTATTTGTAGCTTAAATGAAGATGTTATGACAAGTATGGACACAAGTGTCACCTTGGTTCAGGAGCACAACACTAATTGCTTTGGAATTCATAAAAAGATAATGCATAGCAACAGTTTTCAGATAGAACAAGGCTCAAGATTTTACCTTCAAGTACACGTCAATGGCACAGTAAAGACCATCATCTAGCGGACGAGCATATTCAGGCAAAGCAGCCGCAATGGATTCAAATTTCGGTGGCTTCAGATTGATATCTGGTGCAATCTCTGCAAGGTAGCCATCGATTAGCTTAGCGACGGCAGTGATCGGTGCCAGTGAAGGAGAAATCATCATATCATCCAAGGAAGGTGAGACGACACCGCCGTCCGTCTGGTTCATTTTCAGGAAGTGATCAAGGATCCTGCGCATGCATTCGACGTTGTAGAGCGTGTCCATGGTGTACGAGAAGTTCGGCAGCAGTAGATCCTCCAATGTGGCTTTATCTAGCTGCATGCCGACCCTTTTCTCTAAGTTGGAAATGCATGCTCGGTTGACTTTCAGAATCATGGCAGTTCGAAGAAGCCAGAGCAGAACATTTGTGGACACTAGACCTCTCTGAAGAGGCAGCATCCTGTCAATGTCCTCAAGCAAACGCCTTTGTTCTTCCTCAGAGAGGGTGACAGCAGAAGTCAGGGGCCCTAGTCCCTTGCTTTGACGCCTGTTGAGTCCTGGGAGACACTTCTTGGCGTAGTATGTGAGCGAACCTGCAATGATCTCCTCTTTAGCGCCTCTTGACTCCATAGTGGAAATGAGCGTCTTGTAAGTAGGGAAGCTCAAGGAGGAAGCATCATCGTACCACCAATCTGAGCTGAAGTTCCTGAGCTTTGCACCCGTGCTAATGCCATTCCACAGTACACTGCCTCAGGGCTTAGCATCGCACCGTGTTCTGAGACTGGCCAGCCAAAGAGGTCCGGATCAATGCTAGCCTTGGCAGCCAGCGACTCGACGCATCTCTTCGCGATGTGAAGGTCTTCGGCATGAGGAAGAAGGGCATCACATGTCTTAAGTGCTTCCAGGGAATCTTTCCAGCTGCGGAGGACTGCTTGGTTAAAGAATGTTTCTGCCTGGTTGATGAGGTTATCTGCAGCTGTTTCTTCTGTCATCTGAAGATATTCAGTGCACATCGAAGGTGGACAATATTTGCAGGAGAGAGCTCTATCTTCACACTGTAACAGAACCTTGCAACTAGCTCGAATGATTTTGCACCCCAGGGATGTCGGGTAGCTTGATGATACATTCATCTTGGTCTGAGTTCTCTTCAATCAACCTTCCTAGGATGGAACTCTTTGAAAGCAGAGGAACTGCAAGGAGATAAGGAACATTAAACATTTAGTAGAACAAAAGGGCAATCAGTAGATATCGACCTCACACTCAGAAGGTGAATACTGAGAGAAAGTAGTTTGTAAATGCTTTTTTTGTTTTGTTTTGTTTTGAGAATCACTTTGTTGATGTGCAACTATAAGGACGCCACTTATTAAGTACAGTTCCATCTGAGAATTAAGCTCAGTTAAATCTATATAAAAAGGCAAGTGGTCAAGATGATGTTTTTACTTCGAACTTGTACCTAAACCGAATTACATGTTCGAGTTTATCATCAACAACTCGCTTCTTATCATCACAAACTAACAGCATCCTACTAGATTGGAAAGAAAATTACCTTGTGGAGGTGGAAAGACATGTCCCCAACCTCAACGATAACATCGCTGGGAAGTCCAGTGGTGCAGAACCTGTAAAACCACAAAATGATGGACTTCAGCCAGCCACTAATCACATATTTTCTGGCTCCCATAGTATCAATGAACAAGTGGGCTTAAAGCTAAGAAACAGTACGAAGTAGCAAACACTCCCCTGTTTAACTAAAGGCCGAAGAAAACTGACAAGACATTGTTTCACATTCAGAGTATCTGCTGAAAAAAAAATGGAATTGCTTCTACAGAGAAGCAATAAAAGAAGCAGAAGGTTGCTGTAGGCTAAATCATGGAATATCCACCATGAAATACTACAAGAAAACACCTGCATTATCTGGCATTTCGTCTCCACCAAACATTAAAATTGGTCATGTACATGAAAGTAAAAGAGGAAAAATGAAAAAAACATATATCTTCCGAAAGCACACAGCAAGCAGAAGAACAGAGAGTAGCAATGTGGATGGATGCAGGCTCACTCCAGACTAGACAAGCAAATCTTCGTACCATGCTAGAAAAAAAAAAGAAAGATTCTTGAGTTGCTGTGCCCCCAAATCCCCATTTTGAACACCACTGTTATTTTTTTACTGAACTATTAGCAGGAACAGGAGAAGCACGTCCCCAAATCGACTGGAAAATGAAACGAGGTGGAGTAGGAAGAAGTCGAAGAGCATTACCATGCCTGGCCTCGCCTGGTGAAGGCATCCGGCATGGCGCCGAGCTTCATGGAACCGCCCATTGCACTGCAAGCAAGGGGTGTCGGATCTGACCTCCTGCCTCCGAATCCAAGAAGAAAACCACTCCACT
Source organism: Poa pratensis (assembly GCA_947311845.1). Taxonomy (NCBI): domain Eukaryota; kingdom Viridiplantae; phylum Streptophyta; class Magnoliopsida; order Poales; family Poaceae; genus Poa; species Poa pratensis. The sequence continues at coordinate 3,939,862 of CAMZMU010000085.1, read as the reverse complement.
CCTCCCTTCGACGCCCTGGCCACCAAATCAACGACCCAGTTCCGAGACGAACCAAGAAAACATAGCCATTGCGAACGGGTCCGGTCCTGCCTGGCCGCTGTTCTGTTCAAGTGTTGCCGTGCGAAATGTGGAGCGGTAGATGCCGGAGATTTTCTCAGGCTGGGGTGCTAGAGCGTAGTGGCTCGAGTTCTTGATTTGGGCAGCAATGGGAGATGCGGGGAGGGGGGAATGCAACAATGAGGAACGAACGGAGAGTCCAAGGAAACGAGAGCAGGGTGCCGGCCGGCGACTGCAAGGAGGAACTAGGAAGGACAAGAAATCGCTGATTGGTGAGAGAGAGAGCTGGGCTGCCGGCTGCGTGCAGTCAGATTTGTCCAGAGGCGCACTGGATCTCGTGGTGAAAAAGGAAATGAAATTCTAATTGGAGCTCAGAGCAGTGAGATCCTGTCGATTTCGATGGAGCGGGGAAGGAGATGGGGGGACCTGATGCTGCTGCAGTCCTAGCGTCCAGTGTACTACTGCTGTTAGTACTACAGTACAGATCCATGGCATTATCTTAACCTTAACTTGATACTCCATGATTGTCACCATCATTCACATTGTAAAAATGAAATCGCTAGGCACTAGCACCCAGGATTTTTGATATAGCAGAAATCCTCCTGCAGTCCTGCGTGAGAATTCCCAAGAACTGCCCTGATGGGGATCGAACTCAGGTCTCCGGGTTTGCCACCGCGCCCCGGACCATTGGGCCACTGCCCCGTCCTCATCATTTGGCGTGCTCAAAATTCGGCACATGGATGACATCGCATTGCGGATTCACTGGCAGCCTAATCGTCTCGACTGCCACATGGATTTGTAATACAATTAGCAGGAGACTTGAGAGTGGGAAAAGCTTCACATGGCTAGAAGAAAGCTTTGGGACTGCAGAAGAGCATTGCAGGATCCTTGAATCATGCAAGAAAACAAACGACGGGGGAACAGACGCTTGATTGCCTTTTAGTCCACGCACGCCGTAGACCAACAAGAGCTATTTTTGCTTTGGCATCCGCGCGCGCCTCCAGAGTTTCGACTTTCCAAGGCAGCCGAGATTCCTGTCATGCACACCGACAGAGAAAACTAATTTTAAGAACTTAAGCAAATTTAAGATTCCTATCATGCACACCGACAGAAAAAACTAATTTAAAAAACTTAAGCAAAATTAAAAAATATGAATCGATATTTAAAGCAGGGGTACCTTGTCGATCGCCCGGGAAAGTTTGGAGAGGGGAGCGGTGAGATTCGTTGGGGGCCGACGCAGTATGACACGATTGACACCTGAAGGGTGTTTACCTTTTTTAAATATCAAGGAACTATATACATCATGAATCTTACAATTTGTCTGGCACATGAACCCATGGTATCAAAACTTGAATTGAGCGAGAAAAAGGTCCCAATCAATCTAGAGTTGACACATGGTGTTGTATGTTTTGCAAAAAGACCCCGACACATATTTTCTCTCATGTATGTGGCTTAAGCTGTTGTCCTATGTGCGGACTCCACCTGTCAGTACCTAAATAAATAATCTCTATTTGTACTACTATATAATATTATCTGGAGTATATAATATTAGTAAACGATAATACGTACATACATCACGCACTTTCAATTTCGCCCTCCAGTTAAGAGAGAATTAACCCGTAGTCTAGACATTATAACTGAGGGTGTGTGTTGTTTTAGGATTTAAGACCTCAAACCTATCCACTCGCCTCCCCTCTCGTCTCTCAACGGGAGAAGGCGTCTGTGGTCGCCTCGATCAAGTCCGACGGGAGAGGAGGCCGACACGCTCCGACCGCCCCACTACGTCGACGAGCACTGCTGTGGACTCCACAATGCTGCCATTGGAAGGGCAACCTCTATAGATCCGACCAATCAAGTAGGGAGGGAAATATCCGCCTCTGTTATAAACTCGAGGGAGTGTGTGTAAACAGATGGGAGGAATGTGGCCGGGAAGGAGAGGTAAGCGATGAGACATGGGGATGAACACGATGCTAGCGTTGATGCTCGGGCAGAGCTCCTGAAAGAGGCCAGTGAGGCGGGGGAAGACAGGGATGTGGCCACACACGAGGAAGGGGAAGAGGACGGCGTGAATGCTCTCTGCTTCTCTGTCGCCATGGTGATAACCTAGCGAATCAATATAGCAGATCTCGCACATCATACCCACTTTCCATTTATTTCCTCTTCCAAATGTTTTGTATGCAGTCTCATATGACGTAAAATCTTCCACCGCATCTTAAAAAGTCTGAATCAATCACATATTCATCATCCTCTGCATCCTCCATTGTATACACTAGTAAGAAATAGCCAGCGACTTGCGTTCGTAACAACACGTTGCTAGAAGGACTTAGCAACGCGTGCGCGCAAATAGCATTGCCACTATCCTAATACTGGCAACGTGTAAATTGTGCCAACCATTGCAAGTATAATTTGGGTGGCCGCGGAGCCCCACTAAATCTAGTGGCAACGTTGGCACAAAGGACACGTTGCCAGTATGGGCATAGTAGCAACATGTGTCTGCGTCACACGTTGTTAGGGTCTAACTACTGGCAACGCTTGTTCTGCGGTACACGTTGCCATTAGGGTGTCCCTCTATTAGTATCGGCCGCCCTGGCCCCGTCGCGAGATCGATCTGGATCGAGGTAATTAGGTTTTCTCCCCACACGCATTCGCCGCCGCCGCCATCCTTCCACCACAGTGCCGCCTCTCCCCGTTGTCTTCCCCGTGCCGCCCCTCCCCATGTTGTACCCCGCGCTGCCCCTCCCTGCAGTCGTTCGTCTTCCCCGCGCCGGCCGTCCCCTCCGGCCATCTTCCGCGCCGACCTCGTCCCCACGCTAGACGTCTTCTGCGTCGGCCGGTCCCGCAGGCCGTCTTCCACGCCGACCCCCCCCCCCGAGGTATAACCACCCCACACCTGGCCGTGCTCGTTGTTACCCTATATAATAGTGTTTGATGAATTATGGTGTATATATAGTGCAGTTAATTTAATTTGTATTGTTTGGTATATAGTGACCGCTCAAGATGGTGTTGAATTCCGTCGGCTACCCTAACTTGGAGTATTTGGATGTGGTATATTACCTTGTAATTCAAACTAGTAATTTCATTTTGTGTTATATTACCTTGTAATTATGCCATAAAAATTGCATAATATTTTTTATTTAAGATTCAGTTTGTGAACCGGATGGCCGACCGATTTGCAATTTGTTGTTGAGAGGTTAGAATTGTTGAAAAGGAAAACTGGGAATTGAATTTTTTTTGAAGAAACTTTAAGAAGAAAACATGGGATTAGAGTTGTATGTTGCCGATATTGTTCATGATCACAAGACGAAGATGAATGAAATCCGGTTGAAGCTTTAAAGGATTAAAAGATGTGCCATTGATAAGTAGGCTTGGTTTCATTACGCAGTTGGATCTATTGTTACCTTAGTTGCTATTTTTATCGTAGTCGTTGTTTTATTTAGATGCATTAGATGAGTGTATGATATATAAGTTTTAAGTTGCAATTTCATCGTATTCTATGTTGTATTTCTTAATGCATCCCCACTGAATGAAGGTCAGACAGTATCTCAGGTTTCAGACCTTCTACGCTGCTAAAAATTTCAGTTGTGTGATATTTGGGACTTTATAACCATGTTATCAACATTTGGCACTCTAAGAGTTCCATTTTAGGGAAAAAATATCAGTTGTGTGAATGCATAAAGATTGAATAAGAACAATACATTTGCTAGGAGTTCCATGCAAATAATGTCGTGAAAATTCCTTGTATGACACCCCTTAAAATCATTTTCCTTATTTGACATCGGTAATTTTTCCTTCCTTACATGACCTTTCTTCATAATTTATTTCCCTATATGATACACTTGTGCATTTTCTTCACTGGCGGTGTTACGGAGAGGCATGAAAAGACATTTTTACCCCTAGTGCATAGTGTGACAATAAATATGTACCAGGCAAGAGAAAGTATCCCGTGCAAACCGAGTTCCAGTGGAAACATGGAAACTCAAATACAGGCCAATGGATGCGAAATGTACTGCCGAGATGAAACAGTCACCGAACGATCACAATTTGCAAAGAGACGCCCGCTTGCTAGCTGCATATTTGCACAAAACCCCACCATAGTCGTATCTGCTTTCAACATGCCCAAGAACAATTGCACGCTTCAAACACTGTTAATGGAGACGCCACTGCCGTCCCATATTTGGACCATTTATTCTGAGTCATGATCCATTCAACATACGCATTCAGTATTATTTTTGAATTCGTTTGTTTCATGGATGATTCTGGTAGGAGTTTCCATGTTTCAATTGGATAGTACTTATTGTTATTGGAACATAAGAACACATCAGTTTCTTTTTTTTGAGAAAGGACATCAGGTTCGTACCCGTATAAATAAAGATTCAGCAATCTTGTTGACAGAACAGAAACATGTACACAAGAAATCTGAGGTCAAGAATTATAAAGGAAAATATTGATTCATACATGAAGCTGATGTTTCAACGATGATATATACAAGAACTGAGATGCAAATCAGGATCGAACTCCAGGAATCTGAACGGAACGAAAGAAAATCAAGAACAAAGAATGAAATCAAAATCCTGGGCCGTCTCCGCCCAGCCTATCCTCCACCTTCCCGAGCTCCACGACTCTCTCCTAGTCGGCACCGGAGACGACCAAGCCTGCTCCCGACGAGGCCCTCCAGCACAAATCCGTGGCCTCCCTTGGCGCCACTTGATCTAGACTCCCTGGCCGCCCCTCGATCTTCTGGTTGAGGAGGGAGACGGGGTAGCTCCGACGGCGCGTCGGGGTGGAGCACGGCCGCCGCCACCTAACCCTACCTCATGGGATTGTAGCAGCCCTGTATTTTGGGGACTGGTTCAGATGTGAGAGAGAAGGAATTTAGAGGGTGCTTTATGCAAAATATGAGAAAGCAATCTGGTGGGACGAGTGAGGCTGATCTGGGCCGCAAAGTTCTGATCGAACGCTAGTTTCCATGTTTCCACTGGAACTTGGTTTGCACTGGATACTTTCTCTAGCTATTGTGCGCGTGTTGTGATGATGCTCTCTGTTCTGTGCAAGCCCGGCAATAGCGCACCGACTAGTCCAGGTGCGCTGCAACGTAGTGAACAACACCCCGCCGCCTGCGGCTCCCGCTCATCTACCAGCTGCGGCCGGTACCACTTGGACAGCACAACTACCTGGGCGGATTTGTGGAGGCACGTACGGCGGACTTGATGCTGGTCGGCCCGTGGCTACTGGCGCATGCTCGCGGCATGGTGCATGGCACGCGGCAGTCTGGCTGGCGAGTGCTCGGTCGGTCGCGGACGTCGCCGAGTTCCGCGCCGTGACCTCCCGACGCCGTGTCTTGCCTGCAATCGGCAGCCCCGCCTTGACCGTCCGGTGTCCCGCATGGGTCGCCGTCCGTCGCCTTGCTTGCTCTGACCTGGGCCGTGACCCCCGCAGCCGTGGACGAGCTCCATGACGAAGTAGATCTTGGTCTTGGTGGCCATGACCTTGAAGAGGTGCACGATGTTGGGGTGGCGCACACGGCGGAGCACGGCCTTGATGTGCTAGACGAGGCCGCTGCGCACGACCTTCTCCTGTCGAGCACCTTGGTGGCACGTGTGGTACACCTTGGCGAAGGTGCCCTTGTGTCATGTCCCACTAGGGATCGACATAGCAATCGAAGAACTAAACAATCAACACAAGTAAAACTCAATAACAACACACAAATCTGCCTCCAGAAGCTATAATTCCAGATACCCCGACTTAGGGTTCGGAGGAGAGTAAAGTATAGAGTATATTTGGTTGGTTTTGCTTCTAGGCAATAATAGGGAGAATGAGGAGCAGGTGCCAGGCGCAGCTGGTCTTATCAAGAGAAAGTACTACAGGTTTGGTTACAGACAGCGACAAGCAACGAAGACGAACCACAGTAACAACGACGCATCTCGGCCGTTGATGTAGGCTTCTCGTAGCCGTCGGATAACTGAATAAGTTGGTGATGTTGCCGCTGCACTGTCAGGTAGCTGACAATGCCTTCCCCAAGAGTGACTGCTTGTCCTCAAGCAGTTGAATCGCGCTGCATCCATTCATCAACCGTAGCTCGGAAGAACGCCGGGAAAACTTGCTTGATGAAATCAGCATCCTCCCACGTTGCTTCCTCTGGTGATAATCCTTCCCATTGAGTGAACCACTGGACAACAGCCACATTGTTGCGTGGTATTTGGCGCACCTGTAGCACAAGAGATGGAGCAGTATGGATCTTACCATCAGGTGAGATAAGAGGAAGATCTGGACTCGGCACCACCATAGCACCAATGTGCTTCTTTAACTGGCTCACATGGAAAACCGGATGTATCTGAACCCCATCAGGAAGTAGTAGTTTGTATGCCCTGTTGCCTACTTTTGATAAAACTCGAAATGGTCCATAGTACTTGCTGTGGAGTTTAATGGCACCTCTCAGACCAAAAGCTGCCATTCTATAGGGTTGCATCTTAAGATATACCATGTCGCCTATTTCCAGTGTGCGTTCACTTCGATTCATGTCAGCAAATTTCTTCATGCGAGCTGCAGCTTGAGCCAAATTTTGTTTGAGGACATCCAGCATTTGTTGCTTTGCAGTGAGGAATTCTGCTGCTTCCAATTCAGGCGGACCAGGCACCGAAAGTTCACTAATTTGTGGCGGTGCAGAACCATATAGTGCTTCAAACGGTGTCATGTTCAATGAAGTGTGAAAGGAGCTGTTATACCAGAATTCGGCGAGTGACAACCAAGATGTCCATTTCTTCGGTTCTTGAAATATCATGCATCTCAAGTAAGATTCCAAACACTGATTCACTCGCTCTGTTTGACCATCAGATTGAGGTGATAGGCAGAACTGAACCGTAACTCTGTTTGAAAAGCTTTGAAGATTGCTTTCCACATTGTGCTAGTGAAAATTCGGTCACGGTCAGATATAATCACAGTGGGTGGACCATGTAATTTAACTACATTGTCCATGAAGGCATCAATGACAGTGTGAACTGTGTATGGATGTGCCAATGGAATAAAATGTGCATACTTTGTGAATTTATCTACTACCACCAATATTACCTCCTTTCCTTGGGACTTAGGCAGACCTTCAATGAAGTCCATGGATACATGTTTCCAGGCCATATCTGGTGTTGGAAGAGGATCCAAGAGACCAGGGTATTTGCAATTTTCATGTTTGGATCGTTGACAGACAGGACAGGAGGAGACAAAGTTTTCCACTGCTTTTTTCATGCCAGTCCAGAAGAACAACTTCTTAATTCGCTGATATGTTGCCTTAATGCCAGAATGACCTCCCATTGCTGATTTATGCAGAGCACCCAACAGTTTGGTTTGCAGCTGATTTATGCTGATATCTGCCTTTGTATCGAAGAACACCAGCGTTCATGGAATAATCCGAGGTTGTTTCAGGTGGATTTATCAAGAATTTCTGCACGAGTTCTTTTGTGTGATCATCAGCTGAGTAGCTATTTATGACTTCATAAATCCAAGTAGGAGTTACTGCAGAAATTGCAAAGACAGTTTCAAACTGCCGAGATAGCGCATCAGCAGCTCTGTTCTCTTTCCCTTTTTTGTATTCCACATGAAAATTGAACTCCAATAGTTTCAGCATTAGTTTATGTTGGATTCCCTCTGCAATGCGCTGATCATTGATATACTTTAGGCTTTGTTGATCTGATCGAATGATCAATGTATTGCCTAAGAAGTAATGGCGCCAACGCTTGACTGCTTTTAAAATAGCAAGGGCTTCTTTTTCATAAGCATATAACCCGGAATTCCTTTTTCCTAGAGCTTCACTGTAATAAGCCAAAGCTCTTCCCTCCTGTAATAATACAGCACCCACTCCTGTGCCAGACGCATCTGTTTCAAGGATGAAAGGTTTCGAGAAATTTGGTAGAGCCAATACTGGTGCTGTTAAAAGTGCATGCTTCAGTGTCTGGAAGGCTTGTTCATGTTGTTCTGTCCATAGAAAGGGAACTTTCTTCAACAAGTCATACAGAGGACGACAAATTAGCCCGTAGTTCTTGATGAACCTACGATAATAACCAGTAAACCCCAATAGTCTTCTCAGCAAGGTCAAGTTGGTGGGTGTTTTCCAGTCAGCAACAGCAGCCACCTTAGCTGGATCAGTAGAAACTCCTTTCCTGTGATTACATGCCCCAGATATTCCACTTGTTCTGTTCCGAACACACATTTACTTCGCTTAGCAAATAGCTTGTTTGCTCTCAGCAATTTCAGAGCAATAGCCAGGTGTTTGTAATGAGTTTTTATGTCTGGGCTGTAAACCAATATGTCATCAAAGAAAACCAGAATAAATTTGCGAAGATGCTCGGCAAATATCTGGTTCATCAGTGCCTGAAAAGTACCAGGAGCGTTTGAGAGCCCAAAAGGCATTACCAGGTATTCATAATGGCCATTATATGTTCTGAATGCTGTTTTCACAATATCAGCTGGGCGCATCCGTATCTGGTGATAGCCGGATCGAAGGTCTAGCTTGCTAAAAACCTTGGCACCATGTAATTCATCAAGGAGGTCCTCAATTACTGGAATAGGGAATTTGTTTTTGATTGTCAGGGCATTCAGCTTCCTGTAGTCAACACAAAGACGCCAAGAACCATCTTTCTTTTTCACCAATATTGCGGGAGAAGCATAAGGACTCTGGCTCGGTCTTATGACTTTGTTAGCTAACAATTCCTTGATCTGAGCTTCCATCTCATCTTTCTGCTTATGTGGAACTCGATAAGGACGCACCATTGGAGGTGTAGCACCAGCTTGCAATGGAATTGTATGATCACACTGCCTATGTGGAGGTAAACCCTTAGGTTCTTCGAAAACATCATTGTACTTGTTCAATAGAGTTTCGAGCTCTGGTAAGAATTTCGCCGTTTCTTCAGGTGAACCCGATAAAACATTCAATTGTAAAACATAAGCTTGTGCTCCTTGTGCTAACAACTTCTGCATTTCCGCAGCTGAGATCTCACTCAAATTTTCTGCTGTGTTACAAGTGTGAAATGTTGTAGGTGTGCCATCCTTTGTTACTGTGAGTGTGTGCTTCTTCAAGTCCATGGTAAAAGGGCTGTACTTCTGGAACCAATCACATCCAAGAATAACATCATGCCCCGGCAGGTTAAGGACTCTGAAATCCTCACAGAACTGGTGCTTGGAAATGCTGAAAGGACAATTTAGTGCTGAGGAATTAGATAAGAGAATACCACCCCCAACAACCTTCACTTCATTTTCTGCCGAATCAGTCAATGTGCAATTACTTTTGAGAGCAAAGGATAAGTCCATGAAGGAGTTACTACTGCCTGAATCCAGTAGAGCTACAGCACGTCTGCCATTGATAATGATATCAATAGTAGGCGTTTGATTGGATGGTTTCTGACCCATTGCTTGCAGTGAGATACTAGTGCACACTGCTGGTTCTTCTTTAGTAGCTTCCTCTTGTTCTTCTTCATGTTCTTGAGGTAGTTGATCTATTTCCTGCTGAGTTTGTGCAATTGCGTGTGCGATGAAATTCAACACTGGAATTTATCTGCACCGATGGCTAGGATTCCAATTTGGTTCCCCACAGCGCCAACAGTCATTTTTCTGTCTCTGTTTGGAAGGTGCATTCTCTGGAACTTTACTGACTATTGGTGTGAAATTTGAGGTTTGCTTGTATGCATTTGTGGAACTGAATTTCTGAAAAGCAGGTACGAATTGCTTCTTAGCTGGCTGACACTGTTCCATATCACGAGCCTTCCAGTAGGCAGCAGTGAGAGTTAAAGGATTTAGAGGTCTCAATTGAGATTTGATTGAGTCTCTCAGGCCATTGACATAACATCTCACAAACCAAGATTCTTGAATATCAGGATTTTCTTCTCGGACATCCGCCATCAAGTTTTCAAAAATTATGTATACTGCTTGATGGAGAGGTTGTTCTGCTTGACACTGTTAAATTTCTCTGCTAGTTCATAAGTGCTGTTAGAAGAGAAACGCTGAGTGACTTCTTCAGCAAATTGTGTCCATGACAGTTGTTGCCTGTGTAGGTTGGATCTCCTCAACCATACATCTGCAGTTCCAACAAAATACAGTTGAGCTAAATGAACTTTATATTCTTCAGGAGCAGCTGCCATTTGGAAATACTTCTCACACTGACGAATCCAGCCAACTGGGTTGTCACCATCGAATTTCGGAAAATCCATTCGAGGACCCTTGGTAATGGACTTAAAAATTGCATGCGCATTTCGTTTTCATAGTCTCTTGCGTATCCTTCCAGGCTTGTTTCAGTTTTGGGTTCTGCTGCGGATTTACATTGAACACTGGAGTGGCATTATCCTTGTGAGCAGACTCGATATTTATAGCGTTGTCCTTGGTGAAACCTGCAAACCCAGGAGGAGCTGAACGCCTTCCTGTGTTGATGGGGGGTAAATTTGCCATGGTCAATTGCTCCAGGTAATGAGTCTTCTGTTGTTCCCACTGCAATCTTGCCTTTAGGTTGTCAGTGAGTTTGTCATTTTGTTGATAACGCTGAAATGTTGGAATTTCTGTTGCTCATGTTGCTGACTAGTATCAGTCTGTTTTCCTTGGTGCTGTGCTGGGGCTTTCAGTTTCAGAGAATTGATTGCTTTGGCCACAGTATTGAGCTGTGCGCTGATTAACTCTACAGATTCTTGCATTCCACTCACAACCTCTACCACTTCTGACTGCTTGGTGTTCATAATGCCAAGATCAGTACGAATTTGAGCAACTTCAAGACGTAGGTCGTCAGTGTCCCTCTTGTTCTCCTGCAGTTCTTGGCGAAGAAGTAACATCTCCGCATCGTCTTCGCTAGCTTTCGAGCCGCTCTCGCCATCCTAACCTTGCTCGTGAGAAGAGGAATTTTACGTTGAATTTCTTCAACAACCCGAATCCCCGAGTAGGTTCTGCCAACTTCTCGCCATCCGCCACTAGAAGCACACGAATCGGCTATGTCGCAGGAATTTTACTACAAGGGGGGATAATCCGAAGCAACCTCGACAGATCTACCGATTTGTGCCCGAATTTTGCCCCTCACCGAGCCGCCGCCGTCAACCGGTCTGAGATGACCACTCCACACCAACGCCTCCGTCGACAAAACACCCCGCCTCCGCGATGAGAGGAAAAGGAAGGGGATTTTACAGGAGAGCCAAACCCTACTTCTCCATCAAATCGATTCGCCTCCGAAGATCTAAGGTCTCTGATACCAATTTGTCATGTCCCACTGGGGATCGACATAGCAATCAAGAACTAAACAATCAACAGCAAGTAAAACTCAATAACAACACACAAATCTGCCTCCAGAAGCTATAATTCCAGATACCCCGACTTAGGGTTCGGAGGAGAGTAAGTATAGAGTATATTTGGTTGGTTTTGCTTCTAGGCAATAATAGGGAGAATGAGGAGCAGGTGCCAGGCACAGCTGGTCTTATCAAGAGAAATTACTACAGGTTTGGTTACAGACAGCGACAAGCAACGAAGACGAACCACAGTAACAACGACGCATCTCGGCCGTTGATGTAGGCTTCTCGTAGCCGTCGGATAACTGAATAAGTTGGTGATGTTGCCGCTGCACTGTCAGGTAGCTGACACCTTGCCCAGGATGCGCCTGATGACGTGAAAGACACACGCTCGTTGGGAACCCCAAGAGGAAGGTATGATGAGTGCAGCAGCAAGTTTTCACTCAGTATGAAACCAAGGTTTAATCGAACCAGCAGGAAGTCAACGTTGCTCTGAAGGTGTTGGTGGAGGAATGTAGTTCGGCGCAACACCAGAGATTCCGGTGCCAACGTGGAACCTGCACAACACAATCAAACTACTTTGTCCCAACGAAACAGTGAGGTTGTCAATCTCACCTGCTTGCTGAAAACAAAGGATTAGACGTATAGTGTGGAAAATGATGTTTGTTTGCAGAGAATGAAAAAGAACAATGATTGCAGTAGGTTGTATTTCAGATGTAAAAGAATGGACCGGGGTCCACAGTTCACTAGTGATGTCTCTTCATAATAAAATACTAACATGCTGTGTGAACAAATTACAGTTGGGCAATTGACAAATAGTGAGGGCATAACAATGCACATACATATCATGATGATCACTATGAGATTTATTTGGGCAAATAGTCCACATTCAGGTTAGCATCCGCACCCCTTCCAGTATTAAGTTGCAAGCAACAGACAATTGCATTAAGTATGGTGCATAATGTAAACAACACTAATATCGTTAGACAAAGCATTGCTGTTTTACCCCTAGTAGCAACAGCACATCCACAAGCTTAGAACTTTCTGTCACTGTCCCAGATTAAATGGAGGCATGAACCCACTATCTAGCATAAATACTCCCTCTTGGAGTTACAAGCATAAACTTGGCCAAAGCCTACACTAATAACGGAGAGCATGCAAGATCATAAACAACACATATATGATAGATCAATAATCAACTTGACATAGTATTCAATATCCATCGGATCCCAACAAACACAACATGTAGCATTACAATAAGATGATCTTGATCATGATAGGCAGCTCACAAGATCTAAACATGATGGCACAAAAGGAGAAGACAACCATCTAGCTACTGTATGGACCCGTAGTCCAAGGATGAACTACTCACGCATCACTCCGGAGGCAGGCATGGCGATGTAGAGCCCTCCGGTGATGATTCCCCTCTCCGACAGGGTGCCGGACGAGAACATCTGAACCCCCCGAGTTAGGGTTGACGGCGGCGGCGGCAGAGGATGTTTTCTGGAATAATGGCTCGGTCATTTAGGGTTTTCGTGTCTGGGGGAACTTATAGGCGAAGGGGCGACGTCGGTAGAGGCGCGGGGCCCGCTCCCCATAGGCTGGCGTGGCAGGGGGCCCACCCGCGCCGCCATGTGTGGAAGGCGCCCTGGTGCCCCCCTTCGTCTCCTCTTCGGACTTCTGGAACGTGTCGGGAAAAATTGGCATCTGGGATTTTGTTTCGTCCGATTCCGAGAATATTTCCAGAACAGCTTTTCTGAAACCAAAAACAGCAGAAAACAGGAACTGGCAGTGTGGCATCTTGTTAATAGGTTAGTTCCAGAAAATGCATAAAAATGCTATGAAGTGTGAATAAAACATGTAGCTATTGTTATAAAACTAGCACGGAACACAAGAAATTATAGATACGTTGGAGACGTATCAAGCATCCCGCCGCTGAGTAACGTGGTATGCAGGGCAGGCGGCGGCCGCCGCTGATTATTGTCGCCGTTTGCCGCACATCCGCCACGTCCTCATACCACTGGATTGTTTGTCTAAGGTACATGATATACTAATTCAATCACTCTTTATGTTTCAATTTAGCTCCATTTCTCTAATAAAAAGGGAACAAATAAAATAATTGGACATATTTCATTTGCACGATCAATTGCATCTATATTGAGTCTAGTTAGTGCCAAATTTAGATCAGATCGTTGGTTAATAATAGAGCTATATTAAAACTTTGGAAGAAATAAGCTTTCTTCCATTGCCAAACATATGTTGGAATTCTTATATAGGCTAAAGATGATTTTTCTCCGTAAATATAAGCTAAAGTTATGATATATGATTTTATTTTGCACACGATATTGTTGTACACTATACTTAAAGGGCGATTATTATTGTCTCGCCCCCCTATATCTGAATCCTGGCTCCGCCCCTGGATGGCAGGCCTTGCAAGGTCATCACATTGATCGCTCCTGAAGATGGGATGGTGGAAGATGGTGGCAGCGACTTCTGTTGTGCGTATGTGGCGTGCAATGAGGATCGACTGGATCGGTTTGTGCTTCCGGTGCGCTGATGGGCGGCCTGGTTGAAGCCTCCGGTTTTAGATGATGTGCGTTGGTGTGTTAGGTCAGTGCATTGGCTCTGATTGGTCCACCCCCTTCATCAAGCTTGTAGGTGTAGCGAGTTTTCGCCTGGACGGTGGATCTTCTGGTTGATCGATGTATTTCTTTGTAAAGCCTATTGCTTACTATTTTTCCATATTAATAAATCTCGGCTCTGTGCATCCTTTGGATGCAGAGGCTGGGGGCACGCCCTCCATTTCTAAAAAAACTACCAACTAGAGTTATTCGTCGGTGTGCAATGCTGCTGAGGATAGGAGACATTCTCTATTAGAATGTAAGATGGCACAGAGCGTTTGGGCGTTGCCTGATGATTGCGTGGTCTAGCCAATTTACGGAGATGATATAGCAGATCCGAAGTTATGGTTGTTCACGTTGAGTGAAAGCCTAAATCAGAACCAGTTCATTGAGGTATTGGTCACACTCTGGGCTATATGGTGGGCAAGACAAAAGTTAATACACGAAGAACAATATCAATCACCACTGTCGGCACATGCTTTCATTACTCGGTACCTGGCTGATCTGGGGAGTATACAGAAGGCTGGTGTGAAGGCGCAAACATCCCGAAGAACGGCTGCAAGGTGGTCGCGTCCACCCGTGGGTATCGCAAAGCTGAATTGGATGAGCCGTTGCAAGGTTGGGAAGAACAAGAGCTGTTGGTGTGATCTGCCGGGACAGTGCGGGTGGCTTTTAGGGAGCCTCGGCTGTTGTCTTTGATGGAATATCTGATCCAGAGGTGCTGGTGTGGGCGGAGGGCCTTTCTTTAGCAGAAGATTTGCATCATCAGTAACTGCTGTTAGCTACTGATTGCTTGAACGTGGTGAAGCAGATCAGAGAAGGTCTCGTAAATGGCAAAGACAGAGTGATAATCAAGCCAATCAAAGGAGGATGGGAAACTTTCAGATGGCTACCATTGTACCATTAGCCATGAACGCCGTGAAGCAAACTCGGAGGCACATCGTCTGGCCCGCACGGCTACTTCCATGGGTTTAGGCAAACATGTGTGGTTTAATCCCCCAGGTGATCTGGGTATTGCTGTAAACAATATAAACAATTTTTTTTGACCAAAAACATTATCCATACTACTATTAAAAAAGCACACATGTTGGAATACATTAAATTTTAAACGTTCAATTGTCAATTAACGATCCAGATTATCCCAACATCGAGCATCAAACATTGTCCATCCTGAGCCAACCGTTTTCCTCTTTTTCCCGAACAATCCAATCCGGACTAACAACAAGTTAATGTAGGCAGTCAGGTCTACAAGCCGCCGCACCTTGGAGACGAGTTTCGATCGCGCCGGCTACGTACTGGTACACCGGCACGTGAAAGAGGCTCGTGCTAAAACGAAGCCTCCCATGTTCTTCCGCGTGAGCACGTCTACAACTCGGAGCAGAGCAAGAAATACATCGATGGATTGGCTTCTAGCCAAATACGCTGCCGGCTTTCAAACCGTGTGGCTCGGTAGATGAAGATAGAAATAGGGGGTGACCGAGAAGAGAGCAGTCAGGCGGCGGCGGCTGCTCGGAAGCATGAGCGTGACGATGGTTGGGCATCATGGGGTTCAAGAGTTTCAGTGGGAGACCGCAGCGACGCTTGGCCGTGCTCCGTCGTCGTCCCGGAACACCGCCTCCCTGCTTGCTGCCGCCTGCTCCCACGCCCATGAGCACCGCACCGCAAACTCGAATCCAGCCTAGCCCCGTGCAGCTCTTCCCGGCGAAACCCTCACCGCACGCGACTGATGGGCGAGAGGTCAATGCTGGAGTCCGGTCACGGCATGTTCAAACCTCGCTGCAAAACTTCGAGGATTGCCTCTGCACGTGAGAAACAATACAATCCTTGCTGCAGCAAGCAGTCCCTTCGATATATATATCATGCATCTTCCATGGTTGCTCACTCATTGTTAACGAATCTCTTCTAGTATTACGAATTCAGAGATGCTTAACATGTTCAGATCCTCAAGTTACAGAACGAATCCACTGGAAGTGTGCTGAATTGAGGAAGAAAGCATGAAGGGGAGGTAGGGTCGAACCAGGTGGGAGAGAAAGCCGTCGGTGCCATTTCGCCGTGATCCAACTTGGATGATTCTTCGATGGCCTCCTGCCATGTATAAGTAGCAGCGCTAGAATCTGGGCTCGGCCCATCGGTGTCAGCCCGCCGTAGCAGCTCAACAACGGGTAGGCAGGCGAGGGTGCTAACACTCATCTTCTCCCACAACATCACCACGCTAAAACTGCAGGAACCACAATAGCACAAGGAGATGGTGGTGAAGTGGGAGGATGAGGGCAACTCCAATGCACCGACCCATTTGGTCCGTTTTCTGTTTCTGTCCGATTTGGGAAATTGGTCGGCCCAGCGCGCCAGCACATTTGGTTTCGGGTCCATATTTTTGTCCGCGCAGACCCAATTCTGGCCCAAATTTGAGCCGGGTTTGCGTCGGCGCGGACACGCGCGGTCACGGGTCGTGTCAGCCCCGTGTCCTCCCCCAGCGTCTCCCTGGCCCACCAGTCAGCCTCACCGAACGGCCATCTGCCGACCAATTACCACCTTATATGCGGTGGTGTAGGTCTTTATATGGCCCTCGGCGGGGTAAATCCTAATCCACAAACCCTAGCACCACCGCCGCTACCATTCCTAGCCAAGAACGCATCGCCTCCAACCCCTTTCCCCGGCCGACGAGATGGATATGTTGCGCCCACCGCAGCGCCTTATGGACGAGGTCGAGCAAGCTTGACAGAGCGCGCTCGAGCGCTACCACGGGAGACTTTCCCGCTGTATGCCCACGAGCCCGGCGAGAAGAGGCATGCTCAGCTAGGGCCACCGGCTCCGGTGAGGCGGGCCTACAAGCGCGTGTAGTCCGACGCCCCGACCCTGAGGAGGACACTACGCCGCCGGGTGGCGTACGCATCCACGGCTGCATACGGCGTCTGGACAGACAGCTTGGTGTGGGGCGGCGGGCTCGAGGAGGGCATCCACCGCTCCGAGGAGGCTGCGATGTAGGCCTCCCACATGCAGATGAACACACCAAATTCATGGTGCAGGCCCGCGCGGTTGCGGCCGCAGACGCCGACTTGGCCGCACCTCCTCCAGACGAGGAGGAGGACGACGACGACTTCGACTGGAGCGACAATGGGGAGGGGCAGGAAGAGGGTCGTGGCCGCAGATGTAGGAGGCCATTGAAGCCTCCTACCAGTCCCTCTGCGCCAACCGTGCCCGGCGAGCTAGGAATGTCTGGGAGTTCAAGGCGAAGGAGACCGTCGAGCTGGCGCAGGCGCTGATTGCCTCAGCCACCGTGGCTCGTGCCCTCCGCCGCAAACGTGCACGCGAGAAGGAGACGGTCGTGAACAGGGCCGGCTGCTCCGGTCGTTGCCCCTAAAGTCATGCGGCGGCCGGCAGCGCCGCCTGATACACGCAGCCGCCATTATCTAAACCCTAGCGCTAAATGTGGGCTGCTGGAGGAGCCAGCTAGTCCGCCCCAGCAGGCGGTCTCCGGCGGGAAGAGCCAGCAAGTCCGTTCCCGCATTATGGAAACGAGTCCACCTCCGCCCACACGTGGCAAATTTTGTTAAAATTGTCGGCTTCTACATCGCCCATCACCGGAAGGACCTACTGTTTAATCTAGAATTAGTTGAATTATGTAATCCTCATATGTAATATTAGTTGTGATGAAATGCAATGGATATTTGGAGAAGAAAACGGACATGCCGTATCAAATGTGTCCAGTGCGTTGGGTTCACTGGCCAAAAAATACCGGTCAAGGGTCGGACGCTGTCCATTCGACGACCCAAACGACTAAACAACGGACATAAAATGTGTCCAAAATGGGTCACCGTTGGAATGGCCCTGAGATCAAGGAGCTGCGACGCCGCCAACGAACAGAACCGCGTCGTCCTTCACAACACCCAGCCCAACTCTTCACATCCTCCAATACGGCAGTCCGCTCCCTCTCAATATCATCTGCTTCAGCTAGCTGCTCCACAAGATTTTCAGTTCAAGTAAGGCAAATAACCCGTCGATAGGCTCCTAAGACATTTGCGACCATCCATCTCTCTACTAATCCATCAATCCTAATTTTCTGATAATCCATCTCATGTTTATGATAATACGAGGCACTGTTCTCTTCGTGGAAACTGCCAGAGAAACTCCCGCCGCCGGCGTCGGTCACGCTGTAGACAAGAGGCCGAGGTGCGGACAAATTATCCGTTACCTCCTAGAGAGAGATGGCAAAACACCACTCTCCAACGCTCTTCGGTCTCCCCTCCCTCAGATCAGTGTTCATGTGCCGCCGTGTGTCATGGACTAGTATGGCTATGTGAGGAAGTATAGTTAATAGTGGTTTAGGGCCACTTCTTTTGGGTTTCTGCTTATGCAGAAACCGGTTTCTGGATTCCGGTGGGGAGAAACTGTTGTGGGGAGAAGCTCCTAAAAACTGGTTGGGACACTTCTTTTGGGCTTGTGCAGTTTTGGCTTCTTCGGTGTGTTGGGTTGTGAGATGTCTATAACGCCCCTAAATTTGATTTCACGCATAGTAAAAGCAATGATATATTACATATTACTATAAAAATAGGTAGAAGTAAAATAGAAGGTAGATGATAATAAAAACATAGTTTCGTAGTATAATTTCAGTACATGCCAAAATAAAAGAAATGTCATAGTAATTGAAAATTACAATAACCATAACTTCTCAAGCAGCAATTCCTTCGGCGATGCTCTGTCGGAGTGCTGCCATGGCGCTATCAGATGAGGAGGGAGCGGGTCCACCGACATAAGATGCGCTCTCCTCGTGGACATATGCGCATCGCTCAAACTGCTCAAAATGTTGATCATAAAGCTTACTGTCACGGATAAAGTTATGCAAACACATGCACGCGGTAATGATCTTTGTTTGCGTCAAAGGGTCATGAAAATGTGGAATAGCAAGCAGAATGCGCCACTTCATCTTCAGAACTCCAAATGCTCTTTCAATAGCATTTCGTAGACAAGAATGAAGATGGTTGAACTTCTCGAGCATGTTTCTTGGAGGTGCCCCTTGGAAGTCTGGAACATGTAGCGCTGCTCTTTAAATGGGGCGAGATAACCTGTTCGGTTTGGATATCCAGAGTCAACGAGATAGTATTTTCCTACAAGTAGCAAAAGAAATTAGAACATGACTAGAATACTTATGAGAAAATTCTTTATGTACATGTGCAAAACGATTACCAGTAGGAGGGTGCGGATAATTGGGAAAATGAGGTCGGGCATCAGTCCATACACGTGTATCATGAACAGATCCAGCCATCCAGCAACAACAAATGTGAACCTCATGTCAAAGTCACATATCGCCATCACATTTTGACTTGTAAAACCTTTCCTATTCATGTATTGCATCTTGTCTTTCTCAGCAACAGTGACAGGAATGTGTGTTCCATCAATTGCTCCAATGGCATCTTTGAAATGAGGCCAGAACCTAGGGTTGGTAAGTTTAGGATGAACTTGGGTGAAAGTGGGATCATTAGGTCTAATATAATCACCCGCCATACGATCGATACAGTCTAATACATGGTGAAATTTGTTGCTGACAGTAGAAGCACTTCGCTCAAAACGATCTGCAGCTTGACTATTGGATTCCGGTGCACCAACCATCCACATAAACAAAGCTAGTGATTCTATACTGGACATCTGAGTAGTGGACTTGAGACCATAGTCAGCAACAAGAATGTCATGGAGCATTGTAAAAACTGACCTCCTCATGCGAAAACAACTGTAGAATCTTTTCGGATCCTTCATCCTCGACTCAACCCATTGTATCCCTGTCAATTCTGGCACTCTTCTTTCCGCATAAGGAACCTTTTCATCTTCTTCAATACAAGCCGCAAGCATCATCATATCTAATAACTCTTCGTCAGAGTCATCATTGGTGGATACTGTATGACAGGTTGCAAACAAATAACAAAGGTGATTAACAAGTTGCCAACAAATCACAAAGGTGCATGAAAATACACGTGAAATACAAGTTCAAAACAAATAACAGAGGTTCATGAAAATATAAGTTCAAAACAAATAAACAAAGGTTCATTACAGTACAAGTTCTAATTAATACATAAGCACATGGTACATCTAGTACACATTCTAGGACAAATTTTGCAACTGACATGCTATGGAAACATTTAGGACAACTATCTAGACCAACCAGAGCAAAACCAGTACACAATTACTACAAATTCGAACTATATGACAGCCAAAAATAAAATAGGCCAACATTTGCAACAGGTTCATCACATACAACGGGACTCGGAGGGAAGTGTTACCGGTGGCTGAGAGGTCGACATCCTGGAGCGCTTGGCGGCGGCTGGACGAGCTTGGCAACGGCTGGACGAGCTCGGCAGGCGGCCGGACGACCTTGTCGCTGGGACGGGAGAAGATGCGGGCCGGGGATGGAGAGGAGAGCAGCGCCCGCGCTCGGCCGACAGAAGATGGAGAGGAGGGAGGGGGCGGCGTGGAGAGGCGGAGGATGGAGAGGAGGGCCGGCCGGCGTTAGTCAGGAGGCGGGACGAGCTTGGTAGGCGGCCGGACGAGCTTGTCGCTGGGACGGGGGAAGATGCGGGCCGGGGATGGAGAGGAGAGGCGGAGGATGCGCTCGGCCGGCAGAGGATCGAGAGGAGGGAGGGGGCGGCGTGGAGAGGCGGAGGATGGAGAGGAGGGCCGGCCGGTGTTGGTTAGGGGCGGCGGCAGAAACCATATTTCCCGATCCCATCGCGGTACTGAAGAGAGAGAAGGAGTCGAAGGCCAGGACGGACGGGAGCGACGAGGTGTTGACCAGTTTTCCCCTTGTTTTCCTGTGGTGGCAGTTTCTCGTAAATAACTCGAAAACGAGGGTAGGCAATCGTACCGCTTCGGGCCTTTGTGGGAAGCTGGGCAGAAACAGGTCACGGGCAGTTTCTCGGTACCTGAAGGAAAACAGATTCGCGGTCCAAATAAGCTGCAGACCAGCCCGACAGTTCTTTTGGGCTTCAGCGGCTGGGCACCTCGAAGCTGTTTGGAAACTCCAAAAGAAGTGGCCCTTAGTAGCCCTGAGGGTAGTATTGGTATTTCATCTTAAATGTCATGTGTAGCTGTCCGTACTTGTTATAAGCCTACCTTGTATCATGTTGCAATCAATGAAGAATATGAACCCTAAAATAAAATAAAAGAATATGAACCCTAATTCTATTTGTTTGCTTTTATTCCAGCAATTTACTTGTTTTATCAACGATTCCTCCCAAATGTTTGTTATCTTTGATCCTCCTCACGTCAGATCCATTGGGTATCAGCAGACAAAAAAAAAATCCCCGACGGCTTTTTCTTCCTCTTCTTCAATCCGATTCGCATCCATGGCGACCTCTCCAAGGGCAACTGCGCCAGTGGTGCATCCATCTCTGATGAGACGTTCGTTCGGCAACACCACAACTTTGTCACGCTCCAAGCCACCACTGCCCCGACACCATCATTCAGCTTTGGCATCACCAGCACGGCCGCCACATCTGGTAACGCCACTGGTTCGCCCTTGTTTGGATCCACTGCATCAGCGCCCTTGTATTGTATGGCAACACCAACATTTTGTCTCCAATTACCACTACTACAACGACAAGGACCAACTCTGCCCGGCTCTCCACCGTTTGCTCAAGGCACCCCAGTACTTGTACCGTTCTGTTGCCCCCGAGGTGTTTGGTGAAATACCAACACCAAGCTCGTTGCATGGAACACATGGTTCATCTCCTGACTACCGTTCTGGGCATCAAACTCCAATTCAGTGTAGATGTGTGCCCGACGGAAATAGCAATCTCAGCAAGCAGAATCTTGATGGAATGCCTCACCTCAAGTGTCACGCCCCAAATTTTCGGAGTTGTGATGAAATGCTCGCAACACAAAGTGATTACATTGCCAGCACAACGCACAACCTTCAACTTTATAACAGAACATGAAATGTGTTTTACAGCAGTAGGGCATCTAAGCCTAAAATTTACATTACAACAAAAAGAACTACACGCCACAGGCATCCTTGAGCGTGGATGGAACCTAGAACACGAAGTCAGCGTCGTCGAGGTACTCGCCATCATAGACTTGAACTTCTCCTTCAGGTTGATCTGAGAGGGTTTGTGCAGCAATGAGTACAAGAAGTACTCAGAAAGTCACGAAAGGAGATGCCTATTTATCTACATGCTTGGATATTAGTGGAGGTTATAGGGTTTATGTATATAGTTGATGCAAAGTCCAAATCTCCAATTTTGTCATTAAAAGATTTTCTCAAACATTTGCTCCGATAAAAGAGTTGTATTAATAACCCTTTCAGGTCAACGCCACAATTTAACTAGCTTTATCAAAAAAATTCTCATGCCTTGTACTGGGAATCACCCCAAAACATAGCTTCATTAACCGGAAGCAGGGCGTATTCGAATACCATTTGTTTTGACTCTGCAGAGTTGCTCAGTTTTACCCACATAATATCTACACCTCTATTTGTCACTCGAGTTGAACACACGCCCATTGGTGTGTCGACAGAGGCGAGATAGCAAGGCTTTTTTATCTACTCTATCCTTTGAAGTCCCCACCCAGGAACTCGAGATGACTCGCTCTCCTAGGAGCCGACTGGCCAAGTGTCAACTTCGCGATCCGGGATTTGAGTGTATTCCTGTTGTGACTCCTCATTAAGAGGCCTTTCACTAGTCGCTTCTGCGCGGCCTTTCAGAGAAAAGAAAAGGCAAGCTATTCTGTAGTTGTCCATCAGACAGAGCAGACTACTAGGTCAGGTATGATGAATCAAACATGTGGTTGAGCGGATTATATGTTTCTCACTTGGCATGAGGGTCTTAGCCCTATGCTGCCACGAGTAAGGCAATCCAACATTACCCTTACTCTACGGATGGGGGTATGGATACACGATCAATACATGAAAGGACCCATAATCTCTGCCCCCAACCGTTGGCAATCATTTGTTTTTAAACTTCATGCTCCAAGATTTAATACAACAACATTCTTAGTAATACAATCTCATTATTCTAAACTACTCGCAAGTGATATCATTCCTAGGTTTCAAGGTAAACATGGCCAAAGGAAGTAATCATGCTTATCATATCGATGGTAGGCATTAGCTAATTTGCACGTCATTCCAAAATAATATGGTAATTAAATATTATGCAGGAAAATAAATAACTAAGCTAGAAAATATTTATCATATGTGGCATGTGGGTTGAACATGATCAATAACAGTGACTTGCCTAGTATGCTGCACTCGTTCTGGTTTTCTGGCTGAGGGTCATCTTCACCTCGTACTCCCTCCTTGCATACGTACTCGTCGCTAGAGTATCCTATTGCAAAACAAAGAACCAAACACAAATAAGTTCCAGCTCACAAAATGCAAGCTAGGAACAAAATACAATTGATTTTTGAAACTAGAACTATCATAAGAAGTAATAGAGTTCTGATCATGGTAAAACGGAACTGGAAGTGGAATTTATGATGTTGGGTTCAAACTAGCAGAAAGCTTCAGATTAGCTGGGCTAGACCTTAATTGTCAAGTGGTGTTTCATTGGATTGGGCTTCAAGGAAAAACACAACTAGATGGGCTAACTGAGTGTGGCTCAATAGTTCAGTGTAGTTCAAAACGAACAGAAACTTCTGTTCAGGTTCAGTAAGAAACAGGGACCCTGGAGGTCATGAAATCGGCGATTGCGTCGCCAGCGAGACTCGTCACTGGCAACCAAGGGTATGGACGCGATCAGGAGAGCATGAGAGTTCCATTTTTGTGGATTGCGTCGCCAGCGAGACTCGCCAGTGGCAACCAAGGGTATGGACGCGATCAGTGGCGGACCCAGGAATTCAAGTTACCCGGGGCGAACAATTCAGGACAAAAAAATTGAAGCAAAAAATGCAAGTGTACGCAACACAATAAACGGTCTCGAACGACTCAGTTTTCAATATGGATAATATTCAACTACTAAGAACATGGAAAATTATAGAGAAAATACCATGATTCTTGAAATGGCCCTTTATACCATGATTCTTGAAATGACCGAAAATCTTTCCCAAATTTTGTGCGAGGGAAATTATGACCAACCAAACAGCATGGACCTTTCGACAAATACGCCCTCCTCATTTCATCACGAATTTCCAAGGTAGCATACTCTTCAATCTGTCTCCGAATACCAGGATCAGCGACAACATCAGCTAGATTAAATACCGGAGCTTCTGAAATATCCTGGAACGTCAAATTGATAACAAAATTGAGTGCTCTCCTTTTATTTTCGGTGTAAAAATCTCAGTTTCCAGAGGTGAAGCAACAGCACAAAGGGGGAAAATACCTGTGCATTGTCATCCTCCCTTCTGCGTTTGGGCGCTGCTCCGGCGTCAATTCCTGCCGCCGCCGGCGTCGGAGCTGTTGCCCCCGCTGCTGCCACCGCCGTTTCCTCCTCCTCTTCATCTAGCTGCTCCGCAATTAGGTTGGCCTCCTCCCAGAATTCCCGTTTGCCTCCTCCGCAAACGGGAAGCGAGGCTAGGGATTGGGAATTGGGAACAGTTGTCAGGAGCGTGTGGGGAGGGGATTTTTTTTCTGGATCGAAACAAGGGCAAGGCTGTGGTAGTATCGATACACACAGAAATGGGCCTATTTGCTCTCACTTAAGCCCATTAGATTGCAGCCCAATAACCCTTTCTTCCTCCTCTGACTCGTACCCCTTTGGAAAATCGAACTGAACCTGACGGACAGAGCCACCCACAAGGGGCGACAGAAACTTGAAGAGCAGAAGAGGGGTACGTTGCTCCACACCGGGAGACCCGGGGCGACCGCCCCTGCTCGACCCTACGATGGGCCCGCCACTGGACGCGATCAGGAGAGCATGAGAGTTCCATTTTTGTGAAGAAAAGCTGTACATGCTACTACAGCTGAAAATATCAGCCGTGGCAGGGTCATTGGCTGCTCTGAATCCTACATGATACAGGAAGAAGGTGTTGGACGTTAACTACAGATCAACAAGAGGCATCACAACGACATTAGGAAACCTGGGAAACACTAAAGAGGACAGAGCTCGACGAAAATCAGCAACAAATGCACTGAGCCATGAATTTATAGAGTGGTGGAGTCGGTTTAGCTGGAGGTCGGTTCAGAGCGACGTCGGTTGACTGAGGCGGTTCCAGCGGATGGCGGATGAGCTTCCTGATGCATCTCCTCCAGCGTGGCGGCGTCAGGCTTCTCGGCGACCAGGCGCGTGTGCCTGCGCGTGTTTCTGAAGTGCGGTGCTGAGAGAGAGACAAGGCGGTTCGCGCGAGGGCGTGCGGGACGGCCAACACTGCAGCGACGCGTGGACTCTGAAACTCTTTTGCAGGTCGGCGGCGTGGTGTCCGAGGAGTGCGGCGGCGGCGGCGCAATGGGACAGCAGGAGCTGGAGTTTGGTCGATTGAGGAATGAACTGGTTCAGACTTAACTTATTGGTTGAGCTGAAAGAAGAGCTAGATAACCTTGAACAGCTAGAGGAAAATGTGGGTTTATCCCCTGAAGAACAACATTTGAGAACCCAAATCAATATTGAGTTGTATGAGATTTATAACGAAGAGGAGTCCTATTGGTATCAGAGAGCTCATGGAAAATGGTTGCTTGAAGGAGATCTTAACACATCCTATTTTCATCGTATTGCTAACGGTCGAAAAAGAAAAAACTCAATTCAATCACTGCAGAATGGTGATGAGGTGATTGAAGGAACCACAAACTTGTTGAAACATGCTACTGAATATTATAAAGAACTGTTTGGCCCTGCTCCTGGTAACCTTTTTGCACTCTCACCTGACCTGTGGTCTCAGGATGAGAAGCTCAATGGGGAGGACAATGAAACCTTGGGTAGACCTTTTACTTTGGAAGAAATAAAAAACGCCCTTTTTTCTATGGATATAAACAAGGCCCCTGGACCAGATGATATTCCTGCTGAATTTTATCAGCATTGTTGGGAGGTGGTAAAACAAGATATCATGAATCTGTTTGTGGCGTTTTATCAGGGGTCCCTAGATGTACAACGTTTGAACTATGGGGTCATAACGCTATTACCTAAGATGTCTGATGCAAACAAAATTCAGCTGTTTAGGCCAATTTGTTTGTTAAGATGTGTTTACAAGTTGATCACAAAAACCTTAACTATGCGGCTGGAACCCTTTGCCTCGAAACTGTTTAGTATTCAACAGAATGCGTTCATCAAAGGTCGTAACATTATGGATGGCATCTTATCTCTGCATGAGGTTATGCACCATGTTCATGTTAAAAAGAAAACTGGCATTATTTTGAAACTGGACTTTGAGAAGGCGTATGACAAGGTTAATTGGGATTTCCTTCTAGAATGCCATAAAATTAGAGGTTTCTCTGAACAGTGGTGCTCCTGGATTAGGCAAATCTTGAATAATGGAACAGTTAGTGTCAAGTTAAATAATGAAATGGGGAGTTACTTCCAGAGTGCCAAGGGTGTTCGGCAGGGTGACCCTTTGTCTCCTACCTTGTTCAATCTGGTTGGTGAGTGCCTGACAAAGATGGTGTTGAGCGCTCAAAAAAATGGACTCCTAACTGGTTTTGCACCGGATTTAATAGATAACGGGGTAGCTGTACTTCAGTACGCTGATGATACTATCTTGTGTATTCAGCATGGTCCTGATAAGGCTATTAATCTTAAGTTGCTGCTTTACATGTTTGAAATGATGTCGGGCTTGAAAATTAACTTTCTGAAAAGTGAGATTATTGCGATTGGTGGGAATAATGATGTGGTAGACTTTTATTCAGATCTTTTCAATTGTCAAGTGGGAAACCTGCCTATGCATTATCTGGGGATGCCAGTGACTTATGCAGCCTTGAAAGCCATTGAATGGGATTTCCTTGATGCAAAAATGGTTAAGAAACTAGATGCTTGGGTTTGGGAATTTGCATCCTCTGGGGCTCGTTTGACTCTCCTGTTTATCTGGGATTGCGACCTATTATATGTCCATGTACATGCTTGGTAAAACCTTTGTGAAAAAGCTTGATAAACATCGTAAACGCTTCTGGGCTGGGAAGAAGAAAAAGAAGGCTTATCATATGGTTAAATGGAAAAGATGTAAATCCAAATCGAAAGGGGGTCTGGGGGTCAAAGATCTACACAAACAGAATATTAGCCTCCTGTGTAAATGGTGGTGGAAACTTGAGACCCAGGATGGTTTATGGCAGAGAATTGTAAAAGCTAAGTATTTAAAAAATAAACCGATTAGAGCGGTTAAAAGTAGATCTTTTGATTCCCCGTGTTGGAAAAGTCTCCTCAAGGTGAAAGAGGTCTACTTGAGGGGCAGAAAGGTTATCCTGAAAAAAGGTGACGTGGTTCAATTCTGGTTGGATCCTTGGCTAAATGATATCTGTGTTAAAGACCAATTCCCTGAACTATTCGATATATCTCAGTCTCAGGATATTATCTTCTTTGATGCTGGGATTAGAGACTTTGATCTTCCTTTTAGGAGACGGTTGTCCCTGATCTCATGACGCAGTGGGGTATGATTAGGAATGCTGCTCTTGCTATTCCAAGAACAGAGGTTCCTGATGAAGTTGTTTGGACTCTGAACCCTAATAAAAAGTTTTCCACCTCATCCGTTTATCGGTTGTTGGAGGAAAACATTGCGGGCCCGAACTATAAATTCATTTGGAAAGCCAAGATTCCTTTAAAAATAAAGATCTTCTTGTGGCAATTATTCCAGGATGCTGTTCTGACTCGGGAGAACTTAAAGAAAAGGAAATGGTTAGGAAACATGAAATGCTCCTTTTGTGATCAAATTGAAACCTCAAACCATTTATTCTTCTCTTGTAGTGCAACGAAAGTAGTTTGGGGGACTTTGGGGGCTTGCCTGGGTACAACTACATGTCCTAGAAACCTGTGGCAAAGCCTTGTCTGGTTTAATAAATTTCTTCCTGGGGATAAAAGATTTTATACTCTTCTTCTTGCCTCACTTGTTTGGTCTGTTTGGACAATACGGAATAGAGTGACCTTTGATGACTATGTGATGAGGTCCCCTGAGATAATCACTTATACGATGGCTTCTTTTATGGGTTACTGGGCAGGCTTGTACTCTGGTGATGATGCGGAGAAGATCAGAAATGGAGCGGAGAAGCTGATGAGGAAGATGGCATCTTTGTGCGCCAACGATCCAAGAAGGGAGGAGCCACTGCTGATGATCGAGGGACCATAGAAGCTGGTGATGTGGTCTTGGTGAAAACTGGCGACAACTTGGGTGACTCGAGCTGACATTCTTGGCACCGTCCTATGCACCTTTTTTATGATGGCTTGGCCGTGGGCCTTCCAAAGTTGTAAATTTTGGATCGCCCCGTGGTGTTGGGTGTTGCTTTATTTTCCTGTGTAGTTAGGGCCTTAGTGTTACCAGGTTTTTGTCCGTAATTTGAACATCCCGAGCCGGGATGTTTAGATGGCGGGCTTCCTGGTAGTGCGAGGGTTCGCCCCTTGGATCTTTCCCGTATCCTCTTACTTTCTTTGAGACTGCTGTATTTCCGTTATTGAAAAGTAATGGAAAGGGGGAAACCCGTTTGGCATAGACTTAACTTATTGGGCTGCTGGGCCAAGGAAAATGATGGAAAGAAAAGGTCTAAAGAGAAGAATGGGCTGGAACAGAAGTAGGGCAAGAAAGTTAAAAAAAACATTAAGTTGTAAACAATTCTTTTTTAACTGGAAATTTCAGGATTGTTACATCAAGCTTATGGTCTCCATAATCTCAATCGCCAAAATGTGTTCCGAGCAGATGGTACTGAGCATCACTACTACTCCCTCTGTTTCACAATATAACATGTTGTAGGTGTTTTACATATTGTCTAGATTCAAACTAATTAAAATGAATGGACATATACATTAAAATGTGTCTAAATGTATGTGTATACATGTGAATGTGGAAAAAAGATAAAACATCTTATATTATAGAACGGAGCGAGTATGTGCTATCAGAAACTTATACCTTAGAGTGAGCTACTCCTCAGCCAGTGCTCAATGTATGTGATGAAGAAACAAAGGATTGCTCAAATGAGTTTGGTGATGTGTTCACTAGTAGTCCGGAACAGCTTGTCATGTCCTTCCACAAAGCACCTGAGAATGCATCCAGTGAACAACTCAAAGGTTTCTGCACGGCACCAGAAATTGAACACACTAGTGCTTGTCTGTACATTATCTCAGATGTGCGGGATTTTACTCTTAAGCTGCAGCAACAAGATGATCAGAGGTCAAGCAATTGTCTAGTCCAGAAGACCTCGGATTCATGTGTCACAAGGTCTAGCCAGCTCAGTAATGTGCATAGTGTGAGAGAATTGAGGCTGCTATGGGATTCGGGAGCTTCAACATTTCTAGCGACTCATCTGAATAATGACAACAACAACAACGACACTATCGGCGTGTTTAAGAAAGTTGTGCTAGATATACCACCAGCTAAACCTCCCGAGATGTATGGTAGTGCTAATTATTCACCAGTAAATGTACAACTGATAACCCCACCATTGAATGTGCTGGTAATCTATTATATACTTAAAACACAGGATAACCAACGCTTAGATTTCTCTCAACATAATTAAACGGTGGAGATCATGTCAAGGCTCAACAGCTAGGAAAGTGCACGTACAGACATCCGACATCAGAACCTAGATGGAGCTTAAAAGGAATACGTGACCACAGGATCGAAATTGTTGTACCCGCAAAAAAAAAAAAAATTGTTGAGATTGAAAATTGATTGTACACCGTGTCGCAAAAGGAATACTATATATGTCGTGCAACGAAAAGGAAAGTAAGGTAAATATAACCATCTCTATCTCTTCGTGGACTCTTCGTGATTATTTGGAGTGTTTAACCCGGACAAGCCATATGTTATTTGTGTTGCTTCCCTACGTATAACTTGGCAACGATTCAAGCCTATATATAGGTGTTCTGCCAGAGAGAAATCGTAGATCGCGACAGTTGATTCATCGTCCCAGGCCTTTAGGTTTTGCTCGATGGAGAAATCGTAAATGTCGGCGATTGATCTGGCTGCCAGCGTCTCCTGCAATGGCCCAACTTTAAACATCCGAAGAGCTTGAGCCAATCTGAGAATCTCGCGATGATGAAGTCGACGTCAACCAGCTGGATTAATACACAAGGAGCCCTGAGTCTATGCAAAGTTTGTATGGCGATACTGATTCGATCGACAGTCGAGGTTTTCGGAAAAGCCATGGAATATTTAGATCGATGGAGACCCAAATAAGGCAACCAAAGGCACATCGGCAGTACAAGATGGTTTGCATGCTCTGATTATTTTGTGAACACAGGTGATTACACGCGTCCTGGGTGGCCAATGGCATATGTGAGATCAGAGGAGACGGCAAAAGCTGTCAATGGCGTAGATGATATCAGAGAAGACAACATAAGCAAATCGGAGACAACCAATGACGTTGGTGAGATTAGAGAAACTGCGCACACACGAGGCGCTGGTTATGAGGTCGTCGTTGATGCCAGACGTGCACTGTCAAGCATGCATGTTCATCACCGGCATAGTGCAGGCATCGAGGCAAGAGCCTAGAACTTGAGCTGAGGATGTGGGAGAACTGCACCCATGGGCCATGGCTGTATTTTGAACGTGCGCATCAACGTGATGAGATCAGAGGAGAGGGCATAAGCTATAGCGGCCTATTACGTTGATGAGATCAGAGGCGACAACATACGCAATGATTTTGCATCCTGATCCGAGGCAGCCAATGGCGTTGTTGAGATTGCTTTTGTAACAACGCAAAGGTCCCGGCGATGACCATCATCAAGATTAGGAACTCTGATTATGCCGGCAAAACAACACAAAGGTCTCGGCGATCACCATCATACCAGATCATGAACTGTGATCACGCCGGCACATGCCCCCGCGCCAAGTGCACGTATGTACTGTTAGCAAGGCGCCAACTATCGATTTCGATAAGTGGATGCGCACCTGCGCTTCAGCGACACTCATGATTTGGGACAGCAGTAGTAGGACGTGATATAGTTTGAAAATACGAAGTTGAGTACTGAATTCATGTAATGGAGCAACCAGGTTTACAAGATCATCCTGCATGAGCGGCAAAACAGGATATGGGACACAACACTTCCAGGATCAGAACAAAACCCATTACAACGGCCCAGCTGGGAAAGTGCATTGGAGGTTTCTGGAGGTATGGTTCTGTCCAGCAACGATCGAGGGCAGCACAGTCAGGTTTCACGGTGACTTTGTTGTTGAGGAAAGGGCTTCAAATTTTGAGCCCTTCAATGCAACATGCAGGCAATGGGTTCTGTTTGGCGTCAACGCAAGTCCTGATTGCAGCGGGATGAAAACAGAACCGGTGTTTTGACGAGCGACGAAACCAGCCATGTCGATACCTGTATCCTGCAGGAATCTAGCATCCATATCACAAGAGCCCTGCAGGTTGGAAGCAGATATTAATGAGCTGATTTAGTTGTGAAAAAACTGAGCTTTGACGCAGGTTTGGAGCAGATAGAAATGCTATCCTTTTGATATGTTGACTTCCATATCTTTTTTTGGGTCAAAATGATGCTATACTTTTTATACATATGATAAGACTTCCATATCAGTAGTTATGTACAAAAAAATAATAAAACAACAATCCTAAGTTCCTTCTTATAAGGTTTATTAGTTTTCCGAAAAGCTAAATGTGATTATCTTAGAACAGATCCAACTCGAATCCAACATCTATAATTTTCAAAACACGTAACACATTTTTTTTTGTCAAACTTGGAGCATGTAAAACAAGCACGCCACCTAATTAAGGATGGAGGGAGTAGCAAACTGGTACGCAGATAAAGTTATAAGCAATCAGTATTAAAATTACTCTCCCCGTTCCATTATAAGCCAAGGTAGTATTTTTTTTCTTGATCGTACATGTTTGTGTGTTGATTCAATTAAAAAGGAATAAAAATGTGTACATTTAGGAACGGAGTGATATTTAAGAGTCCAAATCCTTTAAGAAAATTAAGAGAGACGGAAGGATGGGAATAAAAAACAAGGAATTCAGAGACTGTTATGTTTTTGAATGACTGACCCGAATGTCAATGCCATCAGCCTTTCAAAGAAGATTATATGAAACCTAATGGGCTTCGTAAAAATATCTGTCAAAATAAAAACACATGTGCCAAGATTGTATTTTTAGAGGAAAAATACAACCATATTATAATATTACCAAATTAAATACAACGATAGTTCACAACAAATCATAAACAATATATAGTAAACCTAGCGGCGCAAAAGCACGGCAATAAAATATATCAATGACAGTTTTCAGAAAAAATAACTAACAAGAATGGGTGCACAGATGTATTTACAAAAGAAGGTAAATACAAAAAACACAAAAAAAATCCAATCACTAAAATGAAGATTCAAAATGTCACTTAAATAAAAACATGTTTTAATTTCTGAATGTAAAGACGAGGACAGTGAAGCAAAAACAAATAGAAGTATATATTATAAAAGGAATAAGCTCAATAGTGAGTTCGACACAAGTCAAATTCAAAAATGAAATATTAAAATGTTTAAACCAGAGGTTTAAATGAACTGGACAAAAATGTCTAACATTGATAAAAAATCTAGCCGCGCAATTGCGCGGGCCACCCAGCTAGTTCATAAGAAAAGAAATGAATGGGACCTAGGAGATACAAAATTTCCATATCCTGCTCACAGTTGCTAGTGGTGCTACAAAATTGGGGTGCACAGATATCTACAGGCTACAAATACTAGTTGTGAGGTTCGGTGCAAGCAGGGCATTCATTTTTTAGTTTGTTGTCATGTGTTACCTTGTGTCGTGTTTGAGATGGACGAAAGTGAATGCAGCAGTTGTACATGCCCTAGCGGTTCCACATTCTGAAGTCACCCCTCTAGCAAAGAATTATTTCTCCCTTCTCTCCCAAGATACACATGAACACGAACAGTTGCTAAAAGAGAATGAACAGACTTCCACTTACTGCAACAAGGCATCAGAACATGCACTTATTTGCCAACACCCTCTCATGTCCACTACTGTTACTGCCCAAGTATAGTTTCAGGCCATTCGGAGAAAGCCAGTGTATGATGCGTATAATGAAGAAGATTATGCTTGTCTGAATTCTGTGGATGTTGTCCTTGTTCACAATTCTGAACAACAGAAATATGAAGAGAAGCAACAGGAAGGTGACCATTTTTCCAAGTGTTTCTACAAGGCATGTGAGAAGGCATGCCAAGAACAAATTCCAATCTTGAAGCATCCGTTTGACCTGGTATTACACATTGGCTAGGCTCCGAAGATCATAACTGAAAACTACATCTCAAAACTCTCAGTTGGTGATACTTCATTAGCTATTCAGCAAGCACATCTACACCGAATTCGCACCCAACAATGGCACATGATGCTAATTAAATAAGGAATACAAGATTTGGACCCTGGAATTGGAACACCCTCATCCATATATCTCTGGCTACAAGGTTTGACTGCAAGGATTGCAACAAAAAACATTTGTCTTGGTTACCAGTTCCAGAGCTAACAAAATGGCAATGACAAGTGACCAGTGCTTCTTTTGTATGGGACTGGTACTATGTTACTCTGGTACAAGTCCAAATGGTGGTTACTGTACACATAAGAAAAGATCAATTGGCACAGCAACATCAAGTGCTATGGAGTTGCTCTTTGGCTGATCTATTTTCAACCTCCTTGACAAGGTTAAATTACTCTAGAGGATATCTTCAATCTCCTTGGACAATTCTATGCACTAATGCCAGAATCTCCAGAAATTCCATGCAGAATAATTCTCAACTTTGTTGACACCGAGACATCAAGTTTTATGGAACTACACTTTGGTTGATGAGTTTAAAGGTGAAAAGTTTCTGAAGAAACTTATTCCATTGGTGACCAATGGTCTCAAAGGGAGAGCAATGTCAGGGACTAGTATGGCTATGTGAGGAGTAGTATTAGTAGGTAATAGTGGTTTAGTAGCCCTGAGGGTAGTATTGGTACTTCATCTTAGATGTCATGTGTAGCTGGCCGCACTTGTTATAAGCCTACCTTGTATCTTGTGGCAATCAATCAAGGATATGAACCCTAAATCTATCAGTTTATTTTCTGCAATTTATCTTACTTTTGTTCCTCAATTTACTTATGTTATCATTGATTCCTCCCAAATCTCTGTTTTCTTTGATTCTCCTCACGTCAGATCCATTGGGGTCTGACACACGACCAATATTACAAACTCTGCTGACCAAGTGTCACTTCGTGGCTCATGCCTCCATCGGGGACGAGGACTGCATGAGACTCACTACCGTCTTGGCATGTTCTTGTGTTAAGCATGAGGTAAGGACTACGGCTCAGGCCAGATCTACAAATTCTTGCACTTGACTTTGAGGCTCATCTTCAGAGAAAGCATGAGTTGTTTGCTCATTCCATAGTAATGTTTTTCCTCTTCTGAAAATTTAATAAACAATTGGAATACATATGGTTAAACACAAAGACTTAGTTCTCTCTTCCCACATCCAATCCAATTATGATATGAACTTGTAACGATCTACCATTTCAATGTGCCTTCTCATGCGTAGACATCTCCATCTGAATATTTTGATATTACAAATATAGTATTTCTTTTATTTATAAGGTGAGTGAATGCCATGGTGCAGTCAATATTGTGCAAAGAAATGTACCGATCCCCTTCTGATAAATATATGGTAAGATTATTTGCTTGTATATTCACAAAATAAGCTATCCTCAATGGTTATGTCTTATATTAGTTTGCATAGCTAGCTTACTTTCATCAACACCCATGATAACAATGAGTGATTAAAACATTTTCTGTATAACCATATGCAATGTTTGTTATTATGATGTTAATGGCAAGGGAACTTTGATTTTAGTTTTGCCCCAGGCTTCTAAAATCTCAGGACCGGCCATTGATGCGTGTAAAGCACACGTTCGTCAGGAGACCTCAAGTGTAAGGTTTGATGAGTGTAGCAGCAAGTCTTCCCTCAATAAGAAACCGAGGTTATCGAACCAGTAGGAAGTCGGCGATGTTCTGAAGGTGTCAACGGCGTCAGAAAACTCGTGGCGTCGAAAGGGAGGTAGAGTTCCTGATGGTTGACTTGGAACCTGCACACAAGACAATCAAACTACTTTGCCCCAACGAATCAGTGAGGGTGTCAATCTCACCGGCTTGCTGAAAACAAAGGATTAAAAGTGTTGTATAGAAAAAGATGTTTGTTTGCAGAGAATGAAAAAGAACAATGATTGCAGTAGGTTGTATTTCAGATGTAAAAGAATGGACCGGGGTCCACAGTTCACTAGTGGTGTCTCTCCATAATAAAATACTAACATGCTGGGTAAACGAATTACAGCTGGGCAATTGACAAAATAAAGAGGTGCATAACAATGCATATACAAGTCATGATGATCACTATGAGATTTACTTGGGCATTACGACAAAGTACACAGACCCATCCAGCATGCATCTGTGCCTAAATAGTCCACCTTCAGGTTAGCATCCGCACCCCTTCCAGTATTAAGTTGCAAGCAACAGACAATTGCATTAAGTATGGTGCATAATGTAAACAATACAAATATCCTTAGACAAAGCATTGCTGTTTTACCCCTAGTAGCAACAGCACATCCACAACCTTAGAACTTTCTGTCACTGTCCCAGATTAAATGGAGGCATGAACCTACTATCTAGCATAAATACTCCCTCTTGGAGTTACAAGCATAAACTTGGCCAAAGCCTACACTAATAACGGAGAGCATGCAAGATCATAAACAACATATATATAATAGATCAATAATCAACTTGACATAGTATTCAATACTCATCGGATCCCAGCAAACACAACATGTAGCATTACAATAAGATGATCTTGATCATGATAGGCAGCTCACAAGATCTAAACATGATGGCACAAAAGGAGAAGACAACCATCTAGCTACTGCTATGGACCCATAGTCCAAGATGAACTACTCACACATCACTCCGGAGGCAGGCATGGCGATGTAGAGCCCTCCGGTGATGATTCCCCTCTCCGGCAGGGTGCCGGGAAGAGCTTCAGAACCCCCCGAGTTAGGGTTGACGGCGGCGGCGGCAGCGGATGTTTTCTGGAATATGGCTCGGTGTTTTAGGGTTTTCGCCTGGGAGAATAAATAGGCGAAGGGGCGATGTCGGTGGAGGCACGAGGCCCGCTCCCCACATGGCGGCGCGGCAGGGGGCCCACCCGCGCCATGGGGTGGGGACGGCGCCTCGTGCCCCCCTTCGTCTCTCCTTCGGACTTCGTGAACGTGTCGGGAAAAATAGGAACTGGCAATTTGTTTCGTCCAATTCCGAGGATATTTGCAGAACAGCTTTTCTGAAACCAAAAACAGCAGAAAACAGGAACTGGCACTGTGGCATCTTGTTAATAGGTTAGTCCCAGAAAATGCATAAAAATGCATGAAGTGTGAATAAAACATGTAGCAATTGGTATAATACAAGCATGGAACATAAGAAATTATAGATACGTTGGAGACGTATCAAGCATCCCCAAGCTTAGTTCTACTCGTCCTCGAGTAGGTAAAACGATAACAACAAATAATTTCTGAAGTGACATGCTACCACATAATCTTGATCAAATAATATTGTAAAGCATGTGAGCTGAGATCAAATCATTCAAAGCAAAAGTCTATAATTGATATTCAATAAGAGATAACAAAGCAAGATAGTTAAACAAGCTAAAACTTTTCATGAACTATTGCTTTAAAGACATGAAACCGTACAAGGTTCATTAAAGATGTTTTAAGTATCCAATGTAGGAGTTCTATCCTTCAATTCCAAGCATCAAGTAATTTTTCAACATAGAAGGATTCAGTCAAGTAAATATAAACATGAACGTCATGAATCAACTGTTTCGAAGTCTACTCAACCGGTGAGCGTAAGCATTTGGTATTGGCACCAGGATGTTATGGCTAAAAGAACATTAATGGGGGTTTGGAAGGCCAAAGGAAGAAAGTCTCACAAAGCTATAAGTGATCATTAGACAAGAGGAAGTCTTATAATCGAAGCTATGTAAGGAGTAGTGATTGCCATGCAACGGATGCACATAGAGCTATATGTGTATGAAAGCTCTCCAATGGAACTAGTGGGGGTGCATCCAACTTGGTTGCTCATGAAGACCTAGAGCATTTTTGAGGAAGCTCATCATTGGAATATACAACCCAAGTTCTATAGTGTAAATTCCCCACATAGTTATACTAGTAAAACATGAAAACTCTCTCACATGGAGTATAGGTGCTAAACATGAGCACAAATGATGACTATGAATATGCAGGTGCTGAAACATGAGCACAAGTGTGGATAAAGGATAGTAATGTTGCCCCCTTTTTCTTTATTCTTTTTTTTCTTTTTCTCTTTTTTTCTATTTTTTTTCTTTTTCTGTTTCTCTTTTCGATGGCCTCCATGGCTCTTTTCACTTTTAGGGGCAACACTCTAATATGACAACACACTTTTTGGTACAAATAACTCATAATGAACAAAACATGATGTATGCCTCTGCCAGTGTAGCAGGATATGCAATGATCTAGCGTAACATGGGTAAACCACACATCAGCTGTATAGAATCATGCAAAGCAATATAAATGATAAATGACAACAAGTCATGTAATGTAAGATGGAAGTTGCATGGCAATATATCTCGGAACAGCTATGGAAATGCTGTGGTAGGTAGGTATGGTGGCTGTTTTGAGGAAGATGTATGGGCTTATGTGTAGGAGAACAAGAGAAAGTCCTCCCACGGGTTTGGATGTACTGGCGAAGTATGCACAACTCTCAATGTGAGCAGAAGGCAATGCACAGCACCGAAGAGGCTAGCAAATTTGGATGGTGGAAGTGCCAAAAACCGTAGCTTAACATTAGTCAAAAAGAACTCACAAGCTTATTGCAAACAACTAGCAGGTTCAACATTAAGAGCATGATTAAAATTCACTCCAAGAAGGGCCGTTCACGGCGGTACAAGTACCCCGCTAGATCCCTCGACCTTCAGCACAACTTAGTTATTACGAATCACTTTTAGACATGGAAAGCTATCAAGTCCAACTACACCTTCAACAATTTTAGTAGAGTTTGTAGTACGGTACAAGCTTAAAGACAACAATCCACTAATGATTTTAACTTAACTAACCAGCAAGCTTTACCATCTAAATATCTCAAAACATTTGCAAAGAATCAAGTTATCAAAGTTCAATGATCTACAAGATTATGCAAGTTATTCATTATACCACTACCACATGCAGCATTTTCTGAACCAACACATCAACCAAGCAACTCTCCAAGTAATTTACAAATGAAACAAGAGAGTACTTTCCACAAGAATTAACAGCTCTAAAAGAGATGCATGAAAAACAGGAGCTAAAAGCATAGCAGTAGCTAGATAAGAATACTCAAAAGATATAAGTGAAGAATATGAGTATTCACATGAAAAAGCGGAGCGTGTCTCTCTCCCACACAAGAATGCTAGGATCCAACTTATTCAGAAAATAAAAACAACAAAGCAAAAATAAAAGCACACAGACGCTCCAAGTAAAATACATAAGATGTGGAAGAATAAAATATAGTTTCACTAGAGATGACCTGATAAGTTGTTGATGAAGAAGGGGATGCCTTGGGCATCCCCAAGCTTAGACGCTTGAGTCTTCTTGAATATTGCTGGGTGACCCACGGGGGCATCCCCAAGCTTAGGCTTTTCACTCTTCTTGATCACATCATATCATCCTTCTCGCTTGCTCCTTGAAAACTTCCGCCACACCAAACTCAAAGTAATTCTCATTAGAGGGTTAGTGCATAATCAAAAATTCACATTCTACTGTGACACAATCATTACCAAGCTTCTGGACATTACTACAGCCACTGATGTTTTATGGAGCAAAGAAATCCAATCAAACATAGTAAAAGAGGCAATGCAAAATAAAAGGCAGAATCTGTCAAAAACAGAACAGTCTGGAAAGACGAATTTTTTCGAGGCACTTAACTTGCTCAGATGCAAAAATCAAAACTAATGAAAGTTGCGTACATATATAAGGATCATGCGTGTTTTTTCAGAATTTTTCAATTTTTCTGGAGTGAATACAGCTCAAAACGGTGGACAGCAAAAATCTGTCACTGCGCAGAAATCCAAATTAGCATCAACTTTCAACTAGAGACTTTACTTGGCACAACAATGCAATAAAATAAAGATACAAAGGAGTTGTTACAGAAGTAACAACACCTTGACTCAAAATAAAATAAAATGACAGAAAATAAAAAGGTGGGTTGTCTCCCATAAGCGCTTTTCTTTAACGCCTTTCAGCTAGGCGCAGAAAGTGAAAATCAAGTGTTCTCAAGAGAAGAAGCATCAACATCATAATTTGTTCTAATAATAGAATCAAAAGGCATCTTCATTCTCTTTCTAGGGAAGTGTTCCATACCTTTCTTGAGAGGGAATTGATACTTAATATTCCCCTCTTTCATATCAATAACACACCAACAGTTCGAAGAAAGGGTCTTCCCAAAACAATAGGACAAGATGCATTGCATTCAATATCCAAAACAACAAAATCAACGGGGACAAGGTTATTGTTAACCATAATATGAACATTGTCAATTCTCCCCAAAGGTTTCTTCATAGAGTTATCAGCAAGATGAACATCCAAATAACAGTGTTCCAAAGGTGGCAAGTCAAGCATATCATAAAGTTTCTTAGGCATAACAGAAATACTTGCACCAAGATCACATAAAGCATTACAATCAAAATCATTCACTTCATTTTAATGATGGGCTCCCAACCATCTTCCAACTTCCTAGGGATAGAAGCTTCAAGTTTTAATTTCTCTTCCCTAACTTTCATGAGAGCATTTGTAATATGTTTTGTAAAAGCCATGTTTATAGCACTAGCATTAGGACTTCTAGCTAGCTTTTGCAAGAACATAATAACTTCAGAAATGCTACAACCATCAAAATCAAAATCATTATGATCAAAAGTAATGGGACCATTGCCTCCAATACTTCGAAAAATTTCAGCACTTTTATCAGAAACAGTTTCAGCAGTTTTAGGCAATTTTGCATGCTTTATAGTAGAAGTGGAAACATTGCCAACACCAATAACATTACCATTGATAGTAGGAGGTTTACTAACATGTGATGCTTCAGCATTACTAGTGGTGGTAATAGTACAAACTCGAGCTATACTATTCTTTCTATCAATTTCAGCTTCTCTTTCCCACCTAGCATGCAATTCAGCCAACATCCTAATATTGTTGTCAATTTTAACTTGGATAGCATTTGCTGTAGCAAAAGCTTAGTATCTTTAACCTCATTAGGCATAACTTTCAGTTTCAAAAGATCAACATCAAGAGCAAGACTATCAACTTGGAAGCAAGAACATCAATTTTACCAAACTTTTCCTCAACGATTTGTTAAAAGCAGTTTGTGTATTGATAAATTCTTTAAGCATGACTTCAAGATCAGAGGGTACACTCCTACTATTGTTGTAAGAATTACCATAACCACTACCATTATTAGAAGGATATGGCTTATAGTTGTTGTTACCAAAATTATTCCTATAAGCATTGTTGTTGAAATTGTTATTTTTAATGAAGTTCACATCAACATGCTCTTCTTGAGCAACCAATGAAGCTAAAGGAACATTATTAGGATCAACATGAGATTTACCACTCACAAGCATAGACATAATGACATCAATCTTTTCACTCAAGGAAGAAGTTTCTTCAACAGAATTTACCTTCTTACCTTGAGGAGCCCTTTCAGTGTGCCATTCGGAGTAGTTGATCATCATATCATCAAGAAGTTTGTTGCTGCACCCAAAGTGATGGACATAAAGGTCCCTCCAGCAGCCGAATCCAACAAATTCCTTGAAGAAAAATTTAATCCTGCATAAAAGGTTTGGATGATCATCCAAGCAGTCAGTCCATGGGTAGGACAATTCTTTACCAAAGATTTCATTCTCTCCCATGCTTGGGCAACATGTTCATTATCAAATTGCTTGAAGTTCATAATGCTACTTCTCAAAGATATAATCTTAGCAGGAGGATAATATTTTCCAATGAAAGCATCTTTGCATTTTGTCCATGAATCAATACTATTTCTAGGCAAAGATAGCAACCATTCTTTAGCTCTTCCTCTCAAGAGAAAGGAAATAATTTCAGTTTTATAATATCCCCATCTATATCCTTATACTTTTGCATCTCACAAAGTTCAACAAAATTATTAAGATGGGCAGCAGCATCATCAGTACTAACACCAGAAAATTGCTCTTTCATAACAAGATTTAATAGAGCAGGTTTAATTTCATAAAAGTCTGCTTTAGAAGCAGGTGGAGCAATAGGAGTGCATATGAAATCATTATTATTTGTGCTAGTGAAGTCACACAACTTGGTGTTCTCAGGAGTACTCATTTTAGCAAAAAAACTAGGCCGAAATAAAAAAGTAAAACAAGTAACTAATTTTTTTGTGTTTTTATAAAGAAAGCAAACAAGACAAAATAAAATAAAATAAGCAAGACAAAAACAAAGTAAAGAGATTGGAAGTGAGAGACTCCCCTTGCAGAAGCAACTCGACTTCCCGGCAACGGCGCCAGAAAACTTGGAGCTGTTGTTGGGGAAGCAAACTTCTGAGCAAACAGCTCGACCTCTCCGGCAATGGCGCCAGAAAACTTGCTTGATGCGTGTAAAGCACACGTTCGTCAGGAGACCTCAAGTGTAAGGTTTGATGAGTGTAGCAGCAAGTCTTCCCTCAGTAAGAAACCGAGGTTATCGAACCAGTAGGGAGTCGGCGATGTTCTGAAGGTGTCAACGGCGTCAGAAAATCGTGGCGTCGAAAGGGAGGTAGAGTTCCTGATGGTTAACTTGGAACCTGCACACAAGACAATCAAACTACTTTACCCCAACGAATCAGTGAGGGTGTCAATCTCACCGGCTTGCTGAAAACAAAGGATTAAAAGTGTTGTATGGAAAAAGATGTTTGTTTGCAGAGAATGAAAGAGAACAATGATTGCAGTAGGTTGTATTTCAGATGTAAAAGAATGGACCGGGGTCCACAGTTCACTAGTGGTGTCTCTCCATAATAAAATACTAACATGCTGGGTAAACGAATTACAGCTAGGCAATTGACAAAATAAAGAGGTGCATAACAATGCATATACAAGTCATGATGATCACTATGAGATTTACTTGGGCATTACGACAAAGTACACAGACCGCTATCCAGCATGCATCTGTGCCTAAATAGTCCACCTTCAGGTTAGCATCCGCACCCCTTCCAGTATTAAGTTGCAAGCAACAGACAATTACATTTAGTATGGTGCATAATGTAAACAATACAAATATCCTTAGACAAAGCATGGCTGTTTTACCCCTAGTAGCAACAGCACATCCACAACCTTAGAACTTTCTGTCACTGTCCCAGATAAAATGGAGGCATGAAACTACTATCTAGCATAAATACTCCCTCTTGGAGTTACAAGCATAAACTTGGCCAAAGCCTACACTAATAACAGAGAACATGCAAGATCATAAACAACATATATATAATAGATCAATAATCAACTTGACATAGTATTCAATACTCATCGGATTCCAGCAAACACAACACGTAGCATTACAATAAGATGATCTTGATCATGATAGGCAGCTCACAAGATCTAAACATGATGGCATAAAAGGAGAAGACAACCATCTAGCTACTGCTATGGATCCATAGTCCAAGATTAACTACTCACACATCACTCCGGAGGCAGGCATGGCGATGTAGAGCCCTCCGGTGATGATTCCCCTCTCCGGCAGGGTGCCAGGAAGAGCTTCAGAAACCCCCCGAGTTAGGGTTGACGGCGGCGGCGGCAGCGGATGTTTTCTGGAAATATGGCTCGGTATTTTAGGGTTTTCGCCTCGGGGAGAATAAATAGGCGAAGGGGCGATGTCGGTGGAGGCACGAGGCCTGCTCCCCACATGGCGGCGCGGCAGGGGCCCACCCGCGCCATGGGGTGGGGACGGCGCCTCGGTGCCCCCCTTCGTCTCTCCTTCGGACTTCGTGAACGTGTCGGAAAATAGGAATCTAGCAATTTGTTTCGTCCAATTCCGAGGATGTTTGCAGAACAGCTTTTCTGAAACCAAAAACAGCAGAAAACAGGAACTGGCACTGTGGCATCTTGTTAATAGGTTAGTCCCAGAAAATGCATAAAAAATGCCATGAAGTGTGAATAAAACATGTAGCAATTGGTATAATACAAACATGGAACATAAGAAATTATAGATACGTTGGAGACGTATCAGCTATGTCTATGCTCATACTCGCTTCGGTCGCGTGGTAGTCGAAAAGCACCACATGGTTGATGTTCGTAAAGTCGATACCTCCTGAATCTCCGCCATGATTAAATCATATAATGTCTTCTTTTGTGGGTCAAATCATATAGTGTCAGATCCAACAGTTTAGTGAAACGATGGCCCTGAATCCAGGTCGACGACAGCTTGATCCTCCAAGGCTTCCGGATCCTCGCCGACAGGGTACCCCATCTTGTACACGATTTTTCGTTGGTAATTTCAAGGCATCTATATTGCTGACAATGGATAATTGTCATGTTTAATTACAAACATATTTGTTTGCACCGTTGATTCATGGCATTGCCTCTATATCATGTTGTGCATGTCAATGACAGTGCTTGCTTGTTATCTCAAAATCACAGGCGCCAGTTCAATTTGCTGCATGTAGAGGTGAACAATTGGCGTAGCCCATGATTATTAAGGTTGTGATGATGCACACAACCAATTTTCTGTTCAATGGGCAAAATCAGTTGGTAGTCAGTGGATCTATACTTTATTGAGGTTACGATTTGAGGCGTTTGTACTTTGAAACTATATTTGAAGCTACGATATATGTACTAGATGGTTCCTGATGCACTGCACTCTTATAAGATCATGTTAAATATCAGCAAGTTGGCATTGTATTTTTCTTATATCACCAAATGTATTTGATTAGGTTTTAATAATCTTAGTAGATGACTTAATCATAAGATCTTGAACCATGATATATGGCTTCATGACTTTAAATTCTTCATTAACTAAAGTACCATGGGTTTTCTATGCTTACAAAGGTCCTCGGCCAGTTCAATGTATCGGATATTTGATATATATATATATATACATACATATATCTATTCCAAAGAATGGGGTTTCATATTATTCTTGCAACCTAAGAGTTCCAAACTAGAACATGTGTCTGCCTTTAATTGTTTGATCTTAATTGTCCATCTAGCTGCAATAGATACGAAATTTAGTTGTCTTTACTTCCATGTGAGAATATATGATTGTTTGTTAAAGAGTGATACCTAATTAGAATGCTAATGTTTTTGTGAATTAAACAACAATGTATTAGCTGATGAGTTGAACTACATTGTTGGTTGTCTCTGTCCGATCTTCTTATTGAT
This sequence comes from Poa pratensis, assembly GCA_947311845.1. Taxonomy (NCBI): domain Eukaryota; kingdom Viridiplantae; phylum Streptophyta; class Magnoliopsida; order Poales; family Poaceae; genus Poa; species Poa pratensis. The sequence continues at coordinate 3,895,500 of CAMZMU010000085.1, read as the reverse complement.
GACATCAATTTAGATCGTGTGGTTTCACCGACATCAATTTTAGATAACTTTCCTCTAAATCCCATTAATGATACAATATATAGGAAACACATCATTGATTGGTTAAGCCCATGCTTCTGAAAGCATGCATATGTTAGATAAATAAATTGCACAATATCATAACCTTAATATCATATACTAAGTAATGAGTACAAAAAATATGTAGAAACTACAACACAAGCATATGCTTGTAATTAATGCTTCAATGGATTTTATATACAGTATACTATTGATCAATAGTGAGGTCGTGCGTTATTGCGTTGGACGTGCAATTCATTAGTAATAAAGCTTCGCCGTTTTGCTAAAAAAAAGCAGCAGCGCACCGTAGCGTAGCGTTTTCCTCTTCTACGCTCCCAAATCATCCCGCCTCCTCGGCAAAGTCAAACCTCAAACCCGAAAGGTGGTCGCCGCCTCCGCCGCGTCCGGATCCCGCCGGGCGCCGGCGATGTGGAGTGCTTTACATTTCGGCAAAGATCTGGACGGAGACCTCTAGGAGACCTCTGCGAACCGCTCCAGCAACGGCGGCCTTCCTCTTCCAGGGACCGGCTGCCACCCCATCCTCCCTCGCCGCCAGATCGACGGCAAGCCCGTCTTTCTTGCTACTTCCTCTCGGGCCTAGGCAGATCGACCGGCCCTCCCGAGCCGGTGAGTTCATTGCCCTCGCATTCCTCTAGATGCTCTCCTTTCTTGCACACCATGGCCGCCGGATTTGGGCTTTCTTGTTTTAAAGAAAAGAATTTGGGTTTTCTTTTCCAAGAACTGGCAGCGCCCCCATCCTTTTTCCAAGAACTCACGAATCTGATAGTTTGATTTGTCATGCCTGATTATAATATTTCCAAGAATCCTTCTTAGGGTTTAGGTTCGTGAAAAACTGTTTTTTCTGTATTAAGTACTGGTTAACCCCCTTTCTGTAGGGAAAGTACAATCTTTTCTCGTCTTAACGTACTCCAATGTTGCTTGAATATAGTACAGTACTAAATTTGGTGACGGCTGTGTGTACCCTTTCCGCATTCCCCTCACTCATTCGGAGTACGCCCTGTCAACATGATTCAGAATTTTGTTTGCCCAAATATACATAGAAAGAAGTATAGGTTGCTGCGCCCGATCTGTCAAAATGTAGATGCACGATGTGTCATAGTTTCTTCCACGTGGTCCATTCCATTTTCTTTTGCAAGCCATGCTGCAGTGGAAATAAAATGGCAGGGCGGTTAGGCTGATTCCAGAAAGGACTACCTTTTCCCACAAAAGAAAACGAACCGCATTGCCTTTGTTCATATTTTGATCCGAGTTTCATGGCTATATGTTTTCACTTCTCATAATTTTATTCCCATTTACAATGCCAGAAAGTAAGTTTGTAGAAATCATGCGTCCGAATATAATTTATCAGTTGTTGATTTGATTTTTATGACCTGGGATAATTTATTGTTTTCTTTAGCTCACACTGTCAGTACACCGGATAAACTTGTACCTTCACTCGTTTATTTAACAATGTTGCATGATGCTTCATGCGAACTGATGGTATTTTTCCCATTTCAGTTCTGCAATGCTACTTGTTGCAATCTTGTTTGCTCTCTGCATGAATCCATAATGTCATTTTCACTCTAACTCATTCAGGCTGACATGGCTGCAAGAAAAGATAATCCAGTCCTTATTGCTTGCCAAGCACCCAGTGGACGCATCACACGAGCACAAGCTTCTAATAATCGAGGAAGGTTTGGAGTGGCTCACCCCGCACCAGTACCTTCGAGAAAACCACCCACAAAATCAAATGTGAAAAGGGGAGCTTTGGATGAGAATGCATGTGCAAGTGCTGTAATGTCAGCTCCACAGCCTAAAAGGCGAGCAGTGCTCAGGGATGTTACAAACATAAGCTGTGCAAACTCATATAAAAATTGCACTGCTGTGACTAAGCTGCAGGTACCAACATGTTCCACATATTATATCCTTGTATGATTTTTTGATCATTACTTTCTCCCGAACGATGTGAACTAAATGAGGTATTCCCTTTGTTTCAGTCAAAGTCCGCCCAAAAGGTAGCACGGATTCCGAGCGAAATCAAGCATTGTGCAAAGAAGGTTCCTAAGCCACCCCTTTCTGCTGTTAGTGAAGCTTCATTTGTGAATGATTCTGAGAAAGCTCAGAAGGCACCAAAAGAGGAGCGAACTGCTTTGCTTGAAAACAAGGGGTCATTGTCATTACAAAATATTGAATGGAACAGGTTGAGTGGTGTTCATGAGGCATTATTTCAGGGAAGAAACACTAGGGATAAATCTCAAACTGCGGACTCAAAGAATGGTTAGTTAAGTTCATGTTTTTCATGTTTTTCTCCACTATTATCGTCTGACCTAACATTGGTTAAAAGTCTAGAAAATTGTTAAGAGCTTCTCTTCGCTTGTAATGTTACTCCTCACTGCTGGCTGGCTTTGGTCATATTCTGGGTATACTGTAATTGTTTCCGTCCACTGCTCATTTCTGAGAAACTTGTAGATAGTCTTTATGTGTTCTTTTTAGTGGGGCGGCAGCCAGCAGCTAAATAATCTGTATTTTTGTTCCAGGGAACTATGCTGGTTTAAACATTATAGATATAGACAAAGATAATGGCAATCCACAAATGTGTGCTTCATATGTTGCAGAGATATACGCAAACTTAATGGCCTCAGAGGTATGTTGATATTCCTTGGTAAAAGGGAGAACTTCTACTGTTTGGACAGAATTACGGGTCCCTCATATTTTGCATGTCTTATAAAGCTAGGAAGAATTTATTTTTTGTATGTTTATATTCTATCTTTGTGCTATGCTGTTAGCATTTGTTTTGTGATAGCACTACAGCCTCTATCTTATATGCTCGTGCTATTCCCCAGCTTATAAGAAGACCTAAATCAAATTACATCGAGACTTTGCAGAAGGACATTACGAAGGGAATGCGAGGGATTCTGATTGATTGGCTTGTTGAGGTTTGTATACATAATAGTTCAGCTATGTTTAAGACTGAGCATACATCATTGCCATTTCACTGGACAACTTCACAAACAAGTTGATGTATATAAGTTGCAAATATGAAGTATACAATTACTTGTAGAAGTTTGTAATTATGGATGGTAGAAACGATGCCCATTCATTTCAGAGGATTAGAGTCCAGGGTTTCCACACCTGTCCCAGATGGATTCTGGTTTACATATGGCATCTGGACATGAACATTCTTTCCATTCCTGTCTGTGTAGTTTTGTTTGTTTCCCTTCTAAATATCCTAACTATTTGAACTTTGAAGTCAGTGATAAAGAATTTTATATGGGGAGTTTGAATCAGTAGTGCTATCCACTCACCATTCTTCTTCCAACAAATAACATGCTTGTCAAGTTGAGATAAACCCAACACGTTCAAAATCGCGCTGTGGAGGTATGCACATATAGAAACACATAACTCTTAAAGACCTGGATATACTATAGAGGACAGAATACAATGACAGTGGTCTTCACTCTTTCGCACCAGAAACATACTTTAAATTTATGTATATGGGATATCTGTATTTTCTTTTGTCACTAATCAAGATCCTTGTTCCAGTTGAATCTTTACTGTTCACGCTTATGAAGTTCTATCTTTGCAGGTTTCCGAAGAATATACGCTTGTGCCAGACACGCTGTACAGCACTGTATATCTTATTGATCAGTTTCTTTCCTGGAAATATATTGAGAAACAGAAACTTCAACTTCTTGGGATAACTAGCATGCTCATTGCATCGTAAGTTTGGAATTGTTTGATGTTAATATGAAATATTCAAAAGCTTTGAAATTGATAGAAAAGATATATCATGGAAAGGTTGGCATAGTTGCTGAAGGAGCTTATTCTGTGACGAATACATCAATTATATTTATTGTCTTTGCTGCCATGGGTGCCCACTGATATCTTTCATTAGAGTTTTTTTTACCGTTTACCTTTTGCAGGAAATATGAAGAGATCTGTGCACCTCGTATTGAAGAATTTTGTTTCATAACTGATAATACATATAAAAAAGTCGAGGTACTTTTTTCATGTGAAACCTGAAGGATTTTTTATTACACATATGCAAAGTGTCATTGTTGATCCCCCATAACTGATATCATCCTGATTCAATAGGTGCTGAAAATGGAGTGCCAAGTGCTTAATGATCTTGGATTTCATCTTTCTGTTCCTACAGCAAAAACCTTTCTCAGGTTACTTACTCAGGATGACTAGACACATCATATTTCTTTTCCAATGTGAAGTTCCTGTTCCATCACTAACAAGCCTTTCCTGTAATTTGAAATTTTATCAGGAGATTCCTTAGAGCAGCACAGGCTTCTCACAAAGTAAGATTGGCATCCAACCATATTAGCACAGTTTTCCTTCAATTTGTATGTATGATGCTGATCACTAAGTTCTCAATCTACATTTCTAGGCTCCTTCTGCAACTTTGGGTTATCTGGCCAATTATCTTGCGGAGTTGACTTTGACCGATTACAATTTTCTGAGATTTCTCCCCTCAGTGGTGGCAGCCTCTGCAGTCTTTCTTGCGAGATGGACACTCGATCAATCAGACCATCCATGGGTTCGTACAAAAACTCTGAATACAGACCTTTGCACACAATGTGGAAACAAGTTTTTTCCCCTCTAATATATTTATTTCTTTCACAGAACTATACTCTCGAGCATTACACCTCATACAAAAGCTCTGATATTCAAATATGTGTGTTCACTCTACGGGAACTGCAGTGCAACACCAGTGGATGCACCCTCAATGCAATACGTGAAAAGTATAGACATGAGAAGGTATGTGACCAGCCTTTGCTGACTTGCTCGTTGATTTTCCTAAGAGGACGTATCATTATAGGATTTCTGACAGCCTGGTTGTATTTCTCATTGCAGTTTCAAGGTGTAGCGAACATGTTGTCACCAGAGCTGGCTCAATCACTCTTTAGTAGACAGGCTAACGACTTCAATCCCCTGCTGGTCAACAACTCTTAGCGGCATCAATCTCCTGACAATTGTGTCGCCAACATTTGGATCTGGTTGTGTTGTGTTGCCCACCGAGCTGTTGTAGCCTATCTGTATAATAACCTAGTGCTGCTTGATTTAACGCAGATTGATTGTATTGGAATGACTGTTTTTTCAGAGTGTAGTGCAATGCTCTTAAGATTGAAAGAGCGCTAGAAGCCTAGAACCCATGATGATGTAACCTGCCACAAGCAACTATTAGTTTGTTTGTAAATGTATCTACATTTTTCTGAACACACGAGATTATTTATCAATTTCTTCACTTTGTGAACTAGGCTGGAGAACAGCTAAATACAAGTGAAGGATATTTTCTTAAACATATAACTAGTAGTAAAATACGATAATGTTCTAGTTTAAAACTTGTGGATAAGATGCAACTAATTCTTGCCCAATGACGGTGCAGTTTTTTTTATCGCATCTATTTCGTGTCTATGCACCGTTCAGGTGTTACAGAGTGCCCGCATGATCATGCGTCCGACTACCCCGACGTGCCTCGACCATGAGACAATGTGGCCTCCTTCGCCATCATCGCCACTGCCGAGTGGTGCCTCCAAGAGCCGTTTGTTGCTGATAGTTGGCACTGTCTTGCTACTTCTGCCGGCTGCATCTTGGGCTGATTCCTATTGCAGTTGTTGGAGCAAAGATAGAGCATGTCAGGTATATGCGGAACTTCCTCAAAAAGACATGGTCAGCAGAAAGTTTCAGTCCAAATTGTTTCTCAAGAAATGCAAGAGATGGCTGCTTCCCATCCTTGATCCCAAACATATCCAACATTTTTTGTTGCTCTAGTGTCCATGTAGTAAGAAACAGGGTTGCTTCCCATGGCCACTCGCAGTATGCTGACAACTGACTGCAAGTTTGTACAAATCTTTTCCCTAGCACCAAAGTCAAGCTCACATGTATCTGGGTTGAAGCAACCCATTAAGAATTTGCATAGTTCAGGAATCAGCTTGGATCACTTCTAATGAGGGTTAACCTCTAGGGTTGGCCCAATCTTCACGAATTTGAAGGGAAACACGAAGAACACGATGAACACGTTGCGGGGAATCGGTGGCAAACGAGGGGAAAACGAACACAAAGGCAAGGGGATAACTATCTACTCCTGCAAGGAAGATTCAACCGGCAACAAACCCCCAAAAGTAGCCTCCGGTTCTCCAAATCCAAGCCAAAGAAAATCTAATTGAAACCGCTTTCTCACACCGGCCGGCCCACCGATCCAATAGAATCCACAAATATAGAGAGTTTGGCAAGTGATTACAAACCACAAGGAGAGATCTTGATACAACTCAATAGATGAATGATCTAAGGAGAGGTCTTACATCCACAAGAGGGATCTTCTCCACAAGGGGAGGAATCAACTCCACAAGGGGAGGAACCATAGCCACAAGAGGCATGAGCACAAGCTCTATTCTATTCATATCTTACCTAACCCTAGAACTGAAGGGGAGAGGGTCTATTTATAGTCTAGGGGAGTGGGGAAAGGGTTACAAGGCATTACACCTCTTTGACTCGTAGGTCAACAGTCTGTCGGCCGGAATTCCGGCTGAACCGGCCTGGAATCGGCCGTGGCCGGTTGGATCGGCGGTTGAACCGATATGGCCTTCTGTGAGACCGACGGTTGAACCAGCCGTGGCTGGTTGAACCGGATTTTGAACCGGCGGCGGCTGGTTGGGCCGGTGGATGAACCGACGGCCTGAAACTTCGTCTTCTCGTTTCCTCCTCCTCTTCCACGCGTACGCCTTGGATGGTCTTGAGTCTTGGGCATCCTCGGCACCTCCCCGAATGTCCGTACTCGTCGTGTCAAACCTACGATAGCAAGGGGATAGATGCTCACATAGTATACCATCCAAAGGTACACGAAATGGGTTCTCGTAGAGGAAGGAGTTCACCTTTGAGCTCAATGACGACTTGTCATATGTTGGGTTGCTTGACATGGTGATGGACGTGACCCGGGCTACGTCATCTCCCCCCTTTAAAAAGAGTCATCCTCGACTCTTGCTCTTCATCACCATGCAAAGGAGGTAGATGTATTGTCAAAGAATTGGAATTCACCATGTCTACAAACACCAAAGACCAAGCAAACCATGTGTGTGCAAGAAATAGGAGCATATCAACAATGACATGTCCATTCTTTGTCCTAGCACCGTTAGCACAACACAAGAATATGAAAATGTAGTGCAAGTGCAAGGTCAATGTGCCAGCAATCCAATGCAACATCTTCAAAATGTGAGAACACAAAAACTCGATGAAAATATGAGGATGCCATCTAGGTATCTCATTTTGAACCATATGATCAATATTGCGCACAAGGCATCGGAAAGAGAAATTTGTCAACATCCTTGAGACAATAAGAGGAGAACTTGGCAAAAACATACAATGAAGAATGTCCAAATTAAATATCATCATGGGTGCAAACAAAGCACATGAAAGAGTAAGGTTTCAACATATTTGTTGCAACACCAAATTGGTAGAAACCATTATACTCATGGCAATACATGCTCAAAATGTCATTATGGTTGCAAACAAAGCTTATGAAAGAGCAATAGTTCATCATTTTGGTTGCAACACACAAATCATTCATGTGAAAGATCAAGTAAACATGCTTGCAACAGAGAAGACAAAAAACACCATCATGATTGCAAACAAACCATAAGCAAGGGAAATTGTTCAACTTGTTTGATGCAAAACATGAGAAATATTCAAGAGTTGGATTCGATCCACAACTCACATGTATGCTCTCAAGAGCTCGTGTTGTCAACTCATGTTCAATTGAGTTCGACATTATCATGCGGTTACCGCACACACAAGACACCATATGAAGAAGTTATGTGCATGATATATGAACACATCATCCATCATGACGCGTCTATTCATTTGCAAAAATCACCAACCACATCAAAATCAATGGGAAAATATAACATATGTGGATGGTCACTATGCAAAGTGAAGGATGGAACAAGGTCCATAAAAGAAAACGAAACATCTCCAAAATGTGAGAAAGCTATGGGTGCAATCTCGTTATCAAGCATTTCATTATTATTGCAAGCAACACATATGAAAGAGAAGTTGTTCAACATATTGTAAGCAACAATTGGAGAAAAATGGGAACTTTCGTAACAAGACATGCGTATGGCAAAATCATCACAAATAGGTAAATCCACATGTTCAACATTGTTTTGATGCAAAGTATCACAAGGGAATAATAATGAATCATATGATGTGTGAAAGAGCATGTGTTGCCCCATGTGTGGTTTTGGTAATTAATGACAATCCTTATGGACTAATGTTTGCATTGAGATATCTTATATAGATCTTGTCTATAGAAAAAGATTGGAGTTCATGTGTTGGACTCTAGAAGCTCATATGATGACCAAGGTTCTATTCAAGGGTTTTATATGAAGAATGGTCAAGAGTAGAGTTGAGCATATTGCAAGTATGTCTTGAAGGATTCAAGACATCATCTTTGTGAAAAGAGAGAACATTAGGAAGTGCAAGTTCAATATGATACATCATGGAAGATATCATTTGATTGAATCTTGCAATGGATTCATGAAGACGGAGCTTAGAGAGGCTCTCCCATAATGGAGTATGGGGAGTATTTGGGGAAGTCTTCATCAAGCATGTGCTAGCAAGCACAATCAAGAAAGGTGTTCCAACTTGAGGGAGTCAAGATCGTCATCGTCTAGCTCAAGTGGAATGCGCAAGGCAAAGGTATGATCTTGATAGGATTTCTATTTTACCGGTCTCATGGTGAGACCGGGTTATAGGATAGACGACGTTCTATCAAGAGGGGCTCTCAAGTGAGTAACTTGACCGCATCTTTGTGGAGAGCTCAAACCATTGCATGCTTGGCATATCATCCTTCTTGGTTCTTATTTGGCTTTTATCCATGTGAGAATTTAGAACTTGTGTTCATCTCCATACCAAGCTCTAGTTTATCAAAAACAGATTTCATATGAATATCTTGTTGCGTTTTTTATGTTGGAGGATTTACCTGTTGTTCCTTTTTAGAGAGGCTTACCTTTCTACATTTGGTTTTATCCTCCTTCTTTGTACCATGATGTTTCTCAGTATGATCTTGAAGAGCTCTTCGTTGCGATTCCAACGAGTCCAAGATCATCGAAATCGAAGTCCGGATAAAAAAGATATGCAATTTTCGTTTTGCTGTTTCTGTCAGTTTTCAGACAATCGGATATATTCTGTTTTGGACCAGAATATCCGACCCGCAAATTTGCTGGACGTGAAAACGGCTAAGGACTTATTTTTGTAACTCCCTGATGTTGGCCGGAATATCCGATTCAAGTTTGGGTCGGAATATCCGACCCCTGTTTTTCCTGCAGCGGCTTTTCTTCGTAGGGACCTATAAAAGGCGCCCTTCTTCCCCAAAGTGGGTAGCTATTCCAAGCACGAAAATTCCCCCTCTCTCACCTCCATTGTTGACCTTGGAAAGCTTGCCTCTCTCTCAATTCCTTCCATGATTCTTGCATATCTTTGAGGGAAAAGAGAGAGGAGATCTAGATCTACAGTTATACCAATCAATCTCTCCTCTAAGTGAGAGGAGCCTACTAGATCTTGATCTTGGAGTTCTTAGTGTTTCTCCTCCATTGTTCTTCCTCTCTTATTCCCCCAGAAGCATTTGTTGCTTTGTTGGAATTTGAGAGTGAAGGAATTGAGCACTTCTTGTGTTCTTGCCATTGTATTTTGTTGCATCGGTTTGCTCTCTCCACGAGGATTCATGGAAGTGAAAGTTTGTGAGCTTGTTACTCATGGGTCATTGGACCCTAGACGCCATTGTAGTGTTTGAGACCTTTTGTGGTCACTTGGGAGCTCCCAATCCTTTTGTGGGTTGTGCCTCAAGATTGTTATAAAGGCTCTAGATTTTGCCTTGAAGAATTCCGATAGTGCAAGGTGAACCGAGCTTTTGGGCAAGGTTCATCGGAGAATAGGGTGAGGCCATTTGTGGCGTTTGAGTTTGAAACTCACACCCTTCCAACGAGACGTACTCACCTAAAAAGGAGGAATTCGGAAATACATCATCGTCTCCACGTGTCTCGGTTATTTCTATATCCGAGCTCTTTACTTATGCACTTTACACTGTGATAGCCTTCGTGCTTGAAGTCTTATACCTTGCCATCACCTTGTTGCTTTTCTTGCTTAGCATAAGTTGTTGGTGCACATAGGTGAGCCTAATATATTTAGTATGTATGCTTGTTAAATTAAAATACCTAGTTTTAGTCCACATTTATTAAGCCTAAACCGGAAAAGTTTTAATCGCCTATTCACCCCCCTCTAGGCGACATCCTTGTCCTTTCAGTGTGTCAATAAAATCTTCCATAGCATGCAAGCAATCATAGTTCATCATGTCCACTAGTGGGATCATGGTCACATCAATACCCATACCTTGGTAGTCCCGCTCATGTGAAGTAGGTGTTGAAGTAGTAGGGGCCTCTATGTGGCCGAATTGTCCATCTTGACATAGACATGTGGTGGCATCATCATCCGCCATGTACATCTTCTCCATTGGAGGCACCATCATCTCGAGGATAGGCGTCTCATCATCCATAGGACCTAGCACACAATGAGATAACACACTAGAGGAATGTGGTAAGTTGTTAGAATGCAAAATGGTCTCACTTGACCTATCAACTACCTCTCTCAACTCAAGTGGTGTATCACTCATTCCCTCAAAGTTGGAACACTCAGTCTCACATATGGTGGAGGCACTCAACTCACTCTCACTCTCACTCAAGTGGGCTAAGTGACTCTCATTCTCACATGGGATTGGTACCTTCTCATAACTCAAACACATAGGGATATGCTCGGTTTCCTCAACTACATTCACCTCCAAGGTTGAAAGGAAACTCCCATGCTCAACCTCCTCAACCATCTCGCCTCCAAAGGTCAATGCCATAGTGTAGGCATCATCACTCGACTCCTTTGCAAAAAGGAAAATCCCATGCTCGACAACTTCACTTGGCGCGTCAACCAAAGTGATAGCATCATCCACGCTCGCCTCCGTGGTCAAAGGGAAAATCTCATGCTCGACCGTCTTCTTGCCATCTTGGTCACCAACTTGACACTCATCATGTGACCTCTTCCATTGCATATTGGGCACAAGAGACTGGGACATTCCCATGGGTCATGATCTTGGCCTTGGCAATTGTCGCATATGAGGTCTTCCTCTTGCCATATGGGGGCCATTGTGGTGGTGGTATTTGGTGTAGAGACCATTTCATGAGAAGTGCTTGAGAAGGGCCGTCTTGGTTGTGGCCTCACATGTGTGACCATGTTTCTTCCAGCATTGGTGATGGATGTGACCCGGGCTACATCAACTTCCATTTAAGTGTGTCTCCAAAATCTGCATTGACTATAACTTTACACTGGTCGGGAGTAAACCCTTTGCAAACTCTGAAAATCTTCACTGGAGAAGACCACTTAAAAGACCGCTTTGTTAGGTAAGAACATACAAAGATGAGTTTCCCTTGCATGTTCCAAACTTTACTACATGCAATAAATCTACAAAAAATAGTTATGAACATGTGAAAAGTCAAGCGGAAACTTATTTCCATGTCTGTGAGTGGCTTTATCATCAAGCCGAGGAGATGGGGAGTCAGAACTTCAGTTACAAGAGGCTGAGCACCTTCTATATCATGTTTATAGTTGTGTGTTCATAGGTTCATTTGGTACTCTAAGTTTCAAGGGTTTTTATTTTTGTGCCCTACTCCGTTTAGTTTCCTTGTTTGTGCCGTACTCGCTTAACTTTCCTTGGTTCTGCCCTACTTCACTCTTTCGAGGCTCATAGATGGCCAAACGGGGCGTTTCCGTCTAGTCAATGGTTTGACCGTTAGCTTCTGACTGGTGGGACCCACACGTCATAGATTTAATAATTTCAGAAATTAGAAAAGAAGGGATGACATCATGATGACATCATCAGTGGCAGCCAAGGATATGCTAGCACGCTCGTGACGATGCAAAGCGAGAGGGGTCACACGGCTAGGAGCGTTATACGCGTACAAGCGTGGGGAGCATTTGGTAGGCGGCACCGCCAGCTATTGGTCACCGGAGATAGTCCGGCGACCAGCTCATGCGATGGCCGAAGGTGGCACATGACAGCAGAAGAAACCAGAGAGAGAGGGAGTGAGAAAAGGGTCATGGAGAATCCTTAGGTCAACAAGAGAACGTAGAGGTGGTCATTAAGCTCGGGGAAGCTCGGACGGCGACGAAATCATCCGCGGCGCACGGCGGCTGGAGTTGAAGGAGACGGCTTGATTCCGTCGATTTGAGCCTTCGTAGAAAGAACAATTCATCGAGGAGAAGCTGGCCTCGATCCCGAGCTCCACGACGGTACGTCTGGGCTTCAGATGACCGGGAATGGCGGCGCTCCGCCGCGACCGTAGGTAGGGTTAGGGTTTGGCCGACGGGGAAGAGGAAAAGAGTGGTTCTACAGAAACCCTCCCGAACTTTCACAAACACGGGTGGTCTATCTCGAAGTCTTTCCTTGTTTCAACGGTGTGTATGCAGTTTTTCTTGGTAGCCTGGTTGGTTGCGTGTGCCTCGAGGCTGTCATGTTCTATGACTGTCAGCGAGGGTGTATGTGTTGGTTCTAGCCCGGTTTTCAGCTAATTAACCGGTCAACTCTCACACATTTGTTAAATTAAATGAGGCAATACTTGCTCCTTTTCTTCATTTTTATATACAAAGCTATCAATTGAACACACATGTAGATTACCACATTTGTAGTATTTTTTTGCTATAATTTGATTTTTTGTACTGTTCCGAAATGATTTTTTACATAACAAAACTGAATAAATGAGTAAATAACAATTTGTCTACCTACGCCAGGACTTTTATTGATTCAGGAATTGTTGTAATAATGTCAAAAGTACAATATCCGATGTGGAAGCGGAGACATCGGGAATACCAATCGATGCCCAAGGGCTACTTGCACTGCCGTAGAGACAGGGACGGCGACACGGTCGCTGAATGGGCTTAATGCCCGATGAGAGGCGCGTGATCGACCAGCTGGCCCAGTTTCTAGACATCAAACTGGCGAGCTGGATACCTGATCCGAAGCTCGATGATGAGGCCTCGTGCTAACTAGGACTGCACTGCGGTAAGTGTAAATCGAGCTGTGTGCAGCTGCGACGATGCAATTCTCATGAATGTACAGGTGGAACAACTAAAATCGTGGAGACACACCGCTATCGACAAGAATTGCAAACAGGTCAATATGCATGACGTAGCGTGATCTAATATTCCGTAACTAAACATAGAAGAATGTTGGTTTGCAATTTACATGTTAAACTCAGTTTTCCTAATAGCGGAATACTGTGTCTATGGTACAATAACTCGTCATATATGTGTTACAAGAAAATATGGCCATACTTCTGATGAGATCAAACCACACAAGAACAACTATCCAGGAACCTAGTGATGTAATTCAGTCACATGTCATGAAAATATTTTAAAATGAGCACAAATGATACGATCTTTCCAGTAATATCAATGTACGTTTATTGATTCAGGAATTGTTGTAATAATGTCAAAAGTACAATAATGTGTGATATCTCCTAAAATGGTTGCGGTGCTTTGTCTGAGATGCAGGTTGCGACTTTTCTACAATAATTTGATTCAGGCATCAACATTTTCCAGATAAGATGGATCAGGACGGCAATATCTCAAGAATGAGCAATTGTTTGTATTTCTGCTCAGATTTTTTGAGACTATCACTTTCAGTTTGGATTTTTGTTTGCGTTGACAAGTGCATATAACTTGACATGATATCAAAGTCGTACAATAAGAGGTCGATGCCCCGCTGGCGTCGGCAACGGCGGGGAAGGTACATGTCAGACCGCACAACCTCCACCTTCCACCTCCGTGCATGTAGCGCACCTCATTGTGGTCGCAGCTGGACACTCTTCGCTGTCTGCTCTTCTAGCACCGACAGAGATGATGACGAATCTCCAAGAAGATCCAGTCTTCATGAACAGGGCAACTCGAAAATCCTCAAGAAATGGGGCATAGGAGATCTTGAGGGTGGTGACAAGCTGCTTCGTGTGATAGGAAAGCGGAGGCTAGTTTTCAGCAGCAGAGCGCGGCATCACGTCTCGGGCGAGCGTGCCAATGCGCCATTTAGATCAGAGTGAACTTGGTTCTTTTTTCTGAGTGGTCGGAGTGGATGAAGATTGAAGAACGGGGAGACGAGTGTGAGCTGAGCTTCTATATAGGCAGGAGCCATGAGCTTGCCGGTAGGACCCAATGTGGAGTGGGCCAGATCTTAGCAACAAGACTTTATTGTGCAGTCCACAGGACCACAAGTCCACATCGATTCGGCTCTAGCTTCCTAGACATTTTTCTTTCTTTTGCGGAAGCCAGCATCATTACCGTTTCTTTTCTTCTCCCATTCCGGTTTTTTAAGGACAACAAAGTGAGGAATATACATGTTTTTTAAATCCTAGGTTTCGCTGAAGAAAATCAAATTTCAATAGTTCATAACTTTTAAGTGAAAAGTTCAAATTAATTCGCTCTAAAACGATATCACAATTGTTATTCAAAGCTAAGTAAAATTTATAAAAAATTCTAAACCCCTCTTTCTCATCCCAAAGCAACCTAGCTCTAGAGAAACAACTCCTTTTGTAATTCTTAAGAAAAAAAACACAACATAACACTAAGCACACTACTTAGGGAAGTTTCACGGAGGATGATTCTGTTAACTGCACTTTACCTATACCACACCTGTACATGTATTGGCCTTTGACCCCCTGAGAATATAGTTGCTCATTTCTCCAACAGATTCTACCTCCTAGATATAACAAACTACCTTGTGAGCTAGCAGTTTTCTTCTTCATTTTTCTATTCTAATCTTTCCAATCAATATTATTCAACCTTTTATAATGTAGGAAATGCTCAAATATTTAAAACGGAATTCACCTACTTCGTAAGTGAATATATGTGCATATTATCTTGCATTTCATGTACGATGGTAGGTGAGAATACCCTTCTCCTTGTTATATATAGCACCACTCCCAAAGATAGTTAATTTCGGTCATTGCCTTGAGGGATCAAAACCTTCTAGTCTTTCTTTAATAAAGTTGTAGGTAGAACGCTTGGTTTCACATGAAACTGGGAAAAATGGCTGGACTCAGAGGTCTAAGAGAGGTAACATGATAATTGGCATCAGCTAATGTAGTCGTGTGGTGTCGGTTTTATGAATCGGAGACATTGGGAGCACTCATTGACGTTGCATAGGCTATTGGCACAACAGCAAGAAACAGAAGAGGCGACAAAAGTCGTTGATCCGGCGCAATGCCTGATCACGGCCCACAATCAAATGGTCGATCCAATTTCCCGACATCGGACTAGCGACAAGGGAGATGAGAACCGCTCAGAAGCTCCAAAAAGGTGTCACAGGCTGAAGTAGCATAAGCCGACCTGCCCGCACATGACTAGATAGTTGCTTTGGCTGATTTTTCTTTTTGCATGTACAAAAATTAGTGCATGCAACAAATGTGCATGATTATCCTCCTTTTGTAGTTGTGCTTCTTGAAGGCCGGTAAATGTTCTAGAGAACCAAATTATACATACATTGTGATGTGTCGTCAGAGTTACAATTTCAACTATAGATGGAGCCGTCAAAAAAAAAACTATAGATGGAGGTTCGGAACATGGTAATGATGCACCATCCGTTTGGAGACTATTACTATCCAGCACTTGCAATTCGCTTATCCAGAAAATGCTGCAACTATCTTATCCACATATCTTTGATGTAACATCGTATTCAACCACTTGGTTGTCATGAAACGATCATTTGGTGGGTCGGGAGGCCAAAGAAGACAACTTTAACCTTAAGGCGGCATTTGATATTCACCTTGATTCCCATCTCTGAAGTCTTTTGTCCTTTTCACAAAAAGTTCCAAATCCATATTATTTAGCCTTTTGCAGTGCAGAGGAATAACCAAATATCTAAAAGGGAATTTCACCTACTTTGTAAGGGAATATATGTGCATATTCATCTTAACTTTTGTACATGAACCATGGTAGGTGAGAATACACTTCTCCTTGTTATATATACCCTTACACCCAAAGCTAGCTTTGGTCATTGTGTTGAGGATCGAAACATATTTAGTTTTTCTCTAGTAGAGTTGTAGGTAGACACTTGGTTTCTCACGAAACTAGGGAAAGGGGAGGGAGCTAAGAGAGGTAACAAAATATTTGTCATCAACTATCATAGTTGACCTGATATCGCTATTAGGAATGGGAGACATTGGGAGCACCAACTTGTGGTACAGATGCTAACCATATTCTGGCAAGAAGTGGGCACGTGATCACGGTCATTCAACCGGCGTAAGGCCCAATCACGACGCCCAATAGACTGGCCAATCTCGTTTTCCGGCATCTAACTACCGAGCAAGAGGATGGCGTTTCACTAGAAGCTCTAAGAAGGCTTCACACATCAAAGCTGGTTAAGGCGCGCTGGATTACGAAGTGATGTGTCGTCAGAGTTACAATTCGTTCGGACCATGGTAATAGTGATGCACCAATCAGTTTGGAGATTATTACTTAAAAAATCCGTTGTTCTGATTTAATAAGAATCATTCGCCTAGGAGTGGTGTTTAATTTTTCCATAGTAGAAAAATCCAAAAGTTATAACTAAAAGAATATAGTGCTCGCGAAACTGTGGTTTCCATAAAATTCGCTCTTTATCTTATCTTCAACAGCGGAAAACTTACCTTCGTCTCCATTCCACCGCCCACACTCCGCTCCAACCAAACCCGCCGCCGACGCCTCACACCGCTCCGCGTTCGTCGCCGCCGCTCTGCTCTCTCCACCCCCGCAATCTTCGGACTACGAGCTTGCTTCCAGCCATCCACGCAGACTACACCTCCACGAATTTGGGGACCCAAGTGGGGAGAAGTAAGGAGCCGGAGGTAGTGTCGAATGGAGGATTGAATTTTAGGGAATTCGGTGTTGCTGGTGACTTCCGATTACTCAGACCCAAACTGATTAACCTCTACAAATTTTGGCTTCTTATCCGCTTTCCAACTGATCCCCACTACAGATTACAGCATGCTTTCCTTGGGATACGGAGCTCCTGCATTTAGTCTAGCACTGGAGAGAGCTGCCTCCGTCAGCCCGTCACACATCCTCGGAAGTTCAGCTCTGTAATGGTGAGCTCCATTTGCCTCTGTAGCTGGTTTGCTTCTGAAAACTCGGTGGTTACTGGTGCTTATCGTGAATAAAACCTTTGTGTCTGTGGCATAGGTGTGTGGTGCCAGGGGTCCGAGACCAAGGTATCCTCGTGTCTGGAAAACTGATAAGAGGATTGGAACCGTCTCCAAGTCGCAGAAGCTTGTCAAATGTGTAAGGTCCTTGTGCATTTCGTGTTAGATATGATCTCGTATTGATGGAGCCCAACGGCTCCACAATCCCCTTGACTGCGCCCTGATCGGGGGCGCTCGACCCTTAATGGTCGGTGGGCCCCTTTCGCCGTGCTATATAAAGGGGGGGGGGGGGGGGGGGGGGGCCTGCACGCCTCACGAGGTTGAACGTGCGCCGCCAACCCCCACCGACATCCCCTACCGATATAGGGTTTAGCGCGTGCCGACGGGAAGCACCACCGCCGCCACAGCGCCGCCACTGTCACCGTCGCCACCATGGCCTCCGGCTCGAGTTCATCGAGTCACAGCGAAGGTATCGCCTCAGTTTCCCCTCCCTCTCTCTCTGTTCAATCTCACACACTCGATTCCCACATGATCTACCGAAGTCTAAGGTTCTAGGACACTAACAATGGTATCAGAGCGCATCTAGATCCTAGATCTTGCTCGCGTAGACAGAAAAAGAAAAGCAAAAAGAAAAAGGAAAAGATCCCCACCCCATAGACCCCTAACCCTAATTTTAAAGAGGGCAAAGAAACTCACCGGAGGGCCACGGGCTCGCCGGAAAAGTGCGCCGCCGTTCGGGCCACGCCGTTCCTCTCGATCCGACGCGCATCGGCATGCCGAGGCGTCGGAAGAAGAACACACCCCTCACGGGGCAAAGGAAACAACCCTGCAAGGGGCAAAGGGCGCCACAGCCACGGGTGGCGGCGCACACGCCACGTTCGACGGAGAAGCGCGCTGGACCAAGTCCGCAGCACGCTCCTCCGGCGAGCGCAGCGCAGCGCCACCGTGTGCACGCACGCCCTCGGGTGCACGCACGCGCTCGGGTGCACGCACGCGCCGGCAAGAGGGCCAACGAGGGGCGCCGCCGACGTCTTCTCGCCGCTGCGGCTCGCCGTGCTGCGGGCTGTGGGGAGAGGGACGGGAAAAGAAGGGAAAGGAGGCGCACGGCGCAGCACGGCTGCAGCCGTCTCCGGCACGGACTCCGGCGAGCCGGCCAGCCGCCGTCGCGTGGGAGAGAGGCAGAGGCGCGGGGGAAAAAAATGAGGCTAGGGTTTGACCCGGGCGGTGCCGTGGTGGTTTTGATCGGGCGAGATTCACGCTGGACCGTCGGATTGAATCCGACGGCCAGGATTGCGCCACGGCTAACCCTAGCGCTCAGACGGGCCAATGGGCCAAAAGAAGCAGGCCGTGGGCCGGCGTGGGCCCCGACTGCGTCGCCGCGCGCGGCAGATAGCGCTGCCGCTCATGGGCCGTGGGCCGCAGTTTTGCGTCGCGCCGCGCGACAGATAGCAAAAGGGCCGTGGGCCGCATGTTTTTTCGCACAGAAAGAAGTTTTCTGTTAAGTTTTTTACAGAAGCATGTTTTATCTGTTTTTGTCTTTTTTGGGGCAAATTTCATTTTGTTTTCTTATTCAAATTTATCCAACGAAAATTTTGTTTAGGAAACAGAAGAAAGAAAAGAAATACTTGTTAAAAGTATAAAAGTTTATGAATTTTATTCATGTTTTCCGCTGCAAATAGTTAAAAGTAATTGCATAAAAGCAATAAAGTGAGAATTAAAAGCATGATAAAGTGATATTAATGATGATTATGATTCTGTTATTAATTGACCAACGTTGTTAATAGCATTATCATGATTTAAAGTGAGAATTAAAAGCTTGATTAAAGTGATATTAAAGATGATTATGATCTGTTATTAAATGACCAACGTTGTTAATAGCATGATCATGATTTATTTATTATGTTAAAAGGTGCATTTATTTCTTTTATTGCCCAACGGTGATATAGTTTTAATTGCACAAACGGTTGTATGCTTTGATTTATACCAACGTTGGATTAATGCATGCAATTGTTTTTTGTTATCTCATATCCTTGTGGTTTCAGGAAGTTTTCACCTGATGAGTTGCCTCAAGGACATTCCGACGCTCAGGGGTGACAACTACGCTGAGTGGTGGAAGAAAGTTGAACTGGCTTTGTCTGCGCTGAGGTTGACTGGGTTGTGAATGCTCCACAGCCAGTCAGGCCAGCAGAGCCAGTAAGAGAGACAGATGATGATGAATCTGCTTGGCAGAAAAAGTTGAGGGACCATGCTCCAGTGGAGATGGGATACACCCTAGAGAACCAAAAGTGGGTGAACACCAACAAAAAGTGCATGGCATTTATAAAGAACACAGTTGAGAACGCTATTGTGGGCTCAATTGAAGAGTGTACCTCGTGGGAGAGTATCTCCAAAAGATAAAGAGCCAGTTTACTGGTTCTTCAAAGACATATGCTACCCAGCTGCTAAAACAGCTGGTGACAGAAAAGTATCATGGAGGTGCACATGGCATAAGGGAGCACATTCTCAGAATGAGCAACATGGCTGCTAAGCTTAAGTCCATGGAGGCTGATCTGGAGCTCAAGCCTGCACTCATAGTTCACTTGGTGATGGCTTCACTGCCACCACAGTTTGAAATTTGTCAATTACAATGTGTCACCTGAAAAATGGGACATTGAAAAGACCATTGCCATGTTGTCGCAAGAAGAGGAAAGGCTGAAGTCCCAGAATGGGGGCTCCTTGAACTTCGTGAAGGACAACAAGAACAGGAACTACGGTTCCCTTCAAAGCCATATGGCAAAGGTCCCACCAGTATAAGCCACATGGCAAAGGTCCCCAGCAGTATCAGCAACAAGTGGACAAAGACACTGCCACCACTGCAAGAAGAAAGGGCATTTCAAGCAAGATTGCCCAGATTGGCTCAAGATGATAATGGCAAAAAGGTAGACACAGTTTCTTTTGTAAATGAATCCCTGTATACACAGTTTTCAAAATCTACTTGGTGGATTGACTCAGGTGCAACTGTTCATGTTGCAAATTCTTTACAGGGATTCCATTCGACAAGGACTTTGCAAAGAAGCGAAAGACACATTGAAGTCGCAAATGGAGTTCAAGCAGAAGTTGAAGCTGTTGGCGACATCTCCTTGGAGCTAGCTGATGGTTTCAATATTATGCTTAGAGATGTTTTATTTGTTCCTTCGATTCACAGAAACTTAATAAGTGTATCGTGTTTGGATAAAGACAGTTATGAATGTTATTTCGGTCATGGCAAGTGTGCCATATGGTTTAAAGATGCTTGTGTGGGTATTGCTTTACTTCATGATAAGCTTTATTTGTTATCCTTGCGTGAAAAAGTGCATTCTGTGAGTAATGTGAATGAACAAATTCCTTGTCGAACAAAGAACAAAAGAAAAGAAAGCGAACTCATGACTCTTCGAAGTTATGGCACTGTCGATTAGGCCATATTTCGAGGGGAAGAATAGAAAGCCTCGTTAAAAATGATATTCTTCCTCCGTTAGAGTTCTCAGATATCGAACAATGCATAGATTGCATAAAAGGAAAATACGTAAAACAAATTAAAAAGGGTGCAAACCGAAGCACAGCGACACTAGAAATTATTCACACTGATATATGTGGACCATTTCCGGTGAAAAGTGTGGATGGTTATGACTCGTTCATAACGTTCACAGATGATTACTCCCGATATGGTTATATTTATCCAATTAAAGAAAGATCTGAAGCATTGGATAAATTTAAAATATTCAAAGCTGAAGTTGAAAATCAACATGATAAAAGAATTAAAATAGTCAGGTCCGACCGTGGGGGGGAGTACTACGGTCGGCACACTCCATATGGTCAAGTACCTGGACCTTTTGCAAGGTTTTTACAGGAAAATGGAATAGTCGCCCAGTATTCTATGCCGGGCGAACCACAGCAAAATGGAGTAGCTGAAAGGCGTAACCGTACTCTTATGGATATGGTGCGCAGTATGATGAGTTATTCCACACTGCCATTGGGATTATGGATGGAGGCGTTAAAAACCGCCATTCACATTCTCAACAGAGTACCAAGTAAGTCGGTGCCCAAAACACCGTACGAGTTGTGGACAGGGAAAGTTCCTTCTCTACGCCACTTGAAAGTCTGGGGGAGCCCAGCTGAGGCAAAAGTTTTTAATCCACACATTGCAAAGTTAGACCCCAAAACAGTAACTTGCCATTTCATTGGCTATCCTGATAGATCAAAAGGTTATCGTTTCTACTGTGCAGACAGATACACAAAGTTTGTAGAAACGAGACACGCGGTCTTCTTGGAGGACGAAATGATGAGGGGGAGCATGGTAGGCCGGAAAATTGATCTTGAGGAGAAGAGGGTGTGTGCACCTTTTCCGATGATCCATGAGCCATTTTTCGCCCTACCTGTTGTACCTGCACCGATAATCCCAGAGGTTGTGGTGCAAGCACCTGTTGTAACTCCACCCGTGACCACAACGAGGCAAGATTCGGAACCTGTCCGTCAGGAGCCGACTCAACCCGTTGTTGAGCATGAAAGGGAGCGACGACAGCCACATTTAGAAGAAGAGTCGCACGTTGAGACACATGATGTGCCAGAGAATGAGACTCTCAGAAGGTCTAAAAGAGCTAGGAAATCAGCTATTTCTAGTGATTATAAGTTTATAATACAGAAACAGTTCATATGGAAGAAGATCCCACTTCATATGAAGAAGCCATGAGAAGCGTTCACTCTTCGAAGTGGCTGGAAGCCATGGAAGACGAGATGAAATCGATGAGTTCTAACAATGTTTGGGACTTAGAGGAAATTCCTAAAGGAGCCAAAACAGTAGGCTGCAAATGGGTCTACAAAACTAAGTATGACTCCAATGGAAACGTTGAAAAGTATAAAGCGCGACTTGTGGCAAAAGGCTTTACGCAAAGAGAAGGGGTAGATTACAATGAGACATTTTCTCCGGTCTCATGTAAGGATTCCTTCAGAATCATCATGGCACTAGTTGCGCATTTTGATTTAGAGTTGCATCAAATGGATGTAAAGACGGCATTTCTAAATGGAGATTTAGAAGAAAATGTTTACATGAAACAACCCACGGTTTTTTCATGGAGGGGAAGGAACATATGGGATGCCGCCTAAAGAAATCCATTTATGGGTTAAAGCAAGCCTCTAGACAGTGGTATTTAAAGTTCAATAATACAATTAAAAGTTTTGGTTTTAAAGAGAATGTTGAGGACAACTGCATTTATGCAAAGTTTAAAAGTGGGAAATATATTTTCCTAATTCTGTATGTGGATGATATTCTGCTTGCGAGCAATGATGTCAGTCTACTACTAGAAACAAAGAAATTCTTGTCCTCAAATTTTGATATGAAAGATCTTGGTGAAGCTTCATATGTTTTGGGCATAGAAATTCACCGGGATAGAAAGAATGGAGTGCTAGGACTATCACAAAAGGCATATTTAGAAAAGGTTCTAAAAAATATAATATGCATAAAAGTAGCCTCACCTGCTCCTATAGTCAAGGGCGATAGTTTTGGGAAATTTCAATGTCCCAAGAACCAATATGAGATCGATCGAATGAAAGCAGTACCATATGCTTCGGCTGTTGGAAGCTTACAGTATGCACAAGTGTGCACTCGCCCTGACTTAGCTTTTATCACCGGGGTACTCGGTAGATATCAAGAAAATCCAGGCCATGAACACTGGAATATGGTAAAGAAAGCATTGCGTTATGTACAAGGCGCAAAAGACCTCATGCTAACATATAGAAGATCTGATTCCCTAGAGATAAGAGGGTATTCAGACGCAGATTTTGCGGGAGACAAAGATGATAGAAAGTCCACGTCAGGATACGTGTTCACTCTCGCAGGAGGGGCTATTTCGTGGAAAAGCTCCAAACAGTCATTAGTTGCAGCATCCACGATGTATGCAGAATTTATAGCATGTTATGAGGCCACGGGGCAGGCGATATGGTTAAAGAAATTTATACCCGACTTGAAAGTGGTAGATTGTATTGACAAACCACTAAAGATGTACTGTGACAACCAGCCCGCAGTATTCTATGCTCACAACAACAAGTCGAGTAATGCTACAAAGGCAATAGATATAAAGTATTATGTTGTGAAAGATAAAATCCAGGATCAAACTATAAGTCTCGAGCATATAAGGACAAAGGAAATGCTTGCGGATCCGCTAACGAAAGGCTTACCACCCAATGTGTTCCAGGAACACATAGCCGGCATGGGTTTAATGGAAAGTGTAACATCCCAAATTTTGGGACCAAGAAAAACTTAGTTTTACCAGACCCCAAAATTCAGAACCAACAAAAACTTTTCGAAATGCCTGACTATTGCTTGTGTTTCACTTCCCATTGCTCTGTTTGACTTTGTGTGGTGGATTGTTTGTGTTAGGTAAACCAAAATAAAATGGTTTTATAAATAACAAGACCAGGCCTCAGTATCAGGTTTAATTCTATCTCACCCTCTTCTATTTTAGCCTCATGGCATAAATGGGAATCTTGATACTTTCATCAACGCACCTTCTCAAAGTCTTATCTTCTCTGTATCTTCTATTCCTATCCAAGTTGTGAAATTGGACAATTGAGTTTCTCAACACATTGTTTTCAAGCCCTTAGGACATCATCCCCAGAATCAGTGGCTATATCCTCCCATCTTGTGAAATCCTTTGCCAGCCTTCTTACATCCATTCTATTTCTTTTTGAGCTCAACCAACCCATCCTTGGACAACATCATTTAGCAAGGTGTCTTCAAAGAAAACAAAAATGCATTGTGATTTGTGTGGGTTCTTCCAAGATTTTTTTTTCAATTAGGTTTTCTCCCTAAAACCCTCTCCAACTAGCTGTTTTCACCCTGTGTTTTCTTTTAGCCAAACTATCCACTTGTGTGACTTTTGTGATCAAAAATTCTCTCTGGTGTGTGGATTACAACTCCATGCACTTGTTTTAAATTTTGGAGTTTGGGAACCTTTTTATGCATGCATGTTTTGGTGACGAGTTATTAAAACAGAAAAACAGAGAGTTTTGAAAACCAGAGAAAAGCAGAATGATATCAGATGTTTAGCATGTTTTCCTAGCGTTGCGCATTTTATGAAAATTATTAAAAATATGTTTCTGAATCATTGTAACATGGTCAATAATTCCCAGCTGGAATTTCCACAATTGGAGATTGTTTGCTATGTTAACCTTGATTGAACTTTTCACTCATTTTAATAGTCCCTGGACTTAGCAGTTTCTAAAACTAGGTTTTTCTGAAAAACCGTCTGGTACCCTTTTCATCACATGTTTTTAGTGTCTTAATTATTTTATTAAAATTATTACAAATGTGTTTATGAAAATACTTATCATGCTCTTAAAAACCCAAGTTGAATCAAAAGATTTGGAGTCCATTTGATCTTTCAAACATGCATGAACCTTTTGATAGTTTAACAGTTTTCAACACTTAGAAAATTTCCGCAAAGTCTGAAACTGAATTTTCTGAATCTGTTTTCTGTCACCGTTTTTTTTAACTCATTCAAATGGTGGGTTTGCGTTGAATTGGGAGAGGAAACCTTGTCCTTTCTGTTCACTGATGTGCCATCTCCCTGACCCAGCCTTTGGCTTGCCCTAGAGTTGACCCGAGAGAGAGAGAGAAGGAAGAGAGAAGAGAAGGACGTGAGACAAGGAAGAAGGAGGAGAAGACAGGCTCCCTCCTACACGCTGCCGTGCACGCTCCCGCTTGCTGCCGTGCTCCACGCCACGGCGCTCCTCGCTGCCGTGACCCCTCCCGCACCACACCGCGCCCTCAGGTCACGGGTCATGTCGCCAAAGCACCTGCACCCACGTTTCTTTCCCTGCCTCCACCTCGCTCTCACGCCCGTGCACACCTCTTCCACCGTGCTCTCTCCCACACGCTGCCTAGCTCCATGCAGCCGTGCCCACTCCACTCCCCAGTGTCCCAGCACTCTGGCCATGCCACTGGCTGGCTCTAGAAGTCAACTAGAAGAGAGAGGGGAGCAGCCGAGAGAAGTGGGCAGGAGGAGGAAGCTGCACGTTTCCTTCACCCTCACTTGCGTGCTCGGTGTGTCTCCGTGTGCTCGTCGAAGGAGCCACCGCAATAGCACACGAGGCCACAGGGACCCTTCGGTTTGCTTGCACACCACACCTCACCGCCCCTGCAGTTGACCCGAAGGAAGCAATGATCACCCCCGTGCATATAAGCGATGCCCCAGCCTCTTACCTCGCCACTAGCTCACACTCACCCACCGCACACACCACATCACCCCCATCCTTCCCCGCTTGCTCCCTGTGAGCGAGAGGAGGGCGAACACTCACCGTACCCGAGCAAGATCCCACCCGAAGGTTGCCGACGATCCAGACCGTCTTTCTCCGCCATTGTTGTTCAACATAACTCCCTCGAACCACACGAAACTCTCTGACATGTCTTCGCGGCTGATTGCTTGCAGCATCGTCGCCGTCATCCACGACGCCGTGCTTGCCGAGCTCGTCGCCGTCGTCGATGGAGGTCATCGTAGCTGCTGCCGTTTGCTCGCCTGCACGGCCTCAACACCCAGCAGCCACCGCGACATCACGCCTCTGCTCGACGACAGCCGTAGGTGAGATAACCATGAACCCTAGTTCTCGGCCGCCATTTCCTGTGCTCGTGCGAGTCGCGAGGAAAGAGAAGCTCGTGGACCGTCGATCTCTGGATCGACGTTTCCATTTAAATCACTGCTGCGTTCTTTCCCCGCCGTAGGATCTAGATCTAACGGATCCGTAACCCTTCACCTGCGCGCGCTTCGTCGTGGGCCGGCCCAGCTCGTTGGCCCGCGAACA
This sequence comes from Poa pratensis, assembly GCA_947311845.1. NCBI lineage: Eukaryota > Viridiplantae > Streptophyta > Magnoliopsida > Poales > Poaceae > Poa > Poa pratensis. Next base: position 3,869,419 of record CAMZMU010000085.1, on the reverse strand, counting down.
GAGCAGATCCAGCCCGTGTGTTGTTTTTTTTCTCCCAGTGTTTTACTCCTCTGTGTTTTCAACAGAGAATAGATCCATAAGTTTAAATGGATTTAAAATATTAAAAATTCAAATCTGGCCAAACCAAAAATCCTGGATGTAGCCTAACATATTCCCAACCAAATCCCAGTGGTAGAACCACTTGTGGATAATCATCCTTGGAGAAAATAAATGAGAGCCAGGACCACTGGTTTATACCAAAACTTTAATAACTATTTTTATAAGTTAGCTAAATTTACAAACTCAACTGTTTTGAGAAGCCCTAAGTGATACCTAGCAGTAGGAATTGGCCTCTTATGCAAATGATCTTCCTAAATAAAATGGCTTGCAAATTGGTATGCGACCAGAGAGCTCTTCTAGGATTTTTGTAATTTTATTGTTGATGATTTTTTATATGAATCCAATTGTGTGACCTTCTGTATTCTCAGGAGTACCTAATCCTAGATTGGTGGGACTGTTAGAGCTATATATTATTTGTGGTACATTTAACAACTTTTAGGACTTTTCTGCTAATTATTGTATTAGTTTTATCCATAGCTAGGAAAGTGTGTTAGTGTTGGATTTGTATTTCCTAGCCTATATAAGTATGATACACTCTTATACGAGGGTGTTATCTCATTTATATAGCATGGTGGAAAAAGTTTAGTGTTGCATATGTTTATCTAGGAATAATATCATTACGGTAGTTATTTCCTAGGAACTCCTAACTTTTAGGAATTGTTTGCGGATGAAATCATTTGTGTACGGGATTTTAGAAATAATGTTGAACATCAGTAGCCTTCTTAGCCACTGACATTGTAGCAGGTCATCCCTTGCTGCCTGTTATTTGGCCCTAACTTGTGTATGAGAATTAGACCCCTGCATTGTATAAGGCCCTTGTAAGTGTAGGTCCTAGTTGTTGCTTAAATAATTAGTTTGATGCTTGTGGATGTTATCTGTCTGAGCCCCACTTGTGGTTTTGTTTGGTGTATTGATTGTTGTTGTTATTCCCTATTTGCGACGCTAGATAATACCGGTACCGGAGTGGTCTTTGGAGAGAATCTATCAAGGAAGGATGGGATATTTATTATATTGATCAACAAGGAGAAATCCAGGGGCAATATGCTGAAACCAGGCAAGCTATTCCACTGAGCTTGCATCTATATACATCTATTTTGATTCACATGTTTTACATATAAAGAGCATAAGTGATTTATGTAGTGTTGCCACTAAAGCTATGATTTTGAAAAAAAAAAAACCCTTTTCCAAAATGCAAGTACATTATTGAGACACCCGATATAGAGGTGTTAGTAGTGTGCAGAAATTTCTAAATGTATTTGTTTTTACTCAAAAGCCTTTTATAAAAAAATCTTTTGGTGAGATTACGATCCACCCAAGTTTTGGTCAAAAGTATTTTGCTATGGAAATGGAAATGATTGTGAAAACCTTTTCAAAAGTTTATGAAAAACTATTTTGCCACTCTATGTAGAAATATCAGTTTGTTTATATAAAACTATAGGATGGGAAAAGCTTTGTTTATTCAAAACTCCTTTGAAAACCCTTGGATGAATTATGGTATGCCGAGATGTCAATGATAAAATGTAGAAGTGGAGAATGGTGATGTTTCTGAAAAATGCACATTGTGTCCTGGTACTTACCGAACAACCAATAACCTGTGCGACCACATTTACCCCCATATGGGGCGGGGCGTGGTCATATAATTTGCTCGTGTTAGTACTGGATGCCTCAATAACGAGGCCAACCTCGTTCCATGAGGGGATGGTCTGAGGACCTACCCCCTGACCTGGGTCCTCTTAAGTGAAGTCTACCGGAAGCCGGTATGAGCGTAAGGAGAAAGAGGATTGAAGGGCTCCCTTGGGTCCGCCGGGCAGAACTACGAGTCCTCACACTTAGTTTCTGAGGATTTAAGTGTCGATGGAAAGGATCGTAGCGGCAGGGTCCTATACTAGCATGAGCAAAGGAGAGGCTATGGCCGGGAAACCGGATGGATGTGGGAAAAGCGTGCTACCTCTGCAGAGGGTAAAACTATTCGAATAGCCGAGTCCTCGGATATGGACAGTTGGAACGAACTGCTGGGTCTTATGTGCAAGTTTTACAAAGTTCTGAGTTTTGGAAAGAAAATGAAGCGGAGAATGTTTTATGCAACTATACCGAGAGGGTGGTATGAGGTTGCTGGAAAAGGAGTGGCCCTGAAGGGGGCTATGTTCGGAAAAGGAGGAGTTCGGTAAAACTGGACAAGAGGGTGGTTTTCGAGGAAAAAGGTTTTTAAAGAAATTTCCTCTCTTTTAACCAAAGGTGTAGTTTCGAGAAAAAGGTTTAAAAAGACTTCTTACTCTTTTCAACAAACATGGTGAGAAAACTATTTTTTTCCAAAGGGTTTGTTTCCAACCAAGATACTGAGAAACTACTTTTCAAAATATTTTGCCTTCAACAAGATTAAAGATCTACCCTTCTCTTTTTCAATAAAGATATAGAGATGTTGTCTTTTCTATAACTAAAGATTTTAAGGATTATCAAAACTAGTGCATGCTCAAGTTGGGGTAGTTTGCGAGTACAATCAAATGTACTCATATTGGTTTCGTCCCTGGCTATTGTCTTAGCCAGATCTTAAAGAGGAGCAGTTCGAAGAAGAGGAGTTCACTGGCGTCTTTGCGAACTAGGGCGCTTCCCAGTCAGCTGCCTGTAGGGTTAAGGCGAATGACTTGGGCTCCACGTTGTTTGGTGATTTCCGCTGCAAGTACCTGTTGAAGCTTATGACTTCAATCACGTAAGTATATTTATTCGGTATTTATGTGTGTTCTGTGATACCAATTCGAGTTATGTGCAACAGCAGACTGATCACGGGATTGTTGCAGGAAACATAACGAGTATCTCGGATAACTAATCCGGGGTCCTCACAGACTTGGTATCAGAGCCATCCTGACTGTAACAGACCTTAGTTAGCATGGACGTTAGTTAGGAAGAGAATATTTTGCTAAAAATATGTTAATACTAAAAAAAAAAATTTATTTAGGGAATTCCAAAAATGACTTCCACTCTTCCCTTCTTAAAAAAAAAAAAAAAAAATTCTGAGTCTTACTTTTCTATTTTGAAATTTACCAAGGATTTCTCTACTCCCTCTTACCTGTTCAAAATAGTTGGCGATGAATCCATCGGAGACCAAATTATCTAGCACCTACAAGAAGAAGCATCCATCTCAAATACTCAACATCAAGGTCATTGGTCTACAAATGCCAAGATCATCGACATCAACAAATCAAGAGATCTCCGAAGACCTCTGCTCAAAATCAACAATTCTACTCAAGTGCAAATTCGACCCTCTCACACTTTTTTCAGCAGAAGCCTAAGGAGATAAAGTGAAGACTTCATCAACCATGTTTACCCACAACCCATAGGAAAAACATATGATAGGAACTTTAGTTATACTACCCGACTACCACGAATATTAGGCGTCCATTGGTACTAAATGTACCCTGTGTGTTTATTGCTTGTTTGTGGTGTTCTCCTACAGTGAGCCGATGGATTTGACCCATCCCCGCCTAACCGGCATGGCCAGGTGTCGGTCCACAGTAAGTTGCAGTAGAACTTGTCCCACTGCATGAAAGACGCTCGCCGGGATTCTTCCACAGAAAGGAGCCGACACAACCTAGCTTATATAAGACCACGTTCCATCTGCCATCTATCCCCACCCTCACTCACCGCCCTTAGCAACCCAAATCTCTTGAGGCAGGACTCCCGCGTTCTTATTCTTTACCCAGAGCCAAAATAACCCAATGGCAAACCCCAGGGTCATTCTGGAAACCACTGCCGAGGAGCATGGCGGATTTCCGCTGATGCTTTGGAAGGCCGTCTGCCATATTCTTGGTCGTCCTGCCCGTCCTCGATATGTGGTGTTCGAGAACTCACTCCCGCTCGCCGGGAGTGAATTCCAAGTCGACGTGCATATCGGCTCGTGCCCATTGGGCACAAGTCAGACTTACTTGATCCATGGTAAGAGCATGCCTACCCTAGATCAAGCCCTCCAGGTAGCAGCCTGGGAAGGACTCGTCCATCTCCGGTACTCAGAACCGGCGATGGCGCAGAGTCGAGCTTTCCACTTTCTCCCAGCCATACCTCAGCATGTTGCGGAGGCTTTCCAAACTTCCATGGGGCAGGAAGTCGACTCTGCCGTAATCACTCTGGTCACCTATGGAGCTGCAATGACAAGATTCAGCCATTCCCTGATGGAGGAACTCATGACCACAAGGCGCCACCTTGCTCGTGCCCGCCGGGAACTGAGTCGAGCAAGGAACCCACCCACTTCCCACCGTGGGCAAGCTCAGGAGGCAAGACAGTCGATCCTAGATGATTTGCTGGACCGCAGTATTGATGCATCTGTGACGCAAGCCCTAGCCCGAGTTCAGCAGCAACCCCAGGAGCGAGGTGTAATCCTCGAAGGCGTGCCTGTAGTTCCCCACCCCGTGGAAGATGGAGATGTGGACACCACTCTTTGTCTCGGCCACGCTCCACCGACAACCAGAGACCGTCAAGCGGAGTAGAACCCCTGTTTAGTTAGCTTGAGTGACGTTTGTATGTTGATAGGTGAGAAGCAGGAGGATGTTTGTTTGTTGTTTGTTGTTTGTTTTTCTCGCGTTTCTTGTAATGCAAGGTTGTTGTCTGTTCCCCGGCTGAGGTCAAATCAGCCCGAAATAAAAACTTGGTGTTCTTATCATCTTGTTAACCACTTGGTTGACACCTGATGGAATGTCATGCTCTTTCTTCAGTTAAAGGTTTTAAAAGAAACAACAGATCACTTAAACCAGGAACCGTATATGTGACCCTAGACGCATATACCCCCCCCCTGTGAATTAATGCAAACTTTGAATGGGACTATTTTGTAGTATGCAAATTATTTTGTGTGTGGTCTCCTACATGCCTCCATCACAAGGTTCCTCACCCCATTATGAACCTTGTGCACTCTGCATGTTAAAGAAAGGGCCCGAGCCCTCCACGAGATGTAACCCTCACAAGCCTTAAAATGCTTGCTGAGTGTCAATGCTCGCTGGAACACAGAAGGATTTCTTGTAGGGTGTTTTTAGTTGTTGTGTTCAACCTATATGGTTGAAATGTTATGCTACCACTGCAAATGGTTGAGACCATATAATGCAGTGTTATTTCCCTAGATATATATATATTTTCTCACTAAAGCAAGATTATTCTAGTACCTCTGCATCCCATCTGTGCTGCAAGACCAGAGTCGTGGCAACCAAGAAAATTTCGAAAATGAAAATCTTGTCCCAGTTCATCAGTGAAGACAAGATCGATACAACCACGGAATTCAGTACAGAAGCGAGAATTTCAGAAAAAAAAAACCAAGGATACAAACTCTACTCCTACGAAGAACACTGCCAGCACTCAGCCCGGATGCAACGGCACCCAGAGACTCCTACTCCCTCTCGAGCTCCATGACGCCACCGGAAGATGAGCCTGGCTCACCCGAAGCCGCATCACGAGCCGCGCGACGGCGGCAGACGGCTCGAGCAGTCTGCTCACCTCCAGCCGGAAGAACAGCCACCTCAGCCACCGGCGGCACAGCTTGCTCCCCCGCCGCAGCCTGCTCCTCCATCACAGCACCAGCCCCAGCGCCAGACCACAACTTGCACAAGGCCACGGCTAGGAGGACCACTGCCACGAACAGCATGCTATACACCATCGAAATCAAGAACACGAAGAGCACGAAGATGATGAAGCCCTCGATGAAGCCCGCATCCTCCATCATATCGACGTAGGCTCTGAAGAAATCACTAATGAAGCCCATGGTGACGATGCGATAGGAGAAATGTTTTCGAAGGTTACTAATTTATAGCCGGAGCTCGGATGCCGCTCCTCGACACCGCTTTGCGCGGGAAAAGGGAAGGAATCCCGAGCAGTACTCGCCTTAATGGCGCGAAACCATCCAGACGTCGTGTCCCAAAGCCGTGTCTGCCGCTGCATCGACGGACCGCATGCGCAGCAGTGCCGCAGGGGAGTGCTTCGCGCACTAAGAGCTGGGCGAGTGCGAAGCCAGGGTGAGCAAGGAGGAAGAGAGAAAAAGGGGAAAGAGAGGCTGCCAGGTGGACCTCGGACCCACACGTCATTGAGTAAGCAGTTGAACCCCGTGTTCTTCTATCCATTAACTCTAAAGCGTGTCCCTCGCTTTCCCTGTATCCTCTGCAGAAGAAATCCCTCTGGATAATCCAATCCCCACTGTGTCTTTAAGCCAATTATTGGTGGCACAGATATTTTTTTTTGTATAAAAGAAACCCTGCGTCTTCCGAAACATGTGCCCTCGTACTCTCCTGTACCCCCGGGCCAATCTCGAGGACGAGATTTATTTTAAGGGGGGAAGGATCTGTAACATCCCAAATTTTGGGACCAAGAAAAACTTAGATTTACCAGACCCCAAAATTCAGAACCAACAAAAACTTTTCGAAATGCCTGACTATTGCTTGTGTTTCACTTCCCATTGCTCTGTTTGACTTTGTGTGGTGGATTGTTTGTGTTAGGTAAACCAAAATAAAATGGTTTTATAAATAACAAGACCAGGCCTCAGTATCAGGTTTAATTCTATCTCACCCTCTTCTATTTTAGCCTCATGCCATAAATGGGAATCTTGATACTTTCATCAACGCACCTTCTCAAAGTCTTATCTTCTCTGTATCTTCTATTCCTATCCAAGTTGTGAAATTGGACAATTGAGTTTCTCAACACATTGTTTTCAAGCCCTTAGGACATCATCCCCAGAATCAGTGGCTATATCCTCCCATCTTGTGAAATCCTTTGCCAACCTTCTTACATCCATTCTATTTCTTTTTGAGCTCAACCAACCCATCCTTGGACAACATCATTTAGCAAGGTGTCTTCAAAGAAAACAAAAATGCATTGTGATTTGTGTGGGTTCTTCCAAGATTTTTTTTTCAATTAGGATTTCTCCCTAAAACCCTCTCCAACTAGCTGTTTTCACCCTGTGTTTTCTTTTAGCCAAACTATCCACTTGTGTGACTTTTGTGATCAAAAATTCTCTCTGGTGTGTGGATTACAACTCCATGCACTTGTTTTAAATTTTGGAGTTTGGGAACCTTTTTATGCATGCATGTTTTGGTGACGAGTTATTAAAACAGAAAAACAGAGAGTTTTGAAAACCAGAGAAAAGCAGAATGATATCAGATGTTTAGCATGTTTTCCTAGCGTTGCGCATTTTATGAAAATTATTAAAAATATGTTTCTGAATCATTGTAACATGGTCAATAATTCCCAGCTGGAATTTCCACAATTGGAGATTGTTTGCTATGTTAACCTTGATTGAACTTTTCACTGATTTTAATAGTCCCTGGACTTAGCAGTTTCTAAAACTAGGTTTTTCTGAAAAACCGTCTGGTACCCTTTTCATCACATGTTTTCAGTGTCTTAATTATTTTATTAAAATTATTACAAATGTGTTTATGAAAATACTTATCATGCTCTTAAAAACCCAAGTTGAATCAAAAGATTTGGAGTCCATTTGATCTTTCAAACATGCATGAACTTTTTGATAGTTTAACAGTTTTCAACACTTAGAAAATTTCCGCAAAGTCTGAAACTGAATTTTCTGAATCTGTTTTCTGTCACCGTTTTTTTTAACTCATTCAAATGGTGGGTTTGCGTTGAATTGGGAGAGGAAACCTTGTCCTTTCTGGTCACTGATGTGCCATCTCCCTGACCCAGCCTTTGGCTTGCCCTAGAGTTGACCCGAGAGAGAGAGAGAAGGAAGAGAGAAGAGAAGGACGTGAGACAAGGAAGAAGGAGGAGAAGACAGGCTCCCTCCTGCACGCTGCCGTGCACGCTCCCGCTTGCTGCCGTGCTCCACGCCGCGGCGCTCCTCGCTGCCGTGACCCCTCCCGCACCACACCGCGCCCTCGGGTCACGGGTCATGTCGCCAAAGCACCTGCACCCACGTTTCTTTCCCTGCCTCCACCTCGCTCTCACGCCCGTGCACACCTCTTCCACCGTGCTCTCTCCCACACGCTGCCTAGCTCCATGCAGCCGTGCCCACTCCACTCCCCAGTGTCCCAGCACTCTGGCCATGCCACTGGCTGGCTCTAGAAGTCAACTAGAAGAGAGAGGGGAGCAGCCGAGAGAAGTGGGCAGGAGGAGGAAGCTGCACGTTTCCTTCACCCTCACTTGCGTGCTCGGTGTGTCTCCGTGTGCTCGTCGAAGGAGCCACCGCAATAGCACACGAGGCCACAGGGACCCTTCGGTTTGCTTGCACACCACACCTCACCGCCCCTGCAGTTGACCCGAAGGAAGCAATGATCACCCCCGTGCATATAAGTGATGCCCCAGCCTCTTACCTCGCCACTAGCTCACACTCACCCACCGCACACACCACATCACCCCCATCCTTCCCCGCTTGCTCCCTGTGAGCAAGAGGAGGGCGAACACTCGCCGTACCCGAGCAAGATCCACGACGCCGTCATCCACGACGCCGTGCTTGCCGAGCTCGTCGCCGTCGTCGATGGAGGTCATCGTAGCTGCTGCCGTTTGCTCGCCTGCACGGCCTCAACACCCATCAGCCACCGCGACATCACGCCTCTGCTCGACGACAGCCGTAGGTGAGATAACCATGAACCCTAGTTCTCGGCCGCCATTTCCTGTGCTCGTGCGAGTCGCGAGGAAAGAGAAGCTCGTGGACCGTCGATCTCTGGATCGACGTTTCCATTTAAATCACTGCTGCGTTCTTTCCCCGCCCTAGGATCAAGATCTAACGGATCCGTAACCCTTCACCTGCGCGCGCTTCGTCGTGGGCCGGCCCAGCTCGTTGGCCCGCGAACAGAGCAGATCCAGCCCGTGTGTTGCTTTTTTCTCCCAGTGTTTTACTCCTCTGTGTTTTCAACAGAGAATAGATCCATAAGTTTAAATGGATTTAAAATATTAAAAATTCAAATCTGGCCAAACCAAAAATCCTGGATGTAGCCTAACATATTCCCAACCAAATCCCAGTGGTAGAACCACTTGTGGATAATCATCCTTGGAGAAAATAAATGCGAGCCAGGACCACTGGTTTATACCAAAACTTTAATAACTATTTTTATAAGTTAGCTAAATTTACAAACTCAACTGTTTTGAGAAGCCCTAAGTGATACCTAGCAGTAGCAATTGGCCTCTTATGCAAATGATCTTCCTAAATAAAATGGCTTGCAAATTGGTATGCGACCAGAGAGCTCTTCTAGGATTTTTGTAATTTTATTGGTGATGATTTTTGATATGAATCCAATTGTGTGACCTTCTGTATTCTCAGGAGTACCTAATCCTAGATTGGTGGGACTGTTAGAGCTATATATTATTTGTGGTAAATTTAACAACTCTTAGGACTTTTCTGCTAATTATTGTATTAGTTTTATCCATAGCTAGGAAAGTGTGTTAGTGTTGGATTTGTATTTCCTAGCCTATATAAGTATGATACACTCTTATACGAGGGTGTTATCTCATTTATATAGCATGGTGGAAAAAGTTTAGTGTTGCATATGTTTATCTAGGAATAATATCATTACGGTAGTTATTTCCTAGGAACTCCTAACTTTTAGGAATTGTTTGCGGATGAAATCATTTGTGTACGGGATTTTAGAAATAATGTTGAACATCAGTAGCCTTCTTAGCCACTGACATTGTAGCAGGTCATCCCTTGCTGCCTGTTATTTGGCCCTAACTTGTGTATGAGAATTAGACCCCTGCATTGTATAAGGCCCTTGTAAGTGTAGGTCCTAGTTGTTGCTTAAATAATTAGTTTGATGCTTGTGGATGTTATCTGTCTGAGCCCCACTTGTGGTTTTGTTTGGTGTATTGATTGTTGTTGTTATTCCCTATTTGCGACGCTAGATAATACCGGTACCGGAGTGGTCTTTGGAGAGAATCTATCAAGGAAGGATGGGATATTTATTATATTGATCAACAAGGAGAAATCCAGGGGCAATATGCTGAAACCAGGCAAGCTATTCCACTGAGCTTGCATCTATATACATCTATTTTGATTCACATGTTTTACATATAAAGAGCATAAGTGATTTATGTAGTGTTGCCACTAAAGCTATGATTTTGAAAAAAAAAAAAACCCTTTTCCAAAATGCAAGTACATTATTGAGACACCCGATATAGAGGTGTTAGTAGTGTGCAGAAATTTCTAAATGTATTTGTTTTTACTCAAAAGCCTTTTATAAAAAAATCTTTTGGTGAGATTACGATCCACCCAAGTTTTGGTCAAAAGTATTTTGCTATGGAAATGGGAAATGATTGTGAAAACCTTTTCAAAAGTTTATGAAAAACTATTTTGCCACTCTATGTAGAAATATCAGTTTGTTTATATAAAACTATAGGATGAGAAAAGCTTTGTTTATTCAAAACTCCTTTGAAAACCCTTGGATGAATTATGGTATGCCGAGATGTCAATGATAAAATGTAGAAGTGGAGAATGGTGATGTTTCTGAAAAATGCACATTGTGTCCTGGTACTTACCGAACAACCAATAACCTGTGCGACCACATTTACCCCCATATGGGGCGGGGCGTGGTCATATAATTTGCTCGTGTTAGTACTGGATGCCTCAATAACGAGGCCAACCTCGTTCCATGAGGGGATGGTCTGAGGACCTACCCCCTGACCTGGGTCCTCTTAAGTGAAGTCTACCGGAAGCCGGTATGAGCGTAAGGAGAAAGAGGATTGAAGGGCTCCCTTGGTTCCGCCGGGCAGAACTACGAGTCCTCACACTTAGTTTCTGAGAATTTAAGTGTCGATGGAAAGGATCGTAGCGGCAGGGTCCTATACTAGCATGAGCAAAGGAGAGGCTATGGCCGGGAAACCGGATGGATGTGGGAAAAGCGTGCTACCTCTGCAGAGGGTAAAACTATTCGAATAGCCGAGTCCTCGGATATGGACAGTTGGAACGAACTGCTGGGTCTTATGTGCAAGTTTTACAAAGTTCTGAGTTTTGGAAAGAAAATGAAGCGGAGAATGTTTTATGCAACTATACCGAGAGGGTGGTATGAGGTTGCTGGAAAAGGAGTGGCCCTGAAGGGGGCTATGTTCGGAAAAGGAGGAGTTCGGTAAAACTGGACAAGAGGGTGGTTTTCGAGGAAAAAGGTTTTTAAAGAAATTTCCTCTCTTTTAACCAAAGGTATAGTTTCTAGAAAAAGGTTTAAAAAGACTTCTTACTCTTTTCAACAAACATGGTGAGAAAACTATTTTTTTCCAAAGGGTTTGTTTCCAACCAAGATACTGAGAAACTACTTTTCAAAATATTTTGCCTTCAACAAGATTAAAGATCTACCCTTCTCTTTTTCAATAAAGATATAGAGATGTTGTCTTTTCTAAAACTAAAGATTTTAAGGATTATCAAAACTAGTGCATGCTCAAGTTGGGGTAGTTTGCGAGTACAATCAAATGTACTCATATTGGTTTCGTCCCTGGCTATTGTCTTAGCCAGATCTTAAAGAGGAGCAGTTCGAAGAAGAGGAGTTCACTGGCGTCTTTGCGAACTAGGGCGCTTCCCAGTCAGCTGCCTGTAGGGTTAAGGCGAATGACTTGGGCTCCACGTTGTTTGGTGATTTCCGCTGCAAGTACCTGTTGAAGCTTATGACTTCAATCACGTAAGTATATTTATTCGGTATTTATGGGTGTTCTGTGATACCAATTCGAGTTATGTGCAACAGCAGACTGATCACGGGATTGTTGCAGAAAACATAACGAGTATCTCGGATAACTAATCCGGGGTCCTCACAGAAAGCCTATGATTTCTGGATTACAGAGGCCCAAAAGTATATAGTAAAGTATATAGTGGCTGTCTGATTCTATCGGCAATTGAGCTGTGACGATGAAACATGCTCTATGTACTAATCAGTGATGAAACGAGTAAAGTAAAAGGTAAAAAAGTTAAAAGTAAAAGTTGAGATCAAGGGGGAGAATGTTAGATATGATCTCGTATTGATGGAGCCCAACGGCTCCACAATCCCCTTGACTGCGCCCTGATCGGGGGCGCTCGACCCTTAATGGTCGGTGGGCCCCTGTCGCCGCGCTATATAAAGGGTGGGGGGGGGGGGGGGGGCCTGCATGCCTCACGAGGTTGAACGTGCGCCGCCAACCCCCACCGACATCCCCTACCGATCTAGGGTTTAGCGCGTGACGACAGGAAGCACCACCGCCGCCACAGCGCCGCCACTATCACCGTCGCCACCATGGCCTCCGGCTCGAGTTCATCGAGTCACAGCGAAGGTATCGCCTCAGTTTCCCCCCCCCCCCCCCCCCCCCCCCTCTCTCTGTTCAATCTCACACACTCGATTCCCACATGATCTACCGAAGTCTAAGGTTCTAGGACACTAACATTTCGCTGTTGTGAGAAAAAAAATAGTCTGTAACTCTATGTCAATTTGTGCCCATTCCTGCTCAGACGCTAGATTAGCTCAGAACTCCGCCTCTGGTTGGCAGTGTGAGGTGGCTATATAATCTCATGTATGTGTTGTTGAGTTGAGGTGAACAAGAGAAAAGGCACAAGTATGAGCGGTGCCAAAAGGCTACGTGTGTTCTTCTTCTATCTTTGTGTTCATGGGTGTCTTCTCCCCTGGGCAAGGATACGAATATCACTTGGCCTTTCATAATTCACAAGAACACCCGAACATCTAAAAGTTAATTCATTTACTTGGCAAATGAATATATGTGTACATCTTGCCTTTCGCGTAGGATGGTAGGTGAATATATATTTTCCGTCGTTATATATACCTTCACAGCCAAAGGTAGCTTTTCCGTAGTCTTTTCTTTAGTAGAGCTACAGGAAGACAATTGGATTCCTCACGAAACTAGGCAAGGGCAAAGGTAGAGAGAAGTTAGGATACATGGCATGTCATCGGCCATTGTAGTCGACTTGGTGTCACTATTAGGAATCTGAGACATCGGGACTGCCAATGGATTCTACAAGGGCTACTGCCACTGCCGCCGTGGGCTCAGAGGCGGCATGGTTGTTGAATCGGCTTAATGCTCGATGAGAGCCACGTAATCGACCGGCTAGTCCAGTTTCTAGACACTGACGAGCTGCATATCTGATTGAAAGCTCTAATATTGCACCTCGCGCTGACTTAGGCTACACTGCGACAAGTGTAACGCGAGATGCGTGCACCTGGATTGAACTCAATCGAGACTAGAAAGTGGCCCTGGTTGAATCTGCTAACACCTACATACTACCTGGACTTTACTTGAGTGGTGGACTGTTGCACATGGGCTCAGCCCAACAGATCAAGCCTTGGAATGCCGAGGATAAAGATACAGGAGGGCAGCAGTATCTAAGAACTGAAGTTCCCCTCAGAAATGAACAAAATAATCTAGTAGTCTCCTAATAGAGGAATACAGTCTCTACGATACAATAACTCGTCATATATGCTTTACAAGAAAAATATGGCCATACTTCTGATGAGATAAAACCACACAAGAACAACTACTCAGGAACATGGTGCCATAATTTAGTCACATGTCATTGTGGCCACCGATGGACGCTCCTCGCTTTCTCCTCTCCTAGCAGCGACAACGACGACAAACCTCCAAGATGATCCAATCTACATGAATAGGGCAACTTGAAACTCCTTAATAAGTAGGGCAGAGGAGATCTTGAGGGTGCTGATGGGTAGGCGGAGGGTAGTCTTCAGCAGCAGAGCGCCGCGTTGTATCTCCGGTCAGCATGCAATTTGGATTAGAGAGAACTTTTCTTTTTTCTGAGTGGTCGAAGTGGACAAAAAACGGGGAGACGAGTGTAGGCTAGGGATCCCCTACCTATCACCTTAAGCGAGTCATAGCATGGAGTCGCCCACGCAACCCTGCGCTCGTCCTGAACGATTTGTCCACATGGACTGGCCCACATGGGTATTTTATTTGTTCTTTCATTTTATTTATCTGTTTTACTGAATAATGGCTGAACTATTTATTTGTCCTTACATCTTCAAATACCATTTTCAATCTGAACTATTTAAAAAAACATTTTCAAAACTAAACCATTTTTAAAAATAAGAACCTTTTTAAAATCCGAAACATTTTCAAAAATCAAAACCATTTTTTAATGAACATTTTAAAAATTTAAAACCATTTTCACAACTTCGAAGCATTTTTTAAATCGGAACCATTTTTTAATGAACATTTTTAAAATCAGAAACCATTTAAAAAAATCGGAACCATTTTCAAAATCGGAAACATTTAAAAAATGAAAAAAAATCATACATGAAGAATTTCAAAATGAATATTTTTTAGAAACTTATCCATTCAGAAAAATATTTATTAAATTGGAACCATTGAAAAATAAACATTTTTGAAATCTGAACCATTTTCCAAATTGTTCATATTAAAAATGATCAGATTGATAAAAATGTTGAAATTTGAAAAGATTCAAAATTTGAACAATGTTCAGATTTTGAAAAATATTTTATTAAAAATAAAATAGAATAGAAACGGAAAAAGAAAAGGAAAACAACAAAAGAAACGAAGAAGAAGAAGAAAAGTCAACGAAAGAGAAAGAAAGAAACGATGGTATAGTGGGCCGTGGCCCATGTCTAATTTGTGCAGGCGAGCCCTAGTCCGCAACGCTTCGGCTCTAGCTTCCCATTCCGATTTACATTTTGACAAACAAGCATAATAATGGATGAACAACAAGTGAGGAACATAATTTTTTTAGATACTAAGTTTTGCTGAAAACAAAAATCAAATTACAAAAGTTTATAATTGTTACGGGAAATGTTCATTTTATTTTCTTTAAAACTATGTCAAAATTGTTATTGAAAGATAAAAATTATATAAAATTTTCTAACGCGCTCTTTCTCCACCCAAAGCAACCTAGCTCATATGTTTCATCACTCCTTTCGTAATTCTGAAAGAAGAAAACACAACATAGGACTAGGCACGCTACTTAGGCCCTGCTTGGTTTGTCTTCTATATTTCCGCCCGGTGGAAAACGACGGAATGTATCACAAAATAACGGACCATACTCGCTCTGTATAATATTTCTGGCCAGTTCTGGCCCGGATATCCCCAATCCAAGCGGGCCCTTAGGGGAGTTTCATGGAGGATAATTCTACCCCCTAGATATAACAACTTGCGAGCTAGCAGGTTTCTTCTCCATTTTTCTCTTGTAGTCTTCCCAATTACCTACTTTCTAAGTGAATATATGTGCATTTCATCTTGCCTTTCGTGTACGATGGTAGATGAGAATATCCTTCTCCTTGGTGCATATAGCACCACGCCCAAAGATAGCTTCAACAATTGCCTCGAGGGATCAAAACCTTTTAGTCTTTCTTTAACAGAGTTGTAGGTAGACACTTGGGTTCACATGAAACTAGGGAAAATGGCTGAACGTGGAGAGCTAACAGAGGTAACATTATGTTTGGCATCAACTATCGTAGTTGACCTGGTGTCGGTATTAGGAACCAGAGACACGGGGAGATTCATTTGATGCACATGCTATTGGCACTAAGGCAAGAACAGAAGGCGGCACGGTCGTTGAACTGGTGTAATGCCCGATCATGACACGTGATCAACTGGTCGGTCCAGATTCTCGGCATCAAGCTAGCTATGAACAAGATTATGTCCGCTCAAAAGCTACAAAAAGGTGTCATACATAGATAGTTGCTTGGCTTTTTCTTTTTTTCTTTTTTGCTTGTATAAAACTTGGTGCATGTAGCAGATGTGCACAAATATCCTCTTTTTGTAGTTGTGTTTCTTGAGGGCTGGTAAAAGAATTATTCATACATAGTGATGTGTCGTCAGAGTTGCCATTTCGACTACAGATGGAGGTTCAAAACATGGTAATAGTGCGCTATCGGTTTGGAGACTATTACAATCCAGCGCTTGCAATGGTTTATGCAGAGTATGTTACAACTATCCTATCCACATAGCTTTGAGGTAAAATCATATTCAACCACTTGATTGTCATGCAACGATCATTTGGTGGGTCTGGAGAATTGGCATGCAATATGGTCTTTTAGCCGCTGTAATGTCCAGTCGCGACGCCTAATTGACTGACCAATCTCATTTCTGGGCATTTAACTACCGAGTAAGAGGATGGCGTCAGACTATGAACTCTAAGAAGGCTTCACATGTGAGAGCAGGTTAAGGCGAGCCACACAAAATTATCTACCTCTTATAGTTTTGGTTGTTGCAAAAGGTTCTTGAGCACCAAATCATTCAGGGTATCGTCAGAGTTTCACTTCCTGCTACAGATCGAAGAAGTTTAGAACCTGGTAATAGTGATGCACCAATCAGATTGGAAATTATTAATAAAAAAATATGTAGTTCTTTCCCCTCCCATTGTTCGTTTTAAAAAAACTGTAGTTCTGATTTTACAAGCACCATTTCCCTAGGAGTAGTTTTTTTCATAGTAGAAAAATCTAAAAGTTGCAGTAAAGAAAGAAAATAGGGCTCGCGAAGCTGTGGTTTCCTTTAAATTCGCTCTTTATCTTATCTTGAACAGCGGAAAACCTATCTTCTTCTCCATTCCGCCGCCCATCCTCTGTACGAGGAATCCTCTTTCCTTCTCATGACATAACCATTCCGTGCTCCGAGCAAACCAAAAGCTCCACTCCACCGCCGACGGCTCAAACCGCTCCACGTGCGTCACCGCCGCTCTGCTCTTTCCATCCCGAAGTCATAGGCTAGTTTTCAACATCATAGCATGGCGCCGCGTCTCCATCTCCGTCCAGCGTGCCATTTGGATCAGAGTGAACTTTGTTGTTTTTCTCTGGGTGGCTCAACCCTTCAAACTGAGTAAACCCTACATACTTCCCCCGAAATCCAAATTTGAAAAATGAGTAGTGAATTTCGATTATCTGGACGATCCCGACACATTCATTGACTCGGATAATTGAGAAGAGAATCATTTTTAAACATGATATGAAGGTGACTGCCATAGGGGAACGACAAACTCGTGAAGTCAATTTCACAAATATTATCTTTGAACTCGGTAAAAGAGTACGTGTTATAGTGTCACACATGATTCATGTAACAGTGTGCATTCGACAACCCATTGCTCCCCATCAATAACGACGGAGTCATTAATCATGTGTGGTCGGCAATGTTAACCATGTGCGATTATCCGATCCGAAGTAAGAGTACAGCAATGACACAGTCGTTGAACTAACGCAATGCCGACCACAAAGACGAATAATCGATTGGTCGGTCCAATTTCTAAGTGTCGGAGGTAGCGACCAAAAGAAGATGGTGTCGGCTCAGAAGCCCCAAAAAGGTGTCACACGTTGAAGTAGCATAAGCCAAGCTGCGCCCCTTACTAGATAGTTGCTTTAGCTGATTAATTTTTCATGTATAAAAATTGGTGCATGTAGCAAATTGCATAATTATCCTCCTTTTGTTGTTGTGTTTCTTGAGTGCCGCCAAATTTTCTTAAGAACCAATTTATTTATACGTAGTGATGTGTCCTGAGAGTTATTGTTTTGACTACACGGATGGAGTCGGAAGTCGTAACATGTAACGATGCACTATCGGCATGGAGACTACTACAATTCAGCACATTCAATGGTTTATCCACAAAATGCTTCAACCATGTTATCCACATAGCTTTTATGTACGGAGTAACATCGTATTCAACTAATTGGTTGGCATGCTATGATCATTTGGTGGGTCGGGAGAGCAAAGAAGACAACTTTATCCTGAAGGCGGCTTTCGAAATTCACCTTCATTCCCATCTCTAAATCTTTTGTCCTTTTCACAAAAAGTTCCAAATCAATATTATTTAGCCTTTTGCAATGCAGAGGAATACCCAAATATCTAATAGGGAATTCACCTACTTTGAAAGTGAATATATATGCGCGTATTCATCTTTCCTTTTATACATGTACGATGGTAGGTGAGAATACCCTTCTCATTGTTATATATACCCTTGCACCCAAAGCTAGCTTTGGTAATTGTGTCGTGGGATCAGAACCGTTTTAGTTTTTGCTCAGTAGAGTTGTAGGTAGACACTTGATTTTTCTCGAAACTAGGGAAATAGCAGAACTCAGAGAGCTACGAGATGTACCATGATACTTATCATCAGGTATCATAGTCGACCTGGTGTCAATATTAGGAACCGGAGACATTGGGAGCACCAACTTATGCTACGCATTCTATTCCTGCTGCGTCAGGGAATGGGCTAGCGACACGATCATTCAACCGGCGTAATGACCATTCGCGGTGCCTAATAGACTGGCCAGCCTCATTTCCGGGCATCTGACTACTGACCAAGAGGATGGCGTCGGACTAGGAGCTCCAAGTAGGCTTCACACGCTGGAGTAGGTTAAGGCGAGCCGTGCAATCTGAGATGGTGGGTTTGGCTAAATATTTTTATGTGTAAAACTTGGCACATGTAAAAAATATGCACAATTATCTGCCCATTATAGTGTTGGTTGTTGAGGGCCGCCAAAAGGTTGTTGATCACCAAATCATTCAGGGCATCGTCAGCAGTTCCTGCTACAGATGGAAGTTCGAAACATGATAATAGTGATGCTCTGATCTGCTAGGAGATTATACTACTAAAAAATCTGTAGTTCTGATTTTGTAAGAATCATTTGCCTATTAGTTTTATTTTTTCATAGTAGAAATCCAAAAGTTGTGGTGAAGAAAATAGTGCTCGGGAAGCTGTGGTTTCACTCTTATCTTATCCTGAACATCTGAACACTTACCTTCGTTCATAAGGTCTGGCATTAAGAGTATAGAGGTGACACAGTCGTTGAACCGGCGTAATGCCTGATCACAACGACGCGTAATCGATTGGTTAAGAACCAAATTATTGATATGTAGTGATGTGTAGTCGGAGTTACAGTTTTGACTACAGATAAAGTCGGAACATGTTACGATGCACTATTGGTTTGGAGACTACTACAATTCCGCACTTGCAATGTTTTTTCCACAAAATGCTTCAACCATCTTATCGACATAGCTTTTATGTAACATCGTATTCAACCCAATTGGTTGGCATGCAACGATCATTTGGTGGTTTATTGGGAGAGCAAAGAAGACAACTTTAACCTTAAGGCATCATTGATATTCACCTCGATTCTCATCCCTAAATCTTGTCCTTTTCACAGAAGGTTCCAAATCAATATTATTTAGCCTTTTGCAATGCAGAGGAATAGAAAATATCTAAGAGGGGAATTGACCTACTTTGTAAGTTAATATATGTGCATATTCATCTTCCCTTTTGTACATGTATTATGGTAGGTGAGCATACACTTCTCCTTGTTATATATACGAGACTTACACCCGAAGCTAGCTTTGGTCACTGTGTTGAGGATCGAAACATTTTTAGTTTTTCTCAAGTAGAGTTGTAGGTAGACACTTGGTTTCTCACGAAAGTAGGAAAAGAGGAGGGAGCTAAGAGAGGTAACATGATACTTGTCATCAGACATCATAGTCGACCTGGTGTCGGTATTAGGAATCGGAGACATTGGGAGCACCAACTTATGGTTCACACATATTTCATGTTGTTACAGGAAGTGGTCAAGTGACACGGTCATCCAACCAGCGTAAAGCCCAATCGTGACGACTAATAGACTGGCCAATCTCGTTTCTGGGCATCTAACTACCGAGTAAGAGGATGCCGTCTCACTAGAAGCTCTAAGAAGGCTCCACACATCAAAGCTGGTTAAGGCAAGCTGCGCTGGATCACGACGTGGGAACTCGGTCGAGACTCGAGACTAGATAGTGGCTTCTGGCTGATTTTTTTCATGCATAAACTTAGCTCATGTAAAAATATGCACAATTATGTTTCTTTTGTAGTTGTGGTTCTTGACGGCCGCTAAAAGATTATTAACCACCAAATCATTCAGGCATAGGCGAAGTGATGTGTCGTCACAGTTACAGTTCATTCGGACAATGGTAATAGTGATGCACCAATCAGTTTGGAGATTATTACCAAAAGAACCGTAGTTCTGATTTAATAAGAGCATCTCTAACAGAGCTCTTAAAAACGAAACCTCAAACACAGTTTACGGTTTGCGTTTTTTGGCAATTCTACTCGCAACTACGAGGGGCGCATAGCAGAAACCTCAAACGAAACTGCATTTTTTGCAATTTTGGCGGGAACACGAGTTCATCATCGATTGAATACACGAGTTCATTGCAGGCACGAGTTCATCATCGATTCATACCTAATTTACATAAATACTACATCAAACCAAAAGCTAAACTAGTCAACTCGTCGCCGCGCAACCCTACTGTCCAAAATTTGGCTCACCGGAGCCTCTGTTGCGGCGGCGACGAGGTCGAGGCGGAGGCGGTGGTGCTTCACTCCACGTCGGAGTCCGTCACGAGGTCGATGGTGGGCGAGAGGGTGCTGATGACGAGCGCCGTCTGCAGGAGATGCTCGTTGATCTCTGCGTTCTGCTTCATCAGCGCGGCCTTCTCCTGCGCATCGAACTCCGACCGCTGCAGCGCCGCGGCCATCGTCGCCTCCATCTGCTCGTCGGAGGTAAAATCCTCCGGCCCGAGCGAGATGCCGAAGTTCTGGGCATCGTAGCCCTCCGGCGGCGGAAGAGCGGGCGGCGCGGTGGAGCTGCTCGCACCTCGAGCCCTCGCCGTCGTTGCGCTGCCGCGCGCATCGGCGGACCTCCTCCTCACGCTCCCGGCGGATTCGGTCGAAGATCGGCATGGCCTGGTACCGCACCCGTGGCGGCACCGGCATGTCGAAGTTCGTTCCCTGGTGCGCGAGGCGCTTCCGCGAGCTGTCGCTGCGCAGCAGCTTCTTCCGCCGCGCATCGGAGTAGTCGCCGCCGAAAAGCCCGTCGCCCGGTAGCGGCGGCGAGTTCTCTCGCTTGGGGGCCATCCTAGCGTGTAGGAGGTGGCGGATCTACGGTGGGGGCGGCAATCGCTCGTCGGAGGCAGCGGCGGATTGCTCGTCGACGGTGGAGGAGAATGAGGGTTTCGGCCCTGGAATCCCGGAATAAATACCGGCTGGCCGTTCGCATCTACGGGCCCCCTTATCGCGTTTACGGGCCGCTCTCGCTTTACGGGCTCTACTACGGCCCATTAAACGGCCTCGACCCGTGAACTCGCCGGAGTTATACGGATATAGCTAGAGGCGGTGATGGTATGGTACGTTTTTACAGTTTCCGATTTTACCCTTGCATATTATATATTCTCTCCGTTCGGATTTAATTGACACACATTTTGTTACATATGGATTTATCTAGACATCAAACAAGTATAGATACATTCATATTTGGGCAAAACCAAGTCAATTAATTTGGAACGGAGGGAGTATAATAATTACCCACAATGCCACCCCTAAGTGAAAAAACGGTTCGTTTTTTTTTTCTCCTCTCCCCGCCCAAGCGATCCCCTCTCGGCCTCTCCTCCAGAACGCAACTACTCTGTGTAGTAAAACAATACTCTGCGTGAGAGCTGGATCTCCTCCTACTCCCCCTGCTGGACCGGCGTCAAGGACGATGAGTCGACGCCGCATCGATCTCGCGCCTCCATCTGCAACTCGCCGTGGTGGCCGGCGCTGCAGACCGGTGGGGCGTCGGCGGTTGGACCTCGTCACCGGCCGCTGGTCGACGGGAGGCGGAGAAGGGAGAGCGCAGCCGCACACCGGACCTTGCTCGCGTCCTCGTGTTCCTCTGGTCCTCATCCTGGCGGTGGCGCTGTGCATCCAGCTGCTGGTGAGATAAGGGAGCAGATGCCGGGAGGGGCGGAGTAGCGTGGACGCCGACGGCGCCTGCTCCCTGGTCTCCTCGGCCTCGTTGCAGGGCACGCTTCTTGGACACGCGCGCGACCTGCGTGGAGGCTGCTGCCTTCCCTGGCGTGGCTGCGTCGAGGTAAGCTGTCGTCCGCTTCTTCGATGCGTCGAGGTTCTCTTCGTCCCGGCGTTGACGTCTTCGCTTCCAGTACATAGCAGCGTTTAGGTCGCTGCAGTCCCTGCGTCAAGGACGAGGCAATCCGCAATCCATGACTTTACAAAGGGCAGTGCGTGTTAAGCCTTCTGCAGAGTCTACATAGCTTTTTTCTGGAAGTTCTAACTCGGTGGTTACTGCAATTTTAGTGCCCGAGACCTGTTTAACTAGGATATAGAGCTGCTTACTAGCACCTGATGTAATGCATATTCAGATAGCAACGACGCATCTCACTGAGTCAGCTAATCAGTGTAGTAGCGTGGTGCATGTGTACATAGGCTTCCCGTGCTCATGGTGATATTTCAGTGATGAAAATAAACTAAAATGATGCCTGCAAATGTGCAATGTATTCCTTCCTTGGACGAAGCTCAATAAAATTCTTATTGACAGCAAGTGTAAATTCTATTGCAGTTCACATGTTCAGTACTAATTAGAACATATACTTTCAGTGTTGGACCGTACAAGTTGAACACTTGAACTCAAGTGTTGCCTTCTGAATAACACGGTAATGTGTCCGACTAAGTTGGGAGTAACCAATGAAGCTATTGGTGATTCCTGAGACTCGTTGGCAACTTGAGACTGTAAGACAGGATTTGCCTCAAGTGGCATCAGAAAATCATGTCCTCCCGCAAACTCTTTTGATACAAGCAGATAGGCCATATCCGGTGAACATAGCAGAGTAGATGATGCTTAATGACTATTGCAGGTAACAAGAACCAAATAAAAAGAGTTTTCTATTGTTTGAACATATTTGGTCCACAGACTCTCTAAAATTCCTTGGGCTGACAAGTTTTTTATTGGATTATCATCCACTCATTATAAGGCTCTTGGCACTCTAAAAGAAGCTAAATATTGTCTGGAATCCACATTAATAAAAGATGCACCGCGGATAACATAAATAAGTAAAACAATTTGTACATGTATTCATTCTAACTCGAGAGCGAACAAGAATTAAATAGCTCCTAGATGAAACTAAATAAATGGCTCTCAGTGAGAACAGAAAGAAACACTCCAAACAGATACAACACAGATGGTTCAAGCATGGGACATCATGAAAAGTGCCGTTTACACCGGAAACCAAATCTTTGGAGCAATAATTGGTCGCTCTAACTTTTATTCCAAAAACACCGATTAATTTTTTCATACCCGTTGCAACGCACGGGCACGTTTGCTAGTACGTATAATTCGCCTAGGAGTGGTGTTTAATTTTTCCATAGTAGAAAAATCCAAAAGGTGTAACTAAAAGAAAGAAAGGTTTCCATGAAATTCGCTCTTCATCTTAGGGCATCTCCAGCCGTTGTGCCCCCCCAGGTTTCGATCCGGCGCCTTTTTGGGCTTGCGCCGGCCGTCTCCAAAACCTGGGGGGGCGATCTCACCAGCCGTCCGGCGGCCCAGAAAACACACAACCCATATTAATTTGAAAACGCCTTCTTCCCGCCCCAAAAAAAACAGCCCGAGTTCGGCGATCACGGCAGCCACAGTTGGGCAATATTACAAAAAACGCCACAGTTGGGCGATCAAATAGTCTCGATCAAGCCACAGTCGGGCGATCCACGGCCTGCACAGATCAGATAGAGGCCGGCGACGTCTCGGCGTCGACGATGGGCGTGGTGGTCGGAGCCGGCGCAGAGCTCGGGGGAGCAGTCTCGGCGGCCTCCAGGTCGACGTAGGGCGTGGCAGTCTCGGCGTCGAGGTCGATCGGCGTCGTGGACGCATGCTTGGCTGGCGGCGTCTCGGCTGGACTAACCGAGCTCGCCGGGCTGTCCTCGGTCGTCTCCGTCGGGCTGTCCTCGGCCGTCTCCGTCGGGGTGTCATTGGCCGTGTCCGTCGCCGTGGCGGCGTAGCTCGTGTCCGAGAAGATCGGGATCGGGGCCGGGCTGATGTCGCTGAGGATGAGGCGGCGCTGCGCCATGTACCATGCCCTGAGCTCGGGGCGACGGTGGGCTGGCTCCAGCCGGCGAACTGAGGAGGAGGCCGAGGTGAGAAGCCCGCGATGGAGGCGACCCTGCGCTTCGCCGGCGGCGCCGCTGACGCAGCCGGAGTTGGTGGCTCATGAAGCTCCTCCACCTCCTCGTCCTCTTCTTCCTCGTCCAGCGCCTGGGCCTCGGCCTCCGCGGCGACCGCGGCGCGCTCCCTCAACCGTTGGGCCTTCTCCCTCGTTCGGCGCGCGAGGTTGTCTTGCTTCCGGCGCTCCTCCTCGGCGATCCAGGCGGCGGTAGCCATGCCCGCCGGCTTCTCCTTGGGCGCTCTCGGCTTGCGCGGTTTCTTGCCGAGCGCGCCGGCGACGGAGGTGGCGGAGGACGCGGGGACGGCGACGGCGCGCGGACCTGTGAATCGGGCGGGAGCCATGGTGCCGGATCTGTGTGAAAATGGCGGGAGCGGGGCGGGTGGAGAGGATATATGGGGGGGGGGGGGGGAATGGAGGGAAGGACGAAATTATGGAGGGAAGGGCGAAATTATGGAGGGAAATCGCCTTCCCTCGCCGACAAGCCTGGCCCGCGGACGCCTTTTGCCCCCCCAAGCCGAACCCAGGTGCGCTGGCGCCAAACGGCGCGAAACGGCGCAAAAAGCGGCGCTAAATCGACTTCTGGGGGGCGACTGGTAGATTTTCCTACGCCGCGGCGCTAAATAGGCCTCCTGGTGGCTCTGGGAGACGGCTGGAGATGCCCTTATCTTCAACAGCGGAGAACTTACCTTCGTCTCATTTCCGCCGCCGGCGACGCCTCTTCGGCCTACTAGCTTGCTTGAATCTCTGGGGATTCGGTGTTTCTGGTAACTTCCGATTACTCCCGATTCAAACTCCACAAATATCGGCTTCTTATCCGCTTTCCCCACTGCTCCCCACTGCAGATTACGGAGCGCCTGCATTTGGTGTAGCGCCGGAGAGAGCCGCCGCCACGCATCCCCGGTGGTGGTGAGCTCCATTCGCCTCTGTCTGTAGCAAAATGTTTTCTTGCTGAAAATTCGGTGCTAATCCTGATTACAACGAACCTTGTGGCTGTGGCACCTCCGTCGTCCTCCTCGCACCAAACGCAAACACCCCACCCCGCCGGCGCGACGGCCATGGAGACGGGGGGCGGGCCCAGCACCATCCAACCCCTGCTGTGCCTCGCGTGGCTCGCCGCCACGCTCCCCATCGTCGCCGCCGCCGCGCTGCCGATCCCCGCGGCCCGCCTCCTCCACGGCCTCCTCTCCGCCTTCTCCGCCCGCGGCAAGACCATCAGGACCTCCTCCGCCGCCGCGCCGTCCTCCTCCAAGGCGGTAAGATCGGTCCCAGGGCGTTGCTGCGCTTCAGTTTCTCTGAATCATAATCATCAGCTTCTTAAATTCTCAACTGCACCCTGCAATGGTAGAAACTGACTGAGCATCATGCTGCTTTGTGATCTCCAGTGTTCACTGACTTACATGACATTATTAAGCATCCAGTTATCATGACAACTTGATTAGTGTGGCAAGGTTATTACATTCAGTTTGCTAGAGGAAGCAGTGTGGCTATGCTGCCCTGAAAATGATCCACCTGTGAACAAAGAGGCAATGACAACCATGCAGTAGGCAGATCACAGTCAAAACGGCTGAATACCAAATTTGACAAAAAGAAAGTGAAATTCGTGAAAGCATATCACTTTTATACAGTAATACCTCGTGCTGGGGCATTTGTAATTTATACTTAACTGTTCTACTCGCCTTCCCCACATCTTATGTCATAGCTGATCCTTCTAAGTTAACTACTGCTAAGTATACAATATTTGTGGGAAAAAACTTGGAAAGGAAAATAAGATCATTCATTACAGAGCAAATTACATACATGCCTTATCCTTTTCCTTGGGTATGCAGCTTTCAGCATCAGTCTTAAGAGTTTATTAGTAACATCTAACTGCATTATTTCCTGTATAACACTACCGGAAAAACCACAATAAAAAGAAAGAAAATGGAACTAAAAATCACACTAAAGTCATAAAACTTCCAGAAAAAATCGCACAAGAAAAGAGCGAAAACTAACAAAAGAAATTGCTAACTAAACATGCCTCCACTTTTCATAGCACATGCTTCAGATGGATTATGGTAGATGCATGATTGTGAAGCTATCCTGTTTAGCATCTGTGTTTGCAACTTTTGCTAGTGTAAAAATAATACTCCCTCCGTTCCTTAATATAGGAATTTGATATATTGTTTTGAGTTTGTGGCTAATAGGGAGTTCTTTCTCTCGATTTTTATCAGTAGATAATTATTCCACCGCATGTAAAATGCTGGTGTCTTAATATCCGTGCCAAAACCATAGACGCCTTATATTATGAAGAGGAGGGAGTATAATATTGATAGTTCATTCTATCTATGGTGCATTTTTATTTTCTAAGAGTCAGTTTCATTACACATATCAGAAACTCAGATCAATCTTTCTAAAACTGCAGAAGTTCACCGTTCCACAGAAGTACTTCTTGCATTTCTATGTGGTGGGAGTGGTGGTGACAACAAGCTTGCTGCTTGCAATATGTTTCTATGCATATATGAAGATGACAATACTATTGCCAGAGCCATCGAATTACTCCACAATTGCTAGTCATCTTGTTGGCTCAAATTCGTTCTCCTTTGGTGGTGTCTGGTCGCACACCATGGAACACAAGTATCGTGTATGGCGTACTGTGTTTGTACTTCTACTAATGGAAATTCAGGTGCTGAGACGCCTTTATGAGACTGAAAATGTGTTCAATTACAGCCCTTCAGCTCGGATGCACATTGTAGGATATCTGACCGGTCTATTGTAAGCTCCATATTTCTTAACTTCACTCTGTTCTTGAATGTCCATAATTCTCCACTTTGCTCTTTCTGTTATTATTTCACATGCTTTTGCGATTCGGTCTTTTTGTTGTAGAAGTTCTTTGTACTTGTACTTGTTCTTAATAAAAAATGCAAGTAGGTGCAAAAAGTTAAGGTAGAATTAGGTTAACCTGATGCTGTTATCTTGACGTCACACCCACAAGAAAAGGGATATGCGAATAGCCATAGATCGTGACAACGTTATGTCCTTGCATAAAGATCATTTTACTGCCCTTTCCTTTCTCTTGTATAACATTTTGGTTTGACTTATATTTTTCCTGCCAGCTATTACACGGCGGCACCTATATCTCTTGCTAGCTCTTGTATTCCTGAAGCAACATGTTATCTGCGAGATCAAATAGCTGAGTTTATAGTAAAGGGTCGTGCAAGAATGCCAGATCTAGTCATTGATTCGTCATCTCTCTTGAAGCCTTTTTTAAGGCTGGGGTGGTGCCAATGGATAGGTGCAGTTATATTCATTTGGGGATCCCTCCATCAGATCCGCTGCCATGCAATTCTTGTAAGTATCTGTTTCTTTGTACTGTGCCTAGAACCGTAGATATGGTGACTTGTTGGTTCGGTATCTTACCTGTGAGTACGAATAGATGTTCACAATACGAGCAGCCGTAGAAATGTTAAAAAAGGAATCATCTGCAAATGTTTTGAAACTGCTAATAAAACTTGCTTAGTGAAAGCCTGAAGGTATAGCTTGTTGGAAATGTTTTGCTACTTGAGACTTACTGGGATGGAATCAAATGGAACGTACAAAATTGAAATCACAACAGAAACTTCTTTTGTCAGCCAAGTAACCATCATCATGGACTCCTCATGAAGCACCAAACGATATTTATGAGGTTATTTAGTGTGCATATTTTCTGTTACTGTTGGCAAGAAATGCACTTTTATGCATCCTTTCCTATCAAACTTTTGTGGTACAGTTTTACAGATTTACCTATTATTTTCGATTTTATCATTTTCCCTTTACCATTTTGACAGGGATCATTGCGTGAGCACAAAGATTCTGACGAATATGTTATTCCTTGTGGTGACTGGTTTAGTTGTGTGTCTTGCCCTCATTACCTTGCTGAACTAGTAAGTGCCTGCATTCTTTTTCGTACTCAGTATGTTACACATACCATTCTGACAAATATGGCAGATGTTCCTTTTACATTTCCGAACGATGTCTTAGTAGTCTGGTCAATAGAAATCATAATGATGAGCTCTTGGCCTGGCTTTGATCCCTGGCTGGAGTGGAAGAACACATAACTTTCTGATACGATACCAGAATGCTATTTATACTCTTTGATGTTACCACTGACTTCTCATTAAATTTGGTTTGTTCACCCATTTTGCCGACGCTCAGTGGCACTATGGTTTAAATTTCTCTTCTGGAGTGGCCGGCATTACGACAACCACGATATATATACGAAACTAAATGAGCAGAACATATTAGGATATGTGTTTTCCTTTAACATTTCTTATGTTGTTTGCCTTGATTGGGCGATGAGCAGCCAGTGAATTTGGTTTCTAATTAGTATCGCATTGGCATTTTGTAGGTCGTATATTTGGGCATGTTGATAGCTAGTGGTGGATCAGACATTTCGGTGTGGTTCCTGTTCATTTTTGTGGTATGCTTCAGTGACTTCTTACACCTATCTCAGTTAGACCAACTTGTGATTGCATTGTATCCTTTCATGTTTCTTTCACTTCAGCAGACTAAAGTTCCCTTTTTGTGCAGATAACAAACCTGTCTTTTGCAGCGGTTGAAACTCATAAATGGTATCTTCAAAAGTTTGAAGACTACCCTCGTTCTCGCTATGCCATCATTCCATTTGTATTGTAGCATCTGGAAAATTGCTCACTTTGCTCTAGTGTTGCTTGTGTGCAGTAACAAACGCGAAACACTTGTGTGTTAGGCTGGGATGCCCGGCATGTAAAGGATATTCATGTAAGCATAGCAGGATCAAAGCTAAAATGTTGCTGTGTAACTAAGTAATTGGGCCCACTCTGAATATACTTATTGGGGGTTCTATCACTGTGAATTATGACACATACTTACTGGTATAGCTGAAAATACACAGTTTGTGGATATATTTAAGTATCGAAAATATGGTCACTGCTGAACTGGAAACGTGTTAAATTGGTGGCGACAAGGTTGATATAAGTGACTGTTATGAAAACATGACATCGTGATGTTATAAGTTCGTAGTCATGTTCCAGAAAGGCAACTTTCGTTGAACCGTGGCCTTCCATATCGGGAATGGCACTTGCTTCAGCTTGGAAATGTTCAAGTGTTTTCTGGTTCTTGAACCTCTGCACTAGGTTCTGTCATCCAATGGGTTCTCAGAAGTCCCATGCGTTCATTCTACTAGGACTGTCGCGGTAGGGTTTGTACTTACATTGGTGTTTTAGTACTGTGATCATGTTAACTTGGAAGTTCTCAATCTGAAAGTTTATCATGTTTCTGCTGGTTTTGTTTACAGTGTGCCCGAGCAGGTCTGGAACTGGATGCTGGTGCGTTAGAAGTGGAGATATAAAATGTCTTTTCGTTCGAGATCATGGACAGTCTAATTGAGTGGGATCATCAAATGTCAGGTCCGCCTTCTCCTCCTCTATTTTCTATACCTCAGAACGATTGCAAATTGCCGATACTATTACTAGAAGGTTTCTCTTTTTTTGAGCGAGAAGACATGATTAGCAAGTTAGCAATGATCGTCGTAGCTTATGAGGGTTTAGATAGCCGTTTAAGCCCCAAATTTTCTATAGAGGCCACCATCAGTAGCCAGTCCCTACTCATTTGCACTGACAAATCACAAATGCTGTATGTTTTGCGGCCTATCAAATGGTTTGCTGGGGTCCTGTGAAATGCAGCGCCGCATTATAGGCCACACAAAGTCCTACCCTATGATGTAAAGCTACTCTCACTGGGGCCCTTTTCCCATTTTTAGCACACTCATTGCAGCACTAATCAGGTCGCTCACTGTCATCTAAAACCAGAACCAAAGTACACCGTCAGAACAAACCCAAAAGGAAGCCGACCCGATGGAATCGCATGAGAGCAAGGCACCACCAACCCACAGGCCACAGCACTGATGCTCCTCACCTGGCCGGGACATTAGAAAGCACATCGATCCATCGTACATGTATCCACCAGGAGGGGACACGCTCCTGGTCTTTGCCCGGCTAATCCTCCCCTCCCGGACATGCGTTCCTGCTTACGGCCGCTTCAGGTCTTGTCGAATTAGCAGTACTTAGTGGTGGTGCACTTGTTAACTAATTGGCTTTGTTCTTTCCCTGGGCCGGCACATCATGCCGTGTGGATGCAACTTAATCAGTCACTAGCCTGCTCGGCGCACTTATCGGCAGACATCATGAGAGCTTAGCCGATCTTTCCTAGTCTTTTTTGCCTTGAGATGGTCGGCATCCATAAGGAACTCGATGCTCTTTTGTTTCCAAGTGGCTGTGCGGGTTACTTGATTAGAGGTGCCGGTGACGTCGCCAACGAGTTGGTGCCTGGAATCACTGGAATAACAGACAGATGATAACGAAAGCTCGATAGAGTAGAGACAGCATGCTTTCCTTGAGCTACGGAGCTCCTGCATTTGGTCTAGCGCTGGAGAGAGCTGCCTCCGTCAGCCCGTCACACATCCTCGGAAGTTCAGCTCTGTAGTGGTGAGCTCCATTTGCCTCTGTAGCTGGTTTGCTTTTGAAAATTCGGTGGTTACTGGTGCTTATCGTGAATAAAACCTTGTGGCTGTGGCATAGGTGTGTGGTGCCAGGGGTCCGAGACCAAGGTATCCTCGAGTCTGGAAAATTGATAAGAGGATTGGAACCGTCTCCAAGTCGCAGAAGCTTGTCAAATGTGTAAGGTCCTTGTGCATTTCGCTGTTGTGAGAAAAAAAATTGTCTGTAACTCTATGTTAATTTGTGCCCATTCCTGCTCAGAACTCCGCCTCTGGTTGGCAGTGTGAGGTGGCTATATAACCCCATGTACTCCGTATGTGTTGTTGAGTTGAGGTGAACAAGAGAAAAGGCACAAGTATGTGTGGTGCCAAAAGGCTACGTGTGTTCTTTTCTATCTTTGTGTTCATGGGTGTCTTCTCCGGTAGTTAAGGATACAAGTATCACTTGGCTTTTTATAATGCAGAGGAACACCCGAACATCTAAAAGTTAACTCACTTACTTGGCAAATGAATATATGTGCATGTACATCTTGCCTTTAGCGTAGGATGGTAGGTGAATATATATTTCTCGTCGTTATATATACCTCCACAGCCAAAGGTAGCTTTTCGGTAGTCTTTTCTTTAGTAGAGCTACATGAAGACAATTGGGTTCCCCACGAAACTAGGCAAGGGCAGAACTCGGAAAGGTAGAGAGAAATAAGGATACATGGCATGTCATCGGCCATAGTAGTCGACTTGGTGTCACTATTTAGGAATCAGAGACATTGGGACTACCAGTAGATTCTACAAGGGCTACTAGCACTGCCGCAGTGGGATTAGAGGCGGCATGGTTGTTGAATCGGCTTAATGCTCGATGAGAGCCACGTAATCGACCGGCTAGTCCAGGTTCTAGACATCTAACCGACGAGCTGCATATCTGATTGGAAGCTCTAATATTGCACCTCGCGCTGACTTAGACTACACTGCGATAAGTGTAATGCTTGATGCGTGCACCAGGATTGAACTCAATCGAGACTCGAAAATGGCCCTGGTTGAATCTGCTAACACCTACATACTACCTGGACTTTACTTGAGTGATGGACTGTTGTACATGGGCTCAGCCCAACAGTTCAAGCCTTGGAATGTCGAGGTCATTGTGGCCGCCAATGGACGCTCCTCGCTTCCTCCGCTCCTAGCAGCGAAACGACGACAAACCTCCAAGAAGATCCAATCTTCATGAACATGCAACTTGACACTGCTTAATAAGTAGGGCAGAGGAGATCTTGAGGGTGTTGATGGGTAGGCGGAGGGTAGTCTTCAGCAGCAGAGCGTCGCGTTGTATCTCCGGTTAGCATGCCATTTGGATTAGAGAGAACTTTTCTTTTTTCTGAGTGGTCGAAGTGGACGAAAAACGGGGAGACGAGTGTGGGCTAGGGATCCCCTACCTATCACCTTAAAGCGAGTCATAGCATGTAGTCGCCCACGCAACCCTGCGCTCGTCCAGAACGATTTGTCCACATGAACAGGCCCACATGGGTATTTTCTTTGTTCTTTTATTTTATTTATCAGTTTTCCTGAAATAATGGCTGAACTATTTATTTTTCCTTACATCTTCACATACCATTTTAAATCTGAACCATTAAAAAAACATTTTCAAAACTAAACCATTTTAAAAAAAATAAGAACCATTTTTAAAATCCGAAACATTTTCAAAAATCAAAACAATTTTTAAATGAACATTTTAAAAGTAAAAACCATTTTCACAACTTCGAAGCATTTTTTTAAATCGGAACCATTTTTTAATGAACATTTCTAAAATCAGAAACCATTTTTAAAAATCGGAACCATTTTCAAAACTCGGAACCATTTTCAAAACTTAGAAACATTTAAAAAATGAAAAATTCATACATGAAGAATTTCAAAATGAATATTTTTTAGAAACGCCGCCATTTAGAAAAATATTTATTGAATCGGAACCATTGAAAAATAAACATTTCTGAAATTGTTCGTATTAAAAAGTTTCAGATTGATAAAAAATGTTAAAATTTGAAAAGATTCAAAATTTTAGCAATGTTCAGATTTTGATAAATATTTTGTTAAAAAAATAAAATAAAATAGAAACAGAAAAAGAAAAGGAAAACAGCAAAAGAAACGAAGAAGAAGAAAAGTCAACAAAAGAAAAAGAAATGGTATGCTGGGCCGTGGCCCATGTCTAATTTGTGCGGGCGAGCCCTAGTCCACAACGTTTCGGCTCTAGCTTCCCAGACTTTTTCCTTTCTTTTGCGGAACACAGCATTATTGCCGTTTCTTTTTGTTCTCCCATTCCGATTTACATTTTGAAAAACAAGCCTAATAATTCAAGAACAACAAAGTGAGGAACATAATTTTTTTTAGATCCTAAGTTTCGGTGAAAACAAAAATCAAATTACAATAGTTTATAATTGTTAGGGGAAATGTTCATTTTATTTTTCTTTAAAAAAATGTCAAAATTGTTATTGGAAGTTAAAAATTATATAAAATATTCTAACCCGCTCTTTCTCCACCCAAAGCAACCTAGCTCATATGTTTCATCACTCCATTCATAATTCTCAAAGAAAAAACACAACATAGCACTAGGCACGCTACTTAGGCCCCACTTGGTTCGTCTTTTATATTTCTGCCCGGTGGAAAACGACGGAATGTATCACAAAATAACGGACCATCCGCGCTCCATATAATATTTATGGCCAGTTCTGGCCCGGATATCCCCAATCCAAGCGGGGCCTTAGGGGAGTTTCATGGAGGATAATTCTACCCCTTAGATATAACACCTTAGCAAGTTTCTTCTCCATTTTTCTCTTGTAATCTTCCCAATCACCTACTTTCTAAGTGAATACATGTGCATTTCATCTTGCCTTTCGTGTACGATGGTAGATGAGAATATCCTTCTCCTTGGTGTATATAGCACCACGCCCAAAGATAGCTTCAGCAATTGTCTCGAGGGATCAAAACATTTTAGTCTTTCTTTAACAGAGTTGTAGGTAGACACTTGGTTTCACATGAAACTAGGGAAAATGGCTGAACTTGGAGAGCTCACACAGGTAACATTATGCTTGGCATCAACTATCGTAGTTGACCTGGTGTCGGTATTAGGAATCAGAGATACGGGGAGCATCATTTGATGCACATGCTATTGGCACTAAGGCAAGAACAGAAGGCGACACGGTCGTTGAACTGGTGTAATGCCCGATCATGACACGTGATCAACTGGTCGGTCCAGATTCTCTGCATCAAGCTAGCTATGAACAAGATTATGTCTGCTCAAAAGCTATAAAAAGGTGTCATACATAGATAGTTGCTTGGCTGATTTATTTTTTCTTTTTTGCTTGTATAAAACTTGGTGCATGTAGCAGATGTGCACAATTATCCTCTTTTTGTAGTTGTGTTTCTTGAGGGCTGGTAAAAGAATTATTCATACATAGTGATGTGTCGTCAGAGTTGCCATTTCGACTACAGATGGAGGTTCAAAACATGGTAATAATGCGCTGTCGGTTTGGAGACTATTACAATCCAGCGCTTGCAATGGTTTATGCAGAGTATGTTACAACTATCCTATCCACATAGCTTTGGTGTAAAATCATATTCAACCACTTGATTGTCATGCAACGATCATTTGGTGGGTCTGGAGAGCAAAAAAGGCAACTTTATCTTAAGGCCGCATTTCATATTCACCTTGATTCCCATCCCTAACGTATTTTTTCCTCCTACAAAAAGTGTCCAGTCAATCTTAACATGTTATAAATGCAAAGGAATACTAAAACATCTAAAAGGGAATTCATTTACTTTCTAAGTGAAAGATGTGTGTATTCAGCATGGCTTATATGTACATGTACGATGGTAGGTGAGCCCTTCTCATTGTTATATATACCCTTGCACTTGAAGCTAGCTTTGGTCATTGTGCGAGGGATTAGAACCGTTTGGTTTTTATTTAGTATAGTTGTAGGTAGACACTTGATTTCTCACGAAACGAGTAGAATGTGGAACTTGGAAAGCTGAGACAGGTAACATGATAATTTTCATAAGCTATTATAGTCGACCGGGTGTCAATATTAGGAATCAGAGACATCGGGCGTACCGACTTATGCTACAGACGCTAATCGTGTTTTGGCAAGTAATTGGCATGCAATATGGTCTTTTAGCCGGTGTAATATCCAGTCGCGACGCCTAATAGACTGACCAGCCTCATTTCTGGTCATTTAACTACCGAGCAAGAGAAATGACCAGAAATGAGATTGGTCAGTGGTAGCAGACGAAGCAACCTTGGGCTTCTCCTCTAACCGCTACAGTAGAGGCGATTTTTCTCCCCCCCGCAGATCCACCTCGCCGCCGGCGAATCGTCGGTTCCCCCTCCCTCCGCCGGCCGCTCCGGCGGCGGGAGGGTGGGGGAACCCCGCTTCCCAGCTGTATATAGTGTAGGATGTGTAGGGTGCCCTGCCGGAGGCGTCGTGGAGATGGGGGCGCGCCGGCGTCGGGTTTTGCAGGTGAAGCTCATCCTCTTCGGCGATGGGGCTCGACGCAGTGCCATGGTGGAGCTTCACCTTCCTCGTGCTCGCGACCCCCGGTGGTCGCCGTGTGCGAGGTACCCCGCTCTGGAGTTCGTTGCGGCGGATCCAGATTTGAGCTCAATCGAAGCAGTTGGTAGTGCAGCAAGGGAGCACGGCGACCGGCAACGCAGGATGGAGGCTCTCCGGAGTTCGAGGACCGGCAACTTCCCGTCCGCCTGGGGTCATCTTCGTTTCCAAGGTGTTGAAGATGCGGCGGCGGCGCGTCGCCAGAGCGTGCTGCTCTGTGCTGGTGGCTTTGTTCTACAGAGGGACTTGGTTGTAATTTTGTTCTTCGTGGAGGTCCTTTCTGTAAAATCCTTGCTGTAATTCCGACTGTTTCCCGCAAAAAAAAAAAACTACCGAGCAAGAGGATGACGTCAGACTATGAGCTCCAAAAAGGCTACACATGTGAGAGTCACAGGTTAAGGCGATCCACACAAAATTATCTACCTTTTATAGTTTTGGTTGTTGCGGCCGCCAAAAGGTTCTTGAGTACCAAATCATTCAGGATATCGTCAGAGTTGCACTTCCTGCTACAGATCGAAGAAGTTTAGAACATGGTAATAGTGATGCACCAGTAAGATTGGAGATTATTACCAAAAAAAATCTGTAGTTCTTTCCCCTCCCGTTGTTCGTTTTTAAAAAAAGACTGTAGTTCTGATTTTACAAGCATCATTTCCTTAGGAGTAGTTTCTTTTCATATTAGAAAAATCTAAAAGTTGCAGTAAAGAAAGAAAATAGGGCTCGCGAAGCTGCGGTTTCCTTTAAATTCGCTCTTTATCTTATCTTGAACAGCGGAAAACCTATCTTCTTCTCCATTCCGTCGCCCATTCTCTGTACGAGGAATCCCCTTCCTTCTAATGACATAGCCATTTCGTGCTCCGAGCAAACCGAAAGCTCCACTCCACCTCCGACGGCTCACACCGCTCCACGTGCGTCACCGCCGCTCTGCTCTTTCCATCCCGAAGTCATAGGCTAGTTTTCAACATCAGAGCACTGCGTCGCGTCTCCATCTCCGTCCAGCATGCCATTTGGATCAGAGTGAACTTTGTTGTTTTTCTCTGGATGGCTCAACCCTTCAAACTGAGTAAACCATACATACTTCTCCCGAAATCCAAATTTGAAAAATGAGTAGTGAATTTCGATTATCTGGACGATCCCGACACATTCATTGACTCGGATAATTGAAAAGAGAATCATTTTAAACATGATATGAAGGTGACTGCCATAGGAGAACAACAAACTCGTGAAGTCACTTTCACAAATATTATCTTTGAACTCGGTAAAAGAGTAGGTGTTATAGTATCACACATGATTCATGTAACAGTGTGCATTCGACAACCCATTGCCCCTATCAATAAGGACGGAGTCATTAATCGTGTGTGGTCGGCAATGTTAACCATGTGCGATTATCCGATCCGTCAATAAGAGTACATCAATAACACTGTCGTTGAACCAACACAATGCCGAACACAAAGACGCATAATCGATTGGTCGGTCCAATTTCTAAGTATCGGAAGTAGCGACCAAGACGGTGTCGGATCAGAAGCTCCAAAAAGGTGTCACACGTTGAAGTAGCATAAGCCGAGCTGCGCCACTTACTAGATAGTTGCTTTAGCTGATTATTTTTTCATGTATAAAAATTGGTGCATGTAGCAAATTGCATAGTTATCCTCCTTTTGTTGTTATGTTTATTGAGTGCCGCCAAATTTTCTTAAGAACCAAATTATTTATACGTAGTGATGTGTCCTCGGAGTTGTTGTTTTGACTACACGGATGGAGTCGGAAGTCGGAACATGTAACGCTGCACTATCGGCATGGAGACTACTACAATCCAACACATTCAATGGTTTATCCAGAAAATGCTTCAACCATGTTATCCACATAGCTTTTCTGTACGGAGTAACATCATTTTTAACTAATTGGTTGGCATGCTACGATCATTTGGTGGGTCGGGAGAGCAAAGAAGACAACTATCCTGAAGGCGGCTATTGAAATTCACCTTCATTCCCATCTCTAAATATTTTGTCCTTTTCACAAAAAGTCCCATATCAATAGTATTTAGCCTTTTGCAATGCAAAGGAATACCCAAATACTAATAGGGAATTCACCTACTTTGGAAGTGAATATATATGCTCCTATTCATCTTTCCTTTTATACATGTACAATGGTAGGTGAGAATACCCTTCTCATTGTTATATATACCATTGCACCCAAAGCTAGCTTTGGTCATTGTGTCGAGGGATCAGAACCGTTTTATTTTTTGCTTAGTAGAGTTGTAGGTAGACACTTGATTTTTCTCGAAACTAGGGAAATAGCAGAACTCAGAGAGCTACGAGATGTAACATGATACTTATCATCAGCTATCATAGCCGACCTGGTGTCAATATTAGGAACCGGGAATGGGCAAGCGACACGATCATTCAACTGGCGTAATGACCATTCGCGGTGCCTAATAGACTGGCCAGCCTCATTTCCCGGCATCTGACTACCGAGCAAGAGGATGGCGTCGGACAAGGAGCTCCAAGTAGGCTTCACACGCTGGAGCAGGTTAAGGCGAGCCGTGCAAGCTGAGATGGTGGGTTTGGCTGAATATTTTTATGTGTAAAACTTGGCACATGTAAAAAAATATGCGCAATTATCTACCCATTATAGTGTTGGTTGTTGAGGGCCGCCAAAAGGTTGTTGATCACCGAATCATATAGGGCATCGTCAGTAGTTCCTGCTACAGATGGAAGTTCGGAACATGGTAATAGTGATGCACTGATCTGCTAGGAGATTATACTACTAAAAAAAAATTGTAGTTCAGATTTTGTAAGAATCATTCAGTAGTTTTATTTTTTCATAGTAGAAATCCAAAAGTTGTGGTAAAGAAAATAGTGCTCGGGAAGCTGTGGTTTCACTCTTATCTTATCTTGAACATTTGAACACTTACCTTCGTTCATAAGGTCTGGCATTAAGAGTATAGAGGTGACACAGTCGTTGAACCGGCGTAATGCCCGATCACAACGACGCGTAATCGATTGGTTAAGAACCAAATTATTGATATGTAGTGATGTGTCGTCAGAGTTACAGTTTTGACTACACATAAAATCAGAACATGTTACGATGCACTATTGGTTTCGAGACTACTACAATTCAGCACTTGCAATGTTGTTTCCACAAAATGCTTCAACCATCTTATCCACATAGCTTTTACTAGAAGGGTAAGGCGCGCGTTGCCGCGCCGTATCGGACTTTAACATGCCTATAGTATTCTAGACGTGTGTGGATAGAACTGCATGGCATGTATTTCTTTCTACTTAATAATCTTTATTGTCTCGCAATTTTTTTCCGCCATAAAACAAATTTATTTCACACAAAACATTATAGGCAACCAAAATAATTAGAAGATAGAGAGATATATCTTATTAATAACTTTTGGCATAACAAAGTCACGGCGCCACAAGAGCATTGCAACTTGTACAAGTAAATACGCGTACACGCACACATATTCAACTATCCTATGCATGAAAATGCCGCTTAATACCACTAAATGAACACTTATTACCGACTTTTTAAAGAAAAGAACGTTTACTATGAGAAATTCAAATTTCATTCCCAAAAGTTTGAAAAAGGACTCACAAAGTGTTGAGATAAATGTCTTAATGGACCACTATCATGTTGTGACCCAAACAAAGAACTGTATGATATTTCCTTGAGAACACTCTTTAAGAAAATTATAATAGATTGAGAATTAACGAAATCATTAAAAAACTGTGGATGTTATTAAGGAGTCGCTTTTCCCTCTGATTAGGTCACACAATATTGACAAGTGAACCCCATCAAACCAGCCAAGCGGTGCAACCACTCTAGAAGTTTTTTGGCACCTAATCACGAGTGATGCTGGTTTTCAAAAAAAAATGTAAATCACACTTTTGTTTAAAATTATGGAAAAAACTATGCGGATACATATACATATGGAAAAAACTATCCGGATACATATACATATTATCTACGTATGCACTAAATTTTCGTATAGAAATATATTGTATTTTAGACTACACAAAAGACAAAATTGAGAAAAAATAGTGGATTTTATAGTACTTTATACATCCACAAATTTAATATCTACGTACGCACCAAATGTCATTTTAGAAATACGTTGTATTTTAGGATAGACAAAAAAATGAGGCGAAATAGGGGATTTTGTACTATTTTATAGAGCCACAAATTTGTTATTTTTTATAGACCAAAATAAAAGTTTACAAATATATATAGCTATATTAAATCTGCTCTCGTGCATCCACCAACTAAAATAACCAACTCATGTCCACATGTGCCCACCGTTCCAGCTGCAGGGACCCGCAACTCGCCATCTATATCCAACCAAACATGTTGCGACATGTGGACACACCACAATGCTTAAATTCCAGGGAGTGTAGTACTTAGAAGGATGTAAAGTCGTATTCAACCCAATTGGTTGGCATGCAACGATCATTTGGTGGGTTATTGGGAGAGCAAAGAAGACAACTTTAACCTTAAGGCGTCATTGATATTCACCTTAATTCTCATCCCTAAATCTTGTCCTTTTCACAAAAGGTTCCAAAGCAATATTATTTAGCCTTTTGCAATACAGAGGAAGAGAAAAATATACAAGAGGGGAAGTGACCTACTTTGTAAGTTAATATATGTGCATATTCATCTTCCCTTTTGTACATGTATTATGGTAGGTGAGCATACACTTCTCCTTGTTATATATACGAGACTTACACCCGAAGCTAGCTTTGGTTATTGTGTTGATGATCAAAACATTTTTAGTTTTTCTCAAGTAGAGTTGTAGGTAGACACTTGGTTTCTCACGAAAGTAGGAAAAGGGGAGGGAGCTAAGAGAGGTAACATGATACTTGTCATCAGACATCATAGTCGACCTGGTGTCGGTATTAGGAATCGGAGACATTGGGAGCACCAACTTATGATTGACACACTATTCATGTTGTTCCAAGAAGTAGTCAAGTGACACGGTCATTCAACCAGCGTAAGGCCCAATCGCGATGCCTAATAGACTGGCCAATCTCGTTTCCGGGCATCTAACTACCGAGCAAGAGGATGGCGTCTCACTAGAAGCTCTAAGAAGGCTTCACACATCAAAGCTGGTTAAGGGAAGCTGAGCCGGATCACGACGTGGGAACTCGGTCGAGACTTGAGATTGGATAGTGGCTTCTGGCTGATTTTTGTTCATGCATAAACTTAGCTCATGTAAAGATATGCAAATTTATGTTATTTTGTAGTTGTGTTTCTTGATGGCCGCTAAAAGATTATTAACCGCCAAATCATTCAGGCATATGCGAAGTGATGTGTCCTCTTCACAAAAGGTTCCAAAGCAATATTATTTAGCCTTTTGCAATGCAGAGGAATAGAAAAATATATAAGAGGGGAATTGACCTACTTTGTAAGTTAATATATGTGCATATTCATCTTCCCTTTTGTACATGTACCATGGTAGGTGAGCATACACTTCTCCTTGTTATATATAAGCTTACATCCAAAGCTAGCCTTGGTCATTGTGTTGAGGATCGAAACATTTTTAGTTTTTCTCAAGTAGAGTTGTAGGTAGACACTTGGTTTCTCACGAAACAACGAAAATGGGAGGGAGATAAGAGAGGTAACATGATACTTGTCATCAGACATCATAGTCGATCTGGTGTCGGTATTAGGAATCGGAGACATTGGGAGCACCAACTTATGATTGACACACTATTCACGTTGTTCCAGGAAGTGGTCAAGTGACACGGTCATTCAACCAACGTAAGGCCCAATCGCGACGCCTAATAGACTGGCCAATCTCGTTTCCGGGCATCTAACTACCGAGTAAGAGGATGCCGTCTCACTGGAAGCTCTAAGAAGGCTTCAAACATCAAAGCTGGTCAAGGCAAACTGCGCGGGATCACGACGTGGGAACTCGGTCGAGACTCGAGACTAGATAGTGGCTTCTGGCTGATTTTTTGTTCATGCATAAACTTAGCTCATGTAAAAATATACACAATTATGTTTCTTTTGTAGTTGTGTTTCTTGACGGCCGCTAAAAGATTATTGACCACCAAATTCGTTCGGACCATGGTAATAGTGATGCACCAATCACTTTGGAGATTATTACTACAAAAACCCGTAGTTCTGATTTAATAAGAATCATTCGCCTAGGAGCGGTGTTTAATTTTTTCATAGTAGAAAATTCCATTATAACTAAAACAAAATGGTTTCCATCAAATTCGCTCTTTATCTTATCTTCAACAGCGGAAAACTTACCTTCGTCTCCATTCCGCCGCCCACACTCCGCTCCGACCAAACCCGCCGCCGCTCACACAGCTCCGCCTTCGTCGCCGCCGCTCTGCTCTCTCCAACCCGCCTTCCGCGCGGACGAATCAACCTCCACGTACGAATTTGGGGATCCAGCGAGAGAGGAGTAGGGAGCCGGAGATAGTATTGGATGGAGGACTGAATCTTGGGGGATTCGGTGTTGGTGGTAACTTCCGATCACTCACAGACCCAAACCGATTCAACCTCCACAAATTTCTGGCTTCTCATCCGCTTTCCAACTGCTCCCCACTGCAGATTACAGCATGCTTTCTTTGAGGTACGGAGCGCCTGCGTTTGGCCTAGCGCCGGAGAAGGCCGCCGCCGCCGCCACGCATCCCCGGAAGTTCAGCTCGGTAGTGGTGAGCTCCATTCGCCTCTGTCTGTAGCAAAATGTTTTCTTGCTGAAAATTCGGTGGTCACTGGTGCTTATCCTGATTACCACCTTGTGGTTGTGGCACAGGTGTGCGGTGCCAGGGGTCCGAGACCGAGGTATCCTCGCGTGTGGAAGACCGATAAGAGGATCGGAACCGTCTCCAAGTCGCAGAAGCTTGTCAAATGTGTAAGCTTTCTTGTGCATTTCGCTGCTGTGGATTTAAGCAGAGTCTGTAACTCAATGTCAATTTGAGCTAGAACACCGTTGAGCAGCATGCCTGCACATAAACAACTGTTCTCAGAATGCAGATTAACTTCCAGTGGTTGTAGTCATTCAGTTTGTTACAGCCAGTGTTCCATTTTATCATTTGCATGACACATTTTGCCTTCTCCTGCAGATTAAAGATCTGTCTAATGTGAAGGAGGAGGTATATGGTGCTCTTGATTCGTTTGTCGCATGGGAACTGGAGTTTCCCTTGATAGCGGTGAAGAAGGCACTGCAGACGCTTGAGGCGGAAAAGGAATGGAAAAGAATAATTCAGGTATTGACCAGGAGTTCATAGTTTTGTATATTAAGTTTTAGTTATTTTGTCTGATGTGGGTTCTATCACGTATTCCTATTGAAAATGTTGTTGGATATTGTTTTTCTATTGAAGGACAAATTAAATCTTGAATATATTGAATTAGCTCATCTCACGCATAGTATTTTTTCTCTAATGGCATGATCTCCGATTTAGGTTATCAAGTGGATGTTTAATAAAGGTCAAGGAAAGACCATGGGAAGCTATCAGACTTTGTTAACTGCTTTAATTGAGGATGGACGAGTTGATGAAGCAGAAGAGCTATTTGGAAAGATATTCTCGAGATATATGGAGGGTCTGCCTCGTATTTTTTTCATGAAGATGATCTCCTTGTATTACAATTCGGGGTCATACCAGAAGATGTTTGAGGTAGCAAAACTTAATTTACTC
This sequence comes from Poa pratensis, assembly GCA_947311845.1. Lineage (NCBI taxonomy): Eukaryota > Viridiplantae > Streptophyta > Magnoliopsida > Poales > Poaceae > Poa > Poa pratensis. The sequence continues at coordinate 3,826,742 of CAMZMU010000085.1, read as the reverse complement.
CCTCCGTTTCTAAATGTATATTTTAGATGTGTCTAGATACATTTGTGTTCAAGTGAATGTAGACAAATGCTTAAACATCTTACATCGTGAAACGGAGGGAGTACTATTTTTCTTTTCAATGTGCAACTCTTATAAGAGGGATAATGACATTGCTGCTGAAAACTCTGACATACTACCTGACACATAGTAAGATGTAAACAGCTAACTCTGTAAATGGTATAGAGCATGGACCTTACACTGAATGTGATTGTCTCAGCATTTTTGTTTTTCGGTAGAAAGCTTGCTTGCAAGAAACATGGGTACAAAAATGATGCTTGCCGCAGTGGTCGTTCCATTTTCTAACCATTTCATGTATCCATTGTAACTCGTCCAGATTTTTGCTGATATGGAAGAGCTGGGTGTTCGACCTGATCGTTCAATTGTCAAGATGCTCAGTGTGGTATTTAAGAAACTAGATATGCTGGACAAATATGAAAAGTTAAATAGGAAATATCCACCTCCAAAATTTGAATACCGATACATCAAAGGCAAGCGCATAAGGATGAGGGTTTACCCAGACGATAGTACTGAAGAGACAACACCGAGAGACTCTGACACAGATGGACTGGAAGAGGCAGATAGCATAAACCCTGACAATGAATCGGAAGAAGAGGCAAGCACAGGCCTTGACAGGAATGTATTAGGCGATTTAGCGTGGGGAGACTGTAAACTTGTATAGCTCAGAGTTTCAGTTTGGTGTTTTTGTGCCTGCTTCATCATTGGAGGTAAGGGTGAAATTGTCTGGTTAGTTTGGCATAGTTTTGTGTCATGAAATCTTCATATACTGAACTAGAGAATGTCTCAGTTATGGCATTAAGAAATTGGAAGACATCATTACATGATATCATGCTATTGCAAGCAAATAAATACGGAGTAATAATTTCACCCAGGTGAAGAGAGGGCTGTACTTTCTTTCCCCCACCTCGCCCCCTTGAGAGTCGTCTCTCCCTTTCTTTTCCCTGCGCCGGCGCGCGACCTACTCCTCACCGGCGGCGATGTCGATCGGGGTGGATGCGGAAGCGTGGCCTGGCTTGTACATAGTAGTCATAGGTTGTTGCTTGGGCTATATGCTCGTCTTTGGCTATATGCCGTAGTCTTTGAGGGATGGTCTCTGGATCTCCGCAGCCAGATCCAGAGCTCCGCGGTCTCTCTCCGTCGAGCTGCGATCTGCTGGTGGCGGGTGGATTTGCATGCAAGGCGGGCAGATCCGCACATCTCTCCCAATAAGGCGTGCGCTGGAAGCTCAGATCTGGGGTGCCAGGCCCAGATCGATGTCGAAGCTCTTCTCCTCGCGACGGTGCTCTCATGGTGGAAGCCGAAAGTGGTGAAGATGGTGAGCAACGACAGCTTCTTTAATAAAGTCTGGTTCTTGATCTTCTGCTGCTGCGATTTCTATCTTTTTCTGCCTCCTTTGGCTCGTGGCGGGAGTTCAGAGTTTGACGGCAGAAGTGCTTTCATGGTGTGGTGGCTGGAGTTCGTCGGCAACTTGGGTTCTGGTGACGGTGGTGCTGTTTCATCTCCTTCCACTCATCTTGGTGGTGCTGGGAAAGAGGTGATAGTGCGGCATGGCCAGATCCTTGATTGTCCTGGAGTTGTGATGCCGATTTCAGAAATTCATACTCGGAGCCATTGTTGGCAGCCGACCTTGTTGACCATCTGGTGGTCTTGTCTACTGGCCATGGCTAGTACTTCTTCAACCTCCTTTCGGAGGCCTTACTACAAGCTCGCGGTGGCGCTCAGCTTTCCTGCAGGTCCAAGTGGTTGCGTCCCCGGATTTGCAGCGGAAGGTCACGGCTGGAGCTTGCTGTTCGTCGTCGGTGGTGGAGGATCTGATTGCAGTTTCCAAATTTTATATAGGGTCTTATTTGTAAAGTACAAGGACTATGTTGTAATTTTCTTTCCTTCTAGGGTCCTTGTTGTAATATGTACCCCCACCGCTGGAAATTAATGGCATCCAGGTCCTTCGGGACCTCTCCTTTGTTCAAAAAAAAAAAAATTCGCCCAGGTTTTCAAATTATTTCGAGCAGCCAACAGTATGTCGTGCAATAGACAAAATAAAATGTAGACACAATTTTGATAGTATGAAATATGACATCTGTACATTCATTCTGCTTTCATATTGCTCATGCATCATTCAAAAGCTTCTCAATGGATTTACACATATATGTAGATACGATTGAAACCTGCTCATATTTTCGATACATATAATGTGCAAGTGTTTCTACCCTTTTCAGTTGTGCCGCAACTTGTTCTATAGTCTTAGCAGTTTAGTCCAGTCTTGCAGTATTTGGAAAATGGGTAAATGGACAAAATAAATGGAAGGCTGCAGATGTTGTTCCGATGATATGGTATGTTTTTCTAGTGATCTGGTAGTTTATTTCCAGGACACGATTTTTTTTAGTTGCTTCAGAAAGATCTGTTGTTGATCATCTTTGACATGAGGCAGGATATGGTTGATATATATGCCTCGACGTATCCAGCAAAGATGTGGTGTGAAGGAACAAAAGAAGCTCATTTAGGTCTGTACACAGCACGCCTTCACCATGTGGTGCTACATACAGATATCAGTGATGTTACTGAATTATGTTATCGAACCAGATTGTTTAAAATCCTCACCCCGTGGTCGCATGAGGTGCTGTCTCTTAAAACATTTGTGGATATGGCCTTTGTTCGGCTATTTTGTGGGGTGAAGGCGGAATGATGTGCTCTGACACAGAAACATGTGCAAGTACTATTATTTGTAGGACTAGCGTTAGGCAGGCAGTAGTATCTACCCCTTAAATGAAATGGTTGTAGATAAATCTTCTTTGTCTTTCGGAATCAACTTATATTTCCTCGTTTTCTGAAGGACGTGAAATCAATTTAGAGGGTGAATCGTGCAGTGTCATGACTGAAACTCCCAACATGGAGCAGCTACATTTTCTGTGAGAAATAACTACAGATATCAAATCGTACGGAACGGCCTTTTTAGAACCAGTCCAGTGTCAGTACATGATTTGATAAAAAAAAATCAGATCAAATCATGTACAAAACCTTCCCAACGTGTTTCAAATAGGATTAAAAGTACTAACTTATTGGCAACTTTTCTCAATGTACGGCATCGACCATAATCTTTTCTCCACATACATAAGGTTTAGAGGTAGATATTTTGCACATTAATTCGTACTTCTGAATCACGATAGTTGTCTCCTGGGAAATGCTGAATCACCAAAACATGTATAGAAAATATCCTTAATCTTGTTAGGGGTGGTCAGTCATGCTCCCTGCAAAAATTACTCGTCAAACAAGCATTCGAGACTAGGCATCCATTTAACACTCAGATTAAAACATTATTAGTATCTCAGTCATTTCCTCACCAATCATCAAATACTACTGTACGACATAGCAGGCTAGGTGCACTTGCCGACCGGATCATGCCAGAAAGCCACAGTTCGTCCTGAGCAGAAATTGCAAATCGTAGACAGCTGCACCGTTGGAATCAATGCTATGAGCTATCTCCAAATTGGTGTGTTCCGCTCCGCGAACCAGCTTGGTCTGGAATGTTCGAACTAAGATACCACCATGTTTTTTTTGTATTCTTCCCTAGAAATGCTCCACACAGCTTGTCCACCGCTTCAATGCTTGCCATTAATCTCTTAATGATGAAGCTGGTTATAAATCCATCATGATTAAGCCATTAATCTCTTAATCGTCCTGTTATTGATCATGAAAACTTATCACATAAGCTCCAACCGGCCGACTGTTTTCAATGACTAACCCAGCTCTCGCTCGATCAAAAAGTAACCAGTTACGCACGTCACTCCTGGTTGTGAACAGTCAGAATATGTATTAAGCACCTCTCTGATGATCAATCATTGCAAATGCATTTTAGGTGTTTTGGCGCTAACCGAGCGAACATGATCATCGTCGCTTTCTTTGAATGATTCCATGTTTTTTTAAGAACTACGCCTAGCTATCTTGTTGAATGAAATACCCAATTAGTTAGGTTTCTTTGTCATGGATTCAAACTAACACTCCGTATATCTTCAAGCATATTATCACTGTGTAATTTAATACAATAAAATAAAATGGTATACATGTTCAATTGTCTTATAGTTCCCAACACCAAAGAAACTGGCAACTAAACAATGGACAAATTGCTATATTTTGACATATCAATAACTAGCGAAGCATGTGTCTGAATTTGGAGCACACAAGCATGGTTTGCTCTACTTCAGATATAGGAATAATGCGACAGTACTTGATGTATTTGCAAATTACAAACCAGAACCAGTAAAATCACTAAAACGCTATAATACAGATACATAAGAATAGAACCAAATTAGTTGCATACTCGATACGGCATTTCAATCTTGCTTGAGCAAAGGGATGTCATCCGGCGCAGGACTAAGGTCCGCTTGGTATTTTGTCTCCTGACCATATTGAGCAAACTGTCCAATGATTTGGTTCAGACGCTGTTCTACTTGTTTCATATCCGGACGTTCTTCTATGTTAGGTTTTAGACACTCTACGGCAACCTCACTGACCATTTCTAGAAGCTTAATGTCCTCCTCGCTTGTAATAGCCGTATCAACAAAGCTTCTTACTTCTTTATTAAGAGAAACCTGAACAAAGTTTGCAACATACCTCCTTTGTGTGTCGTATACGGCTGGCCTCCTTGTGATAAGTTCTATGAGAATAACTCCGAAGCTGTAGACATCACTCTTCTGTGTAACAACTCCCTCCTCCATATATACTGGATCTATGTAACCTAGATCCCCAATGACATGGTCAGTCTTCTCTGCTTTTCCTCTCGCGAGCAGCCTTGTGGTTCCGAAGTCTGAGACTTTTGGGGTGAAATTTTGATCTAGAAGAATATTGCCAGATTTAACATCACCATGGCGAATTGTACTCTCAACTGCTGAATGCATGTATGCTAATCCTTCAGCTGACCCGACAGCAATTCCAAGGCGTGTATCTACCGATATGATATCTGTCCGCCTCAATCCAAACAGAACATCATATAGACTCCCTCTCGCTACATATTCATACATCAACACTGGAGCTTCCACCTCTAAGCAACAACCTAGGAGTCTAACAATATTTTTGTGCCTCATTTCAGACTGGATTATAACCTCATCAGTGAATTCCTTCCTCGTGTCCTTGTCAATTTTGATGGAAACCTTTATTGCCACTTGTTTGTCTTCCATTGTCCCCATATAAACCTTGCCAAAATTTCCCTCTCCAATGACATGTTTGTAGTTATTTGTTATTTGTTTTAGTTGTTTCTTTTGTAGATCCTTATATTCTTCACACCTTTCAATACTAGACCACCATTTTGCTCATAGACCCTCTTGAGTTTTAGGTGTTGCAGGGACATAACCACGAGCACAGAAATAACAACAGAGGCAGCAAGGCCTATAAAAGTGCAGAATTATGTACCTTTTAGTTAAAAATTATACATTGATATCAAATAAAAATAAATATACAGTTAATAGAATTATATTTCACCTATTTAAACAGTAGACGGATTATACTGCAAGAGTGACATCCAGTAAATGTAATGAAGTGGGTAAACCAGTACTATTTTCCTCGATTATGTACTTCCTCCGTCCATAAAAGGATGTCTCGACTTTGTATAAATTTGCATGGATCTACAAACAAAAGCATGTCTAGATACATGCAAATTTAGACAAAGTTGGGACGTCCTTTTGTGGACAGAGGGAGTACAACTTATTCAAAATCACTATCCCAAGGATAAGACATCCCTAATACAGCTGCACCCACTAACCATATGATATACGTGATCAGGTAAAAAGAATCGAAGAACCGATCAGCGGAGATCGCGTGGCAAATTAATTATCAGATACTTCCATTTCTAAGAACTATTTCTAATGTTCATGAGAATAATAAGATGTTGCGTGAATTAAATGTGTTTGTATTGTAAAAAACGATGCACCTAGCATGAAAAGGAGGGGAAGTCATTGGAGCTTATCAAGCCTGGCTTAAGTGAAGACTTTCGAATTTGAAGCCACCATAATGATGTATCAAGACATGGGAGAAATATACAAGATGAAATTTATAATTTTGTCCATAGCTATCCATAGGTCTTGAGTCAACTTATATATCACTGGACCAGACTCGTTTTATTTGGGACTAAAATAGTTAGGAAGTGCTTAGAGTCTACATTGTCGTCTTTGAGGCAACGCCGTGATGCCCCGTCCGCTCCTGGATATATGGCGCCCTCTCGCCTTCACTACAGGCCATGGTGATGGACACCTCTTCCACTGCCACCGCTCGCTCTGTGTGGCTCGAGCTCGAGAACCTGCACCGCGACAACACCGACACACGCGCGGTTCTCCTTGAGGAGCAGTTCTATGGGCTTCAACGGGTGATCTCTCTATGGGTGACTATTGTCACAAGGTTAAGGCTCTTGCCGATGAGCTCACTGGTCTTGGCGTTGCGATCGCAGATCGCAGCCTTGTTCGGAAAACCCTCCGAGGTCTCAAACACCGCTATGCAATATGCGGATGAACCTTGGTATGCCGCAGCCTCTGCCCTCCTTCTCCGAGATGCGTTCGGCGCACATGCTGGAAGACATGCGCTCCGGTGCCGAGTCGCCGGCCACCGCCTTCTACGCCTCAGGAAACTCCCTCACGCGCAACAATGATCGCGGTAGCGCCTCCTCCGCTACTCATGCCATCCCTACCGGTCCCGGTGGCAGCTGTGGCAATTAGGGCGGCAATCGACGTTGCCGTAACAACTACAACCGAGGTCACAGTGGCGGCTACGACAATACCAGGGCTCCGACATGGCCTTCTTTCAACAACCCATGGGCTGGGTCGATCCAAATGTGGCCCGGTCAGGCCATACGATCCCCTGGTCGAGGTGTCCTCAGTCCTTGTCCGCAGCAGCATGCCTTCATCGACCCCCAAGTGAACAATGGCTCCTAGACAGCGCTTCTGTTCCGCCACACTCCTGGGATCAGCAGCAGCTCAGGCAATCCTTCAACACCATGACGTTGACACCTCCAAACTCAACCGAGTGGGTTATGGACACAGGTGCTTCCGCTCATATGACCTCCACTCCCGGTAATCTTACTTTCACTCTTCCTTCCTCCTCACATGCTCATGTAGTTGTTGGCAGCGGCTCATTCCTTCCCGTGACAACCACTGGACATAAGTCTTTACTTACTCCTCACCACAATTTTCTCCTAAATAATGTCCTCGTTTCTCCACATATAATCAAGAATCTCATCTCTGTTCGATAATTTACCATTGATAATCAGTGTTCCGTCGAATTTGACCCTTTTGGCTTTTCCATGAAGGATCTTCGTACAGGGATCGTGATCATGCGGTGCAATAGCCGGGGCGATCTATATCCCTTCCAGACCTCTGTGAAGAACTTCACAGCCTCCACCTCATCATCCCACACCATATGGCATCGCCGACTTGGTCACATTGGTCGTGAAGCTTTCAGCCATCTAGTCAAGTTGTCACATATTTCATGTAATAAAAATCTGCCCAATGACACTCTTTGTCATGCTTGTCAACTTGGATGTCATGTTCATCTTCCATTCCATACAAATAAATCTAGTGCTAGCACTAAATTTGATCTTATTCATTGTGACTTATGTACGTCTCCTCTGCCTAGCATATCTGGATATAAATTCTACCTTATTGTTCTTAATGATCACACACTCATTATGTTTGGACGTTTCCTTTACATCTCAAGTCTGATGTATTTTGCACTCTCACCAATTTTTTTTGCCTTCGACCGTCCTCAGTTCGGCACCACTATTCGCTGGGTCCAGTGTGACAACGATCGTGAGTTTGATAACTCCGCTGCTCGAGCCTTCTTTCTGTCTCATGGTGTTAATCTTCACATGTCTTGTCCATACACCTCACAACAAAAATGGACGTGTTGAGCGCATGATTCGCACAATAAACAACATTCTTCGTTCCCTTCTATACCAAGCTTGCATGCCGCCTACCTATTGGGTCGAAGCTCTCCATCCTGCCACTTTCCTCCTCAATCGTCATCCCTCCAAAACCATAAACTTCTCCAATCCCTACCAAGTTCTTCATGGCACGCATCCTGATTATGCTCACCTTCGTGTGTTTGGTTGTCGTTGATATCCCAACCTATCCGTCACCGCCCTTCATAAGCTCGCACCGCGTTTCACTTCTTGCATCTTTCTTGGCTACCCCGATCACCATCTGTGCTATCGCTGCCTCAATATCGCAACCAACTGTATAATCATATCACGCCATGTCACTTTCGACGAGGGCTCCTTTCCGTTTTCCGAACAGTACTCCACCACGTCCCCAACTAACTACCAGTTTCTAGATGATAATCTCCCTATTTATGTCCCTCCACCTTTCCTCACCGCTCCTTCACCTCCACCTGATCCGGTCTCTCCATCAGCACAACACCACCCTCTCCCGCTGCTTCCACGACACCTCATGTCATCGTACCACCATCTGATGTACATGTGCCTCCGGTCGTCAACAACCACTCCATGATGGCGCGTGGCAAGCACGGTTTTCGGCAACCGGCGGCTGATCGCCTTATAAACCTCGCTGCAGACGTTCTCCCCCCGGTACCTAGGACTTACCGTGTCGCTCTCACTGACGACAAGTGGCGCACTGCCATGCAGCATGAATACGATGCCGTGTGCTCCAACAACACATGGGACTTGGTACCGCGACCTACCGGTGCCAACGTGGTGACCGGAAAGTGGATATTTCGCCACAAATTCAAATCTGATGGCACACTTGAGCGCTACAAGGCTCGTTGGGTCCTCCGGGGTTTCTCTCAACAACCCGGAGTCAACTTTGACGAGACATTTAGCCCGGTTGTGAAACCATCCACCGTCCGCACGGTGCTCACACTTGCCTTGTCTTGTGATCGGCCTGTACACCAGCTAGACGTCGATAATGTCTTCCTCAGTGGCAAGTTCTCGGAGACGGTATACTCCCAGCAGCCGTCCGGCTTCGTCGACGCCACTCACCCTGACCATGTATGTCGTCTTAACAGGTCCCTCTACAGCCTAAAGCAGGCACCACGAGCGTGGTTTAGTCGCTTTGCGACACACCTCGCCACTCTCGGCTTCTCCGCGTCCCGCGCGGATCCATCCTTATTCATCTACCGACACGGTGATGACACAGTGTACCTCCTTCTCTATGTCGACGACATCGTCCTCACTGCATCCTCGCCACCTCTTCTCCAGTCGATGATTGATGCACTCCGTGACGAGTTCTCTCTCAAAGACCTCGGTGCACTTCACTACTTCCTTGGGGTATCCGTCACTCGGACTCGCGATGGCATGTTTCTCTCTCAGCGGCAGTACATCGAGGAGATACTAGCGCGTGCCGGTATGACCAACTGCAATCCTCGCAGCACACCAGTTGACACGAACTCAAAGTTGACAGCCACTGGTGATCCCGTGGCAAATGCCACGGATTACCGGAGCATTGCTGACGCTCTACAATACTTGACCTTCACTAGACGAGACATTGCTTACGCTGTCCAGCAAGCATGCCTCCACATGCAAGATCCTCGCGAGCTACATAACAACATGTTGAAACACATCCATCGCTACGTCAAGGGCACCATCAACCAAGGACTTTAGCTTCACCGGACATCTCCTTTGACTCTCACGTCGTACACTGACGCGGACTGGGTTGGTTGCCCAGAAACATGGCGATCCACCTCCGGCTAGGTTGTCTTTCTAGGCGATAACTTGGTTTCTTGGTTGTCGAAACGCCAAGCCACCGTCTACCGCTCCAGTGCCGAGGCCGAGTATCGCGCCGCGGCAAACGCCGTTGCTGAGTCATGTTGGCTGCGTGAACTTCTTCTCGAGCTTCATCGACCTCTCCGCCAGGCAACTGTCATCTTCTGCGACAACATCAGTGCAGTTTACCTCTCCACCAACCCTGTGCAGCATCAGCGGACAAAACATGTCGAAATTGACTTGCACTTCGTCCGGGAGCGTGTTCACTTGGAGAATCTCGAGTTCTCCATGTCCCCACCAGCTTACAGTATGCAGACGTGTTCACGAAAGGTCTGCCTCCATCATTTTTCCTCGAGTTCTGCTCCAGCTTGAACGTTCGCTGCCCTCCCGTTCCATCTGCGGCGGGTGTTAGCTGAACCGATTGGTTTACTGCTAGTGTAGTGCTGTTAGCGGAACCGGTTAGTCTACTTGGGTTAGCTGAATCGGTTGGACTCCCTAGCTTGTACTACATGTATGATCGAACCATGCAATACAAGAGTCAGTGCGACTTCTGTATTCGCTATCATGGTATCAGACTAGAACCCCCGATCACATCTTTCCCTTCCCAATCACATCACTGAACATCATCTATCACTGATTTGTATCAACGAGTAGACGACTTGTTCACGGGAAGATACACATTTTGTCCTTTCTATAACTTTTTTTTGCTTTGTGATGCTTATGTCAAGGGATTTTTGTCGGACAAGGTGACGCTGGAATCAGACGAGGTCATTTGCATGAGATCCTGATGCGGATGGATATCCCTTTACTTTCCTGCACTTTACTTTCCTGTAGTTGAACCTATATGGTTTTTATCAATGGAAATTGGAGAGGCAATCTCTTTCTTCAAAAAAAAAAACTATTACTTTGTGATGAGTCGTGCTACACGTCCGACACTTTACGTCCGACGCTTGTACAACGCTCGTGTTGTCCGTCCGATTTTGTAACAGGTCCATCGAATAGATACGATGCTCATAGTCGTCGGTCAGATTCAGGCGTCGTACTTCTGTCGGACGAAAAAAATCGTACGCAGAGCAATTCCGCTTTGTGATACAAAATTCATGGGAAGAACAAGATATATGTCATGTTTAAAATATTAGAGCTCATAGTTTTACCTTTTTAGACATCTAAATCTCAGAAGTTTTGGGTGCGTTGAAAAAAAGGTTGAAAACAGGCAATATTTAACGTCCCGTGTTTGAAATTTTATTAAAGTAAGAAAATACCTATAAAATGCACAATGACTAAATAGAACAAAACAAAATGTATATTAATGCTTAGTTCTTACCTAGAACCACCTTCGCTACAAGCGGAAATATCTCTGAGCAGTTCCCTTTTTTAGCATCGCCTTTCATTCCGGGTTTGCACCGACAATCATAGCCTCCCAGCCTATTCTTACATATCCCGGAGCATGGGTACAGGAGACTGAGCGCATAACTTTGTTTTCGCACTTCGCACTCATCGATGTCTGGAAAAGATAAATAGCCACTGTGTTAATAAAGGAGATATGTAATTGAGATCGAGATAAAGGAAAAAATATATAATGTAAAAATAGGCGGGAGGTTTACAGGGCACACACAACTACCTTGGCATCCATTGACGATGTAAGGGTTACCATCGTAATTGTCCCAGCACTGGCAGACATAGCCGTCTCTGTACAGATTGTACTTGTCTAAGTTGGAGCAGGAGCTGTTACCGCTGACGCAGGCGTAGTCGGCAGGTGGCTTCTGGCCTTCCGCCGGACACGAGGGAGACGAACCTGTCCTGTTCCTGATGGCGAACTCGATCACGACAGGCACGCCCCTGTGGAGCCTGCCGGACAGCCCCTCGTAGCCGTACAGGTCCGGCGTGGAGAAGTTGTACCACGATCTATCCACCAACATGCCGTAGGCGCACGGGGTGGTTCTGTTAATTCCTCTATCAAAGTAATACGATGTCCAGGGGATGTCGAAATCGACCGTGAAGCCGCGGTACGCTGACGACTCCGGGGGCATTGAGGCCACGCAGCAGCCCATACCAGAGCACGACCCGTTGGCCGCCGGCTTCTGGTTTCTCGTCACCAAAGAGGCGCATGATGGCTTGAAGAGTATCGTCTGCTCCGTCAAGACATGGTACATCTGAATGGTAGGCTTCGCGCTCGACCCTACGCCGACGAGGACGTTGCGAGTCGGCGATAGGCGGAACGGGTCTTCCCTGAGGCCCAAAACCGTTTTCTGGATCTTTGCCAGGAAAAGAATGTCTTCTCTGCTGCTTATGTTTACGGGGCTTATGTTGCAGAGGGAACTCACCGCGGAGCGTACCCGTGCCTCACTCGTGGCGACGGACACGTCGACGAGCTCGATCAGATTTTCCGTTGCCCCGTCGGATTTGTTTGCGACTTCGGCCGCCGTAACCGTGAAGGTAAAGTTCCACTGAACTGGTGCCTTGTAGTTGGAAGAAGGAACGAAGAAGGCGCGAGGAGGAAGGAAGGAGTGGTTACAGACGACCTCGAAACCTGGCCGGAAGCAGCCGGGCGTCATGCCGAACGGGAAGGGGATGCTCGTCTCGCCGCACTTGTCTGGGCAGCCCTCAAGTGTGATCGGCTGCGCCTCCTCAGCACTGGCCAACAACTGATGTTCAGTCGCCGGCGCCGCTGCAAGGAGTAGCAGCAGGAGGATGGGCAGGTGCTGCAGCCGGGAAGGGAACCGTGAGGGCATGCTGCTCTTCTCTCTTTACTCTATGCTGGCTGGCTCTGCAAAGCATAGCTTGATCATAACGCGGCTGGTCTAGTCCTCTCATATAGTAAGTATACGTTAACCAATCAGTAGCTGTGAAAGAAATGGGTGGGTTCATCATTCCAGGCCTCCAGCGAAGTCTTTCTTGTGGAGCCCACCTACAGTAAGCGTTGTCTCGAGAAACTTTCGACCAGGTGGGCTCAATTTTGAACATCGGTTTCAACTTTTCAACTATATGACGGTCAGGATTTTGCGTTGAAAATACGGGTCGCCGCTAAATCATGGCCGTCGGGCAGCTGAAATCGACGGATCAGGATTATGCATGGCAAATCCGCGTTCACAAAACTCTCGACGACGCACAGACAAAATCTTCAGTCTTTTGATTTCGTGCAGGCGGACGAACGAACACACGCGCGAGGAGGCGAACTCTCGCCCTGTAACCCTCAAAAGAAAAGGAAGAAACTCTCGCCGCTCTCCGCCGAGTTGCAGAGAGTACCCATCATCAGCCAGATTCTTCGGCGACTCGTATTTTGTAGTATATCACAAATGAGTAGTGAGTATTGAGTAACCAGGCAAGCCTGGCACGGCAATCGGGTCCAGTCAAAACGACGACTCCCGTAGGGGGTGGATTTAGTATATCATGTTTTACATTGTTCATATATGCCCGACAATGTCGTCGGATTGGTTTGGCATTGTTTGTGCATGCATGTGTATGTGCTAGGCTTACTAATGTACCCATGTTTGATGATCTACATTATTCTTTTTGCTAGATATGGTGCACTGTTCCAATTGAAATTGGGCCTAATGTGACTAAGCAAGCAAGAACGCCAAAGCTAAACCCTGAACGGAGGAAAAAAACAAATTATTTCTGTAAAACGATTCCGTAACAATCTTGTCCCTAAGTGTAGCATTTCTGTTAGAAAAAACACAAGCAATTGGACCATTCTACAGAACGCATCTTATACCAATACCAAGGTTCTCTAGAGCTGTCGGCCAACACTCCACCTATGGTATCTCGGCATTCTCCGAAGCCTCCGGTCAAACGAAAAAAGGCAGAAGGCTAAGAAGCTACAGTGATTTCATCTGTTTTCATGAGCTGCCGACTGATGGCTTGACAAGTCCACCATTAACGCAAAAAAATACAAGCGAAATATAAGGGGGGGAAATATGATGCATGCTAGTACGTACAAAACAAGTAGAATATCAGGTGTGATTGCCTGTTTCGTGTGCTGACAAAAGTCTGGCACATGTCGCTGTTGGTTGATCAAACAGACTACACCGGAGTCCTACAGGAAACAATATTTTTTCCCAAGAGAAGACATGCTTACTTTTCATTTGTTTCCTAGCTCATTCAGACTTTTGTATAGTTTATAGTTCGTTTGTCAGCACTCAGCTGTATGTAGCTTCGTATGAGGCGAGGTGTCCGCATCAAGTTTTAATCCATTAGCCGTATGCGGAAAGGATGCACCCCCATCGTGTTGACTTCTCCCAATCGCCTCTCATGAATAATTAAGCGGGATAATTTACTATTTGCAAACACCCCCTAATACAGCTAATATGATGGTAAGTAAAGAGAAAGTAACTAAAGTTACCGTGGTATGAAGTAGCAATGCATAAATCCCAGGCTTATTCAGGGGGATTATATTATTTGCCACATTTTACTTTTCAATTTTATTATTTGCCACACCGTGTGCCACTGACAGGTGGTGGTCAAAGGGCAAATTATAAAGGATCTGGAAAAAAAGTGTGGCAAATAGAAAATTATCCCAGCTTTGGAACTTAAGATCGAAGCGGTACATGGGTTTGCCGCTCGCGTTGTTCGTATTTACAGAAAACTGCCACTCTATGGCATCGTTCTATCCTTGCCAGTCTTTTCTGAGTTTTCTCGCACTGGAGACGTATACAAGTGATGAATAAAACTTTGTAGCGCTGCCTGGTATTGCTGTGCCTGTCTGTGTTATCTGGAATTCTTTTTTCTCATTGTTCTGTTCCTTTGTGAGCAAAGAAATATAAAGATTAGAGATAAAAGTCTGATTAGCAGATGTGTGATTTCACGTGAGCGCTCGACTGAGCAAGTGAAACTTTGTGTGCATACATGGTATTAACAATTATGTGCAAAAACATATTTTGATTATTTGATTTATTATTTTTAAGTATTATGAAAGGGATATCTTACGGTACATCAGACTACACATTTTCAGGTGTAGTATACTATGCATTATCCGACGGCTAAACTTAATACGGCCAGTTTTAGGCCCAGGACAAAAACGTCCTTTTCTCGGTAATTACTCGTCATCTTCAACACGTACTTGCGATAGCTTGCCACGAACCGTGTCTAAATCCAAAAGTAGCAGCAGCTAGTGTAGTTCGCCGGCCCAGGAATGCAGCTTCTAGAGATCAAATGTTCTCAGCCGGGTGTAGCTCGTGTCGCACATGCATTACACAATGTCGTGAAATCGTTAAACCATGGAGGAGGCCTGAAACATGTACGGATGTACCTGCTCCCCCAGGACAGGTCGAGCTTGGCGAGAACAACCATGGATTACAGAAAGTATGCCATTGGTAGTGGCGATCGTTTTAGATACCGAAGCCGAAGTCCGCCCCGGCGTCGTTTTCCCTGCTTGCTGACAAGGATTCCCGATTTGGCATCCGACCTCCTCGGCAATCAGGGTTCAGGCCTTCAGGGCCAGCCTCACAGCCATGGAAATCTCCTCCCCTTCACGTAGAAGTACAACGAGGTGGTCGTGATGGGACTGGAAGCAAGACTGTCCACGTCCTTGCGCAGCGCGGCCACGATCTCCCCATCGTCGTTGACGCCATGATCCTCGATCTCTTTCCCGTGGAAGTATTACGATCCGTTGTTTCCAGTGTAATTCCTAAAAGGCCCCTTGGACTCAAATATACTACTTGTCGCAGCAGTGGAACACGGGGTTCCCCTAGAGCTGCCAAAGTGGGTCCGTCACCTGCGGGCCCACTACAATGATGGACAAGGCAAAGGCTAAACCCAAGACCAGTGGGCACCTCGCGGGCGCCTCGCGGACTAAGACGAGGTCGCCGGGTGCCGGGTTCCACGGAACCCCGGGACCTTCCCGCACCCCGGAAGGATCAGAGGACTCCGAGAGTCCGAGGCCCAGGCGAGGCCGGCCTCCCTCTCGGGTATCATGAGAAGATAGGGCTTCCAGCGCCCTCCAGAAGGTGGTAGAAGGGCCCAGAAGACTTGGGAAGTAAGGCGAAGGCAGGGAACACCACCTGCGGTGTGACAGCTCTTGTCCCACGTCGCTTTCCCCAAAAGGGAGGGAATCTCACCAAACCAAGACAAGACGCTTGGAGGAGAAGAGGCCACGTCGCCACCATCACCACGGAGAGGGGGATCTTCCCGCCAAGACCCCATCACGCTCCTCGCATGACCCCTGTGGCACTCCTTGGCCTATAAAAGGAGGGCCAAGTCATGGCGAGGAGGAGGGACGGAACCAGAGCAAGACGCAAGACACAGCTGGAGATAGCTAGGGCAAGTAGGAGAAGGGAGGTGATCTCCTCAGGGCAAGGATCTGCCCTTTCTTCCTCAACTGGCCAAAACCCTTCCTGGGTTCCTCGCCGGAGACCGCCTTGTAGCCACACCATGATGCCTCCATCTATTCAGACATGCAGGAGTAGGGCTGCTAGCCTCCGGGCGGCCTGAACCTGGGTAGATCGCTGTGTCCCTTGCCTTTCCTTCCACATACGCAGAGAGAGAGAGAGAGAATGACGAAGAACTCGCCGGCGGTACTTCTCCGGAAGACGTCTTCCAGCCTCCTTCGCGCCCCTTCCGAATCTACAAAGGGGGTGTCCCTCACTCCCGGTGTCCGTCATTCGTGACACGACATCTGGCGCGCCAGGTAGGGGGCGCAAGTGCTGATCTCGTCTTCCTCATCTCGGAGATCTTCGCCAAGTTCTTCGCCAAGTTCTCCGTCAAGTATGCCTCCTAAGAAGAAGCCCGAAGCCGCGGCTTCCAAGGCCGCCTCTCCTTCACGCGAGACCCGGGCCTCAGCGGAGCGCCGCGCCTCCGCCGTGCTCCCAGAAGAGATGCCGCCCGTTCAGCCCGCGGAGAAGGCGGCGCCGGGCGTCGCGGAAGGGCTCAACGGCGAGCAGGGTGGGGGATCCAAGAACGCCACGCTTCCGCGCGCCTCCGCTCAGCCTCCTCCGCCTGTCCTCTCCGGAGAAAAGAGCGTCGGCAACGGCGCCGCCAAGGCGCAGGCGACCGGGGTTGCCCAACCCTCCAAGAGCAAGTCCTCCACCCACGCCCCCCTGGATGCTGAAGCTCAGGCCCGTCACGACGCTCTGGTGGCGGCCAAGGCTCTGATGCAGTTCCCTCCGATCAACGATGATCCCAAGACGCACCAAGCATGGAGGGTACGTGTGGAGAAGCTGCTCGACTACGTCGACGGCGGCCCAGCTCCGGCCGTCACTCAAGCCACTACCGTCAACGCCCCTGGAGTCACAGCCAGCCACACGCGCGAGCCTCGGGTGCGTCCTCAAGCGGAGCGCCGCGTGGAAACGGCGCCTCCACGCACCGCTCCGCCCACGACTCACCCGCCGCGCCAAGACCGGGGCAAGGCCATCTCCGTCGGGTCCTCGACTTCCGAAGATCATGATCTTCGCGACGACCTGGACAACCGCCAGAATGAAGACATGCGAACTCGCATCGAGCATCGTCGGGAGCGCCACCGCCGCAGCGATCGCGATGATGATGTCGCCGAAGGCTGCAACGCCCTCGCCCCCGAGATCCGTCGTTTCAACTGGCCTAAGAAGTTCAAGATCGATGTTCTGCGCTTCGACGGCACCACCAACCCCCGAGACTTCCTGCAGATCTACTCCCTAGCCACAATGGTCGCGGGGGCCGACGAGATCATGATGGCCAACTGGTTCCCACTGGCACTGAAAGGAGAAGCTCAAACTTGGCTTCTCAACCTTCCCAAGAGCTCCATCCGATCCTGGCGGGCACTGAAGGAGCAGTTCCTGGGGGCTTTCCAGGGAGGATACGAGCCTCCGGGTACCCCCCAAGACCTGTACAACTTCAAGCAGCTGCCGGGTGAAACCCTTCGCAAGTACATTCAGCGCTTCACCCACAAGATGAATACCATCCCCTGCATCAAAGAAGAAGTGGTCAACCAGTGCTTCAGCGCCAATGTCCGCAACCCTCGGATGTAGGAGAAGCTGAACATTCATCGTGTGGAGACCACCCGCAAGCTCTGGGAGCTGGCGGACCACTGTGCGCGAGCAGAAGAAGGCAGGAGAGACGATGAGCTTGAAGACAAGGCCGCTGCCGCAAGGAACAAGAAGCGGGACGCTGGCCCTGACAAGCGCGTCTTCGTCGCCGAACCACTTCCAAAGAAGGTCAAGCCAGTCTCCACGGAGGAAGAAGATGAGGTTGGTCCCTGGTGCCACATCCACCCCGACGGCAACCACGCGCTTAAGGACTGCCGCTCGCTTCGGTACCTTGCCGAGCGTGAGCAGCGTCGGACCGGAAACGGAGGACACAACGGTTGTTACAACTGCGGCCTCCCCGGGCACATCTCTCGGGACTGTCCCACGGGTCGCCAAGGCGGAGGCGGCCGTGGCTGGAACCGAGGCGGTGGCCGAGGAGGAGGCCGTGGCGCGCAAGGAGGCCAAGAACAAAACAATCAAGCAGCTGCTCCGGCCAACAATGGAGAGGCACCCGTGGCCCAAGCTGGTAACGGAGGCCCTTTCCAGGAGGCCAACAGCGTCATCGCCTGCATCCATGGAGGCTCTTCGCTTCCTCCGTCTAATGGTGCGAGCAAGAGGTTGGTGCGGGAACTCAACGCAATCGCCTCTGGTCCGCCAAAGCCTCTGGACTGGTCCAGTCAGGTTATCACCTTCGACCCGGAAGATCACCCATCCAACACTGCCGGGGTCGGTACTCTGCCGCTGATCGTGTCACCGGTCATCCACAACTTCAAGGTCACTAAGATGCTGGTCGATGGAGGCTCTAGCCTCAACCTGCTGACGGCCAAGGTACTGGCCGTGTTGCAAATCCCGCTTTCCCGCCTTAAGGACACAGGCGTGTTCCAGGGGGTAAATGGGAGTGTAACTCGGCCACTCGGGAAGATCACTTTGCCGGTCACCTTCGGCGATCACAAGAACTTCCGCACCGAGGACGTTGTCTTCGATGTCGCCGACACTCCGCTCCCGTACAACGGCATACTCGGTCGTCCTGCTCTGGCCAAGTTCATGGCCGTATCTCACTTCGCTTACAACGTATTGAAGATCCCTGCACCAATGGGCGTGATCAAGATCAGGGCCGACTTCGACGATGCTGTTTTCTGTGTCCAAAAGCTAAACCAGACTGTAGCAGCAACGGCGGATTTCCCCCAGATGATGATAGAGGATAATGGAGGTTTTTTCCCGGGAGAAGAGGCTTGTCCTGGGGGCTCGACTTCGGACCCCGTCAGGAAGTCTCTCTCTCTGGGCGATACCCGACAGACCAAGAAAGTGGCGCTGACCAGCGATGGAGCTCGCTCTGTCACTATCGGCGTCAATCTTACTGGCAAATAGGAAAGCGTGCTCGTCACCTTCCTGCAGGAAAACTCTGACGTATTCCTATGGGATAAGTCAGAGCTACCTAGCCTTCCAAGGGAGGTGGTCGAGCACAACCTGACGGTCCGCGCGGGTGCGCGACCAGTAAAGCAAGTTCCTCGAATTCTGAGCAAGGACAAGTCGGAGTATATCATCACCAAGGTTGAAGAATTAATGGAAGCCGGGATCATTCGACCGGTATCTCATCCCTCGTGGGCATCGAACCCGATAGTAACGCCAGGACCTTCTCCAGCTGAATGGCGCCTTCGCATCGACTTCACTGATATAAACAAAGCTTGCAACAAGGATTTGTTTCTTCCATTGGGACATTGTCAGTCTGGAAAATCTGTGGCAGAACACGAATGGTGGAGCATTTTGGATTTTTCTCTCGAGTACCGCCAGATTCTGATGTCCGTCGAAGATCAAGAGAAGACGGCTTTCTTTACACCCAAGGGTTGCTATTGCTTCACCCGGATACCCTTTGGCCTCCGAAATGCTGGAGCAACTTTTCAGCAGGCAACACGAATATGCTTTGGGCCACAGTTGGACCGCAACATTGAAGCATTCTCAAATGGAGTCGTACTCAGGACGCAATACTCGGGATTACTCATCCAGGACCTCAACGAAGCATTCGAAAGGCTTCGCCGGGTCAGATTCAAGCTTGACCCCGGAAAGTGTATCTTTGGAATTTCGCCAGTCCAAGCGGAAGGTAACACACCTCTTCTTACTGCGGGGAGCAAGACGTCGGGTATCCATGTGATCAGCCCGACACTAATGGGGATTCAGGCAACATCATGAATGTTGCGAGCAATGGAGCCAGAAAGGCCTGGTCATCCGAATTAAGTGCAAACTTGGCATGCCGTCCAAGTGGAAGAAGGCATTCTAATGCCCGGAAGATCAAGAAGTCGCTGCAAATTCTACCCTTATTTACAAACACGAATCGCAGATAGTTGTATCTACTAAGCACGCCTGAGGGGCTAGTGTTCTGTAATAAGGTGTAAGAATCGTCGCCGAGGAATAAAAGATAAGTTTTCAATTCTGTGAGCCTCAATTTCTGTCGTGAAGACTGTTACTCTTAGCAACCCCCAAGCAGGGGGCTGATATGTGCCGGTGGCCGACGGGGTGTACGCGAGCACGCCTATCAGTAGGAGCTGCCTCCCGATCGTGCCATGCTGTCGCAAGGAGAGAGTCTTGGGCAGTGCTGTGCTTTAACGCACTTAAGCACAGAAATGCACAGTCAACCTTGCTTGCGGTTTGCTTCGAGTAACGTTTTCACGACATGAAGAGAGGGTCCGTTATTTTCCTACTGAAAGTTTGCTGTGTGTAGCGCTTTTCCCGGGGCAGAAACTTGCAAAGGATGGGGGCTCAAGGAGCTGGATACCCGGGGAAAGCCTAGTAGATCAAGGATCAGAAAAAACAGATAAGTTTTGCATTTGCATTTTAGGCATATCATCTCGCTCGGAGTCAATATACTTTCGACCCAAGCATGCTTGGCAGTATATGAGAACCTTTGGCGGGGATGAGGCGTCCACCCCGGCGAACGGCCCGTTTCCCTCTGGCTTAGTAAACTGAGGCAGTGGAGTGAGTCCCGGAAGGCATGGTGCTCTTGGGGGTATTACTGTTGCTGCAGACAACAGGATACTTGGCATACCGAGAAATCCACTCATAAACTCAAGGGCAAATTGTGCGAGGGAAGATCGGAATTGACCCCGGGAGTTGAGAATAGGACTGCATTCATGTTTAAAATTCGAAAATTACATTCACGCATTACACTCGCTTCCTATGTACATATTTAGCCTCTGCCGCTAACGGCGACCCCAGCGCGCTGGTCGCATTTGGCTTTTTTGCTTGCCGGGTACCTCTCTCTACCTTCCGGGGACGCCTGGAGGGGAAGGAACGGCACCCGCGCAGTTATCTTCAGGGATGTCACGGATCTGGGTGCTTGCTGGAAGTCCTGGTGCGCTCTGGTGGCAAAGAGCATGGACGCAGTCCAGAAAGCGATCCATAATGGACTCCTCTTCCTGGAGCAAAGGAAAACGCGATGAGATCCAATGGCTCTCTCCTTCGCCGAGACCTAGCAAAATGGAAAGAAAACTCACCTTGAAGACCTCGTCGAGATCCTGAAGAAGGCCTAGAAGTTTGGGGTTGTGAGCAGCCCCTGCCCACAGCTTGGCCAGAATATCGTCCTTCTGGGTGGCCACGGCCACCGAGGCGTTCATAGCCGCCGGGCCAGCAATTTTCCCCACTGCAGGGAAGACAAGCGACTGCCGAGGACGAAGGGCTAGATCCACTCGACCATGATAGACTGACTCTGCGGTGGAGGCCTCCGACACCGCCTCCGATGCTGCTTCTGTACCAACAGACATGGCCGGCAACCACCTGTGCTGCGCAAAAGAAGGAAGAAGAGCACCCGAGCAAGTTGGGGAAGAGAAGGATGCAGGAGACACTGGGGGCTGAGGGGGTTTTATAGGCTCTCGATTCTCCCTCAAGTCCTTTGACGCTTCGGAAACAGAAGTGAAGAGGACGCGTTTCTTATCCAGCCAAAGACGGTCCTCGTTCACACGGAAGTACAAGACGAAGCAAACAAAACAAGCACGAGAACTTCTTCGACAAAGACAAGATCTACATCAGGCCTACTTTTTACAAGCAAAAGATTCAGCCCCCGGAAGCCGGGAGCACTACCATACAATGGAAGGCGCTACTTCCAGAAGTACGTCGACGAGGCGGCCGAGAAGGAAGCTGCTGAGATTCCCTGCGCCTCCATCTGGCCCTGCTCGTCTCTTCAGGAGGAAGGATCCTCCTCCGCCTTGATGTCAGATGAGCTTTCCTCATCTTCATCCTCGTCGGAGGAGTCGGAGCGGCCGCTGCTGCCGTTGCTGCTGCTGCTCTCCCTGCAGCACTCCGCGCGTCCTCCAGCGGCGCGGAAGATCTTGACGGAGAGCGTGGCGTCCCCGTCGTACTGGAACATCACGCTCTGTCCACGGGTCAGCTTCCGGGAGCGAGCGAACAACTTCCACCCGTGGCTCAGGAACATGGAGTCGTCGACGCCATACTCCGCCCAGACCCAGGAGGGGCCGTTGGGGCAGCCTTCAACCTGCAACCAGAAGCCCGTCGGCCTGTTCTCCGGCAGCGCCGTCGCAAAGGAGTCCAGGAGGAACAAGCGGCTGCCTGGCCTGCGGAATAGATCCACCATGAACTCATATGGTGGGAAGCCCGTGTGCATCGAGTTTCTTGGCGCGGGAGAGGTGGGACCGCGACCGCCGCGTCCACCCCGGCTGCCTCGACCTGCGTGGCTGCCGCGTCCCCCTCTACCTCGCCCTCAGGGAGCGCCACGGCCGCGGACAGAAAGCCCATCCGCCGCCACTGCCGGAGAAG
The DNA here is from genome assembly GCA_947311845.1 of Poa pratensis. Classification (NCBI taxonomy): domain Eukaryota; kingdom Viridiplantae; phylum Streptophyta; class Magnoliopsida; order Poales; family Poaceae; genus Poa; species Poa pratensis. Next base: position 3,804,290 of record CAMZMU010000085.1, on the reverse strand, counting down.
CCCTTGGACGACCCCTGCCCCTCTTCACCGGCGACATTGTCGTCTGGAGGTTCTAAAGAAAGGAAGGATGGAGGAAGTGACCAAGAGGCCGAGGACAGGGCTCAGCTTTTATAGCCCAGGTGGCGGCCTCCTCGTTCCTTCCGCTACCAGGAACCGAGGAGACCCGAGCAGTTACCCCCTCCATTAAGTTACTCCGGAGAAGAAGACCAGGCGCCGGGCCCACTTTCACTTATTTGGTCATGGCCCTGGCAGCCGCTGAAGCAAAGCCGCCGGGACCATGCCCGGGGGCTACTGTCGCAGCAGTGGAACACGGGGTTCCCCTAGAGCTGCCAAAGTGGGTCCGCCACCTGCGGGCCCACTACAAAGATGGACAAGGCAAAGGCTAAACCCAAGACCAGTGGGCACCTCGCGGGCGCCTCGCGGACTAAGACGAGGTCGCCGGGTGCTGGGTTCCACGGAACCCCGGAACCTTCCCGCACCCCGGAAGGATCAGAGGACCCCGAGAGTCCGAGGCCCAGGCGAGGCCGGCCTCCCTCTCGGGTATCATGAGAAGATAGGGCTTCCAGCGCCCTCCAGAAGATGGTAGAAGGGCCCAGAAGACTTGGGAAGCAAGGCGAAGGCAGGGAACACCACCTGCGGTGTGACAGCTCTTGTCCCACGTCGCTTTCCCCAAAAGGGAGGGAATCTCACCAAACCAAGACAAGACGCTTGGAGGAGAAGAGGCCACGTCGCCACCACCACCACGGAGAGGGGGATCTTCCCGCCAAGACCCCATCACGCTCCTCGCATGACCCCTGTGGCACTCCTTGGCCTATAAAAGGAGGGCCAAGTCATGGCGAGGAGGAGGGACGGAACAAGAGCAAGACGCAAGACACAGCTAGAGATAGCTAGGGCCAGTAGGAGAAGGGAGGTGATCTCCTCAGGGCAAGGATCTGCCCTTTCTTCCTCAACTGGCCAAAACCCTTCCCGGGTTCCTCGCCGGAGACCGCCTTGTAGCCACACCATGATGCCTCCATCTATTCAGACATGCAGGAGTAGGGCTGTTAGCCTCCGGGCGGCCAGAACCTGGGTAGATCGCTGTGTCCCTTGCCTTTCCTTCCACATACGCAGAGAGAGAGAGAGTGACGAAGAACTCGCCGGCGGTACTTCTCCGGAAGACGTCTTCCAGCCTCCTTCGCGCCCCTTCCGAATCTACAAAGGGGTGTCCCTCACTCCCGGTGTCCGTCATTCGTGACACGACACTACTCCCTCCGTTCCAAAACAATGTCAAAAATGGATGTATCTAGACATGTTTCATGTATAGATATATCCACTTTTCTGCAAATTTGAGACACTTATTTTTGGACGAATGGAGTACCTAAAATTTCACGTGGTATTTGGATCTGCACCGTCGGATCACCTAGCTTGGATGGCCCACACTGAGTTGATGTACTGTAGAACATCTCTTATGAAAATATACTTAAATTAATATCAGTCGGTGAAATTAGTATTAAAACATCCAACTAACTTACCACAAATTCCATCGGAAATAAACATGTGTATCCATCGTAATATATGTGATGAATCAACTAAAAGGATATTTCAGACAATTACTCAACACACAACTAGACAGATAGCCAAATCGTCAAACGGTGACACACGAAAATGCAGCTTTCCATGCACAGCAGCACAACAAACCACAGATCATCAAACAAACACCCCCTTGGTCACAGATTTTTTTTTTATTTTTTACCTACGTGTGGTTAGCTACGGTCTACGGAGTAGTTATTTAGACTATTTGACTCGACCTGCTCGCTCCCCCTCACACGACTCGACCGCACAATTCGATTCCCCTCGCTAGTTCGGCCACAGCGCGCATGGTCACTCCGCCACTCCCCCCGCATGCATGCAAAGCACGCACAGCCAATCAGAGCCAGCTTGGAAGAGACGTTTATTTACTTTGGACTAGAGGCTCGCGGTACCAGTGGTGGATCTAGAACAAAATTGGTTTGTACAAAAAAAAAAATGGGTGGGGTGTCATGCTTAAAAACTTCTCGTACTTAGCTTTAGCAACAATTACTCCAAATAATAACAGCATTTAGCAAAAAAATAGTCAAAATATAAGTATGTAAATAAATTTCTACATTTTTTTAGGGGGTGCCATGGCACCTATGGCACCCCCATTGGATACGCCCCTGCGGGGTACTTCCGGTAAACAGAGTGTAAATCTGATCTCACGCCTTATTTTGTGGAAAAATTGGCAAACAATACTGAGTATCTACAAAAATTGATGAAAGGAATATTATGCTACACTACGTTTTTATACCTAGGGAATCGTCGAGGTCACTTGCTAGCAAAAAAACTTGATGGTATGATATTATCCTATGAAAAGCTAATACTTTATTTGCTAATATTTAGACTTTTTTTAGCTCAAAGTGGTCGTATCTACCACCAGAATAGATAGAAGAGATAACCTTGAGATAACGAAGGTTAGAAGCAAAATCAGGTTTAAAAATCATACAAACTGTACAATACTCTGTTAAGGAAAGCATGGCCAAAAAATAGCACAGGTGAGACGACCCATCGCCCACACGAGGCAAGTCGACCAAACACATGCCACCTGCTTCGGAACCACCACCTCAGCATCACAGCCAGGACGAAGCTTTGCATAGCCCGAAGTCGCCAGTCATGGTCGACGAGCATGTTGTCCGCACAACACCACGATGCCACCCAAACCCACCTGCTATGGTGCTGCTGCCCCGACGTAACAACCAAGACGAAACTCCGCATTGCCCGAAGTCGAACTAGTCTGGTTAAATTTGCCACATGTTGTAGCTATCTCTCGCTAGTAGTTTTTAAGTGTCTTTTTGTTACTTTCTGCCAATGGTAGTTCTAGTGTATGAGTTATGAGACTGAATCTTCGTGAACCCTTTATTTGATTTATAGACTCGCTTTTGTGGGTTAAAAAATTGCTCCCACACGACATGAAAAATCAGGTTTAGAGAGCACATTAGACCAAGTAAAACTCTGCCTCCAACCACCAGAGTTGCGTCGCGTTAACCACCTCTCCGCCGACAAGTTTGACGACAGCCGTCGCGGAACCGAGGGCACTAGGAAACACGCTGTGTTGCACCGATTGGCACCGATCAGCATATTTTGGAGTTCGTTTAAATTAGATTTATAGCCTACTTGTGCTGCCGGACAACAATAAGGCCAAAGAACAGAGCGGCAAGCCCTGTAAGCACACTCAACCTTGTTATCTTGAACAATAAGGCCATAGTTGTTCCAGGTTCGGCGGTGGTCGGCTTCTTCTCCGGTGTCTTCGGCGGTGGAGCAGAGGTGGTGGACCGGCGGCGTGCTAAGCGGTGGATCCTGTGGGCCAAGTTGTAATTTCTTGTTTTCTGTGGTATTTTCTGCTGTTGTGCTGGGGCTTTTTTTTTTTTTTTTTTTTTGACACATCCAACTTCCTCATATATTCACCAAAACAACCACATACACAAAGTACACGGAAGAACAGAAGACGTACAATACGAGGGAGGAAACGAAACCAGAAGCAACGGGAGCACCGGCCTCGCCGGCGTCGGAGACGAAGACGACCACCTTCCTTCTTGCCGCAGTCAGGGATGCTTTTGCCCTATGAGAGACGCCGCCGTGCCCGCCCGCCGCGCCGCGGCGGAGCTTGAATCGATGAACGGCCGGGGCGAGCGCCCCCCTGTCCCATCTACACCTCCTTGCCGGAGTCATCTTCGGAGCCGCCGCTGGACGAAGCCGTGGATCCCGTCGAGCTCCAGGTTCCGAGCGAATCCACCGCCAGGACGGAGACCGTCGCTGGATCTGGCAGTGGATCGAGGCACGGCGCGGATCCACCGATCCGCGGGTGCCAGGGGAGCAGGCGCGCCGGCCCGGAGCTCCACGAGCGCCGCCGCCGGAGAGGAGAAGCACCTGCAACAAAAACCTCGCCCGCGACACCCCCTCCTCCACGGTGCCGCCGGCTGCCCCAGAAGAACCTACCACATATACACACGCGAGGCGGGGATCCCCCACCCTCCCGCCGCCGAGGCGGCCGCCGGAGGGCGAGGGATCCGACGGATCGACGGCGCGGTGGGGCTTGGGACCCACTTGTCGTGTACTGTATGTTGTATTCCTGGTTGTATTTTGTTGAATACATGCAGTATACTAAGTTCAAAAAATAAGGCCAAAGAACGTAAAGTGGTCTGTCGGGCATATTTAGGACTTCGTTTAAATTAGATTTACAACCTGACAACATTCATTCGGGCCTATGCAAACGCTTATGCGTACAAAAAAAAGTACTGTTTATTTAAGCGCTCGTGGCTGCTGAGGCTGAATCGAATACTTCCTCACTTCCATTTTTTATGTTTCAATTGGCAAATATCTTGGCCCAAGTTGGTAATTGATTACGGCTAAAATTTTATATACATTGGTGGAAGAGACAAACATCCACTAATTGAGGGACAATTTATTAAATAAAAGGTGAGGTGTTTCAGGCTAGTTGTTTTTAGAATTATGCCCGGAAAATTAGGACAGTGGGAGTAGCTTTATTCGTTCGGTTGCCTCAGCGCTTCACCTTGTCTATACGTGAAAAAAAAAAGTACCGTTTATTTAAGCGCTCGCGTCTGCTGAGGCTGAATCGAGTACTTCCTCAATTCCACTTTTTAGGTTTCAATTGGCAAATATCTTGGCCCAAGTTGGTAATTGATTACGGCTAAAAAATTATATACATTGGTGGAAGAAACAAATATCCACTAATTGAGAGACAGTTTTATAAGGTGAGGTGTTTCGGGCTAATTGTTTTTAGAATTATGCCCGGAAAATTAGGACAGAGGGAGTAGCTTTATTCGCTCGGTTGCCTCAGCGCTTCACCTTGTCTATACGTGAAAAAAGGCCGAGCATTTGCTGCTATCTTGTGCACCGATGTCGGATCAAACTCCAAGATTTAACATTGCAACTACCAACCGGCCAGGAATTATACCCTGGATCCCGATTTTAATCGCTATGTGATGTTCTTGTACTCTAATTCGAGAAAACTGCCACAAATCCGACATGCATTCCTCCATTTTACTCGATGCATGTGGCGCGCTCTTGTGTTTCATGTTTTAACACTAGTTTGACCTGTAATATATGTGCCAGTTGTTATAACAAGAATTATACCATTAGAAGCTTTTATGCATACGAATTCAATGCTATAACATCGTGTAATATAATTCATATTTTCATCTGTAAAATTGATGGTTAAATTTAGACATAAAAAACATGTGGTGATGTGGACCACCTAAATAGGACGGAGGAGTAATCTGCAGCCAGCTCCAACAATTTTAAGGCTGTTGTCATGTCGGGATCATGCTTTGTACAATACTACAGAACAAGAAGGAATATTAGGTGCGATGCCCATTCCTCAAGTCCGGGAGTTACAGCTGTCTCTGTTGCTATCTGTCGAGGTATTGGTAACGCGGAACTACTATATGAATTCATACGTACCGTAGAGGAGGTGGGGAAGAACGTAGAGGGTTCCAGTGACGGGATTGCACACACGATCTTACCCAGCTTCGGATCTCACAACGGCGGCGAGATCCTACGTGCTGCTATAATTCACTCAAGGAGAATATGTGTACAGGTTACAATGAGATTGTATGCGTGCCCTAAGGCTGCTGGAAGGCTGGCTTATAAAGGCGCCAAGCCTTCCCCTACAAGGAAAGCCTTAACCGACCTAGATCATGAGTCCTAGACTAACACGGTAACAAACCCTAACTTGCTCCCTAAGGCGAACGCAGCCAGGCCTTCGTCTTGGACTTCACTAAGCCAGCCCAGAGCTTATCCTTGCGCCTAAGCCCATGAGGCCTTCTCCATTAAGCCCTCCGGCTTTATCTGATGGGCCTCCTTGGTGGGCCAGGTTTTATCCACCGTGGCAGGTATACCCGTTCGGCATAACCTCCACAGTAGTCCCCGGAAAGGTTTAAGTTCTTCGTTTGCCGTCTTTGTGAAACACGGGCTTCGCCTTTGCGAAAGGCGGACAGAAGAGCTTGGAGCATTCCAAAATGAGACATTCAGTCTGCCTTAAGGATTAAGCCGAACTCTCCTGCACTTTGAACAATCTGGCAGAAAGATTCTGTCAGCGTCGAGTCTTGTCATGACGTCACCACAGTCAAAGCCAGTCCACGACAGTTTGGACAAGCAAAGAGACGTTGTGACGCCATTACTGCTACTTTTCCGCACACGATCTCCGAGGCGTGCGGGAGAAGATGCCCACTATCTGACCGTTGCGGGACGCGTGGCGAAAATCGCGCGAGCGTTATCTCACCGCACTAATCGCGGCGCGCGGCCCCATAAAAGGGGAACTGATTTTCTCCTTGGGTCATTTCCCTGTTCATCGTTCTCCTCGCGCCCATCCCATCCGAACTCCGGCGAGCTCCACCACCACCACCTGCGCACCCACCCATGGAGAGCTCCGATGCGACCGCGGGAGCGGCAACGGCAGCGGCGTCGGCGGCGGCGGAGGGACAAGATCTGGCCATGAGGGGATCGAGCACCGCGGATGCATCTGCATCTCGCGCGGCGGCGGCGACAAGTTCTGCGGCCACCCCCATTGAAGCAGAGAAGAATGCCCAGCCCTCCGATGAGGGCGATGCGGCGGAGGCAGAGGAAGAGGGAGAGGAAGCATCTTCCCGCAACTGGGCGGCTTCCACCATCACCGACGCGGACCTCACGCAGCTGGAGAAAGAGGGCATCCTCCCACCAAAGGAGAACTGCCACTGGCGTCAGCGTACGGCCACCCTGCTCCAGATCCCGCCGGCGATGAACGAGTGCTCCTCGTCTCACATCTCCTTCGCGGTTTGTCTTTGCCTCCGCATCCTTTTTTCCAATCAGTCTTAGACTACTATGGCCTTCAGCCTCATAGCGTAGGCCCCAATAGTATCTTGTACATAGCTGGCTTTATGGCTTTATTCGAAGGATACCTAGGCATAGAATTCTTCAAGTACTGCTTTACTTGCAAGCGCCAAACAGAGAAGGAAGAACTGCTTTCCTTAGGAACAGTTAGCATCAACCTTCGTAGAGGCAGAGACTGGTATCCTAAGGCGCCAAAAATAGATTCCATTAAAGGCTGGAATAGCTCCTTCTTCTACTGCAAAGACATGGCGCCAGTAGGCAAAGACATAGGACTTCCTCGCTTTTCTCCTTTGCCTGCGGAGCCCCGCCTATCTTGGGGCGAGAAACCGCTGAAGGTCCTTCCTGACAACCTCCGTCGCATGCAAAGGCGGATTGAGTACTAACAAAGACTGCTGTGCCCAAACTCACGGGCGCAGACACCATCCTATGTTGGTTGTCAAGGCGAATCCAGCCTTTGAAAGATCGCAAAGGCCTCATGTGCCACTACACGGACCAGAAGAAAGATCCCCTCCGTGTTAGTGAGAGTGACCTTACGCAAGACGCCCTTGTGTATCGCTTTAAGAGGATTGCCAAGGAAAGGATCCAGCTGACAGAGCAGCGTCCTATGTACACAGCCGCCAACCCAGCTCCAAAGGTAAGGCATTTACCACTACTGTTTTTATACTTCCACAATGTTTGCCTTACTAACACCACTTTTGATTTCAGCTCGCCCTTTTGCCGGATAATCTGCTGGCTCCTTTGTTTTACGTGCCTGAAGCGGCACCCGAGCCCCCAAAGACTCGGAAACGAAAGGCTTCAGGAGCTACTGCAGCAACTTCAGCAGCAGAAAGGCGGAAGCGTGAGAAAGCCATCCCTGCTAACGCCGAAGTGCTCGACATTGAGGACGATGAAGATGCGGCCTTTAATGCTCCAGTACAGAAGTAAGCCGAACCTCAATTTCTTTAGTAAGGCGAACAATGTGTATGAATGTTATCTTATTTTGTATGTGATTTGCAGGATCAAACCAACTGCACCTCTTAAGAGGAAGAAAGTAATTTCTTCCAGACAAAGGAAAACTGAGCCTTCTCCGGCCATCGCTCCCCCACTCCCTCCGTTCAACAAGAGACATCCCCAGGCCCATCTGAGACCATCATATAGATTTGGACTCAGCCGTCTTTCCTGATAAGACGGAAACTGAAAAGTTGGCCAGGGCTGCCGCTGCGGGAAGGCGGCGGTATTCAGTCAGAAGAGCCGAACGAGCCCATCACTCGTGAAGCTATCCGCAACATGGTGAAGCAAGAGCTCTTTGACGACGAGGGGTACATCTTACCCAACATCGCCGCCATGCTTGCCGATGAGAAGGAGCGTAACGAGCCGCCTCCGAAGCTAAGGCCAGTTGGCCAAACATTGACCATTGAACCTGGAAGATAATTGTGACGAGCTGTACGTCACAATGAAGCAGAGCTACAAAGCCTTAAAGGCCATGATGCAGGTAAATATTCCGTCTTTATGTACATACTAGTCCCCGGGCATTACGTTGCGCTTTGACTAAGCCGACGTAATGGCCTTTCTTTAATGTTGATAAAGACTCAGTCCCCAAGCCCTTGTAGCTATACTTATTGTCTTTACCTTTGTTACTTACTACTGCCCTTGCCTTAGCAGAGCAGCGAGCAGCTTACGTGCGATCTGTGGTACTCCTGAGTAACCAAAGGCAAGTGCTCAAGCAAGCCGTCGCCAAAAATAAGGCGAACGAAGGTAAATGTGTTCTTTCACATGCATGTGACTTTAGTTCATTTTAAGGCATAAGATGCTCAACACATGCAATGTGTCTTTCCAGCTGTTGTGGCGAAGGCAAAACAGATCGTCAGCGAGACTGGCGATATAGAAGTTGTAAGGCGGGAAAATGCCGCCTTGTTTAAGCAACTGGAGGAGAACCGAAAGACGGCCGAGGCCAATCTTAAAGCCGTCCAAGACAGCGCTGCTGAAGGGCAAGAAAACTGAAGGCAGAACTTCTGAAACTGCAGCGACAGGCTGAAAAGGATGGGCTCCTAATCCAGAGCTTACAAGGTCGTCTTGAACGCCAAGCTGATGAGAGCACCGCCATTGACGAAAACTGCTAAGTAAGCCTCTTCTTTTACTTTCGCATTTTCTGTCATTTTTCGCCTTTGTTCCAACACTTCAGTACGCCTTAACTTTTTTCATTCCTCCTTTCCACAGTTCCAGCTGGGTTTGGGGAAAGGCTTACCTCTGAGACGCGCCTGGAGCTTATCTTGGAGTGTGGCGAAATTGTGTCAGGGCTGTATACTGCGGGAAGAGACGTTGTCGCCAACATCTTCCCAAAACAGCTGCCCCAAGTGACAAACACCAGCAACTTGCTGCCACTTCTTCAGAACTGCGTCCCAGAGGTGGTGGAGCGTCTTCGCTCAGCAGCTAGAGGCGGAGCAAAACTTGCTCTAGGACTTGTTCGCGGCCACTACCCCGAAGTCAACATGTGGCGCGTTATCAAGTGTTTCCCAGCCAGGACAGAGACGGCAACGAGCTCATCAAAGAAAAGGTCTATGCCTCTGTCTCTGGCTTTGCCTCAGCCGTTGCTGAGATGGTAGACTTGGCTATCTTCTTCTCCAAGAAGCCTGTGCCTCCCCGTCCTGACGACGTGTCTGATGACGAAGCCGAAGCCCCACCACTGGCAATGGCGATGAGTCAGAAGACGGAAATGAAGAAGAAGAAGAAGGCGAGTCTGAAGCTACGCTGGATCCATCCAAGTCCCCTGCGTCTTCGCCTCCTCAGTCCCCTGCATAAGATGCAGGAAAAACTTTGCATTAAGCGTGTCATGAAAGATGGCACAAAAGACTTGTTAAGTTATGTTTTGTAATGGCAGGAGCCTTTTATCTGTTGAACATGTTTGTTTTGCAACGCATGCACTTATTTTTAAAAGGCTTGCAAACTATGCTCCTTATCCGTCTTCAAGTTTTCTGGCTTATATGCTTTAGCCTTTTCGTATGCTGGCAGAACCTAAGGCACGGAACACTTCGCTGGCAACAGGGTTAGTAACCAAACTGTTTAAACACAGAAACGGCGCCGGCTTTTGGTGCGTAAAGCATCTACTAAGACAAGCCAGCATATACGCGATCAGATAAATACCTTAGACGGATGCAATTTTAATTTTTGTAAGGCCTTAAGGCAAAAGCATCATGTGAGTAACCACAAGCACGGAGCCAATTCGGGTTAACATTGATATTTTTATCGAAATATATGATCAAATGGAAATAAAAGACGGCGAGAACTCATGCATAAAAATAATTGAGGGAACCAAAGACTTTTATTTCATAATCATATATGGTGTGATTACAATAGAATTGCTAAGTGTAAAAAGGACGTAGCTGCTCAATGTTCCAAGGACGTTTCGTCTCCTTGAGCACTGCTTCTTCGTTCCTTTTCCTTTTGCGGCCTCTTTTCTTCTTTTCTCATATCACGGAGGTCCACAAGATAATATGCCCCGTTCTTAAGCGCTTTGCTGATAACGAAGGGTCCTTCCCATATGGGAGATAGTTTGTGCTCCTTTTGCTGAACAAGGCGAAGCACCAAATCGCCTTCTCGAAACGATCTCCGTCTTACCTTGCGACTGTGGTAACGCCGCATGTTCTGCTGATAAATGGCGGAGCGCTGAAGCGCTATCTCACGCTCTTCTTCGAGAAGGTCTAAGCCGTCCTGTCGGGCTTCTTCTGCGTCTGCTTCGACGTAGGCTGTTACACGAGGGTGTCGTGCAGGACATCGGTTGGGAGTACCGCTTCAGCGCCATATATGAGAAAGAAAGGGGTGTAGCCTGTTGCACTGCTTGGAGTTGTGCGTATGCTCCATAAGACAGCAGGTAATTCTTCTACCCATGCTCCAGCTGCTCTATGCAAAGGCACCTCTAATCTTGGCTTTATTCCCTGTAGAATTATACTGTTGGTTCGCTCAACTTGGCCATTCGATTGTGGATGAGCCACAGATGCTAAGTCCAACGAATACCAACTTCACCACAGTACTTTGCCAGCTCTCCTACGGCGAAGTTTGTCCCATTGTCCGTAATGATACTGTGGGGGACGCCAAATCTCGTTATACCTCAATGACGAACTTCTTGGCTGTTGCCCCATCAAGCTTTTTTATGGGCTTAGCTTCAACCCACTTGGTGTATTTATCCACCGCAACTAAGAGATGTTTGACGCCGCCTCGCGCAGTCCTGAATGGACCTACCATGTCCAGTCCCCAGACCGCAAATGGCCACGTGATTGGAATGGTGCGCAGTTCCTGGGCTGGCATCTTTGGCTGTCTTGCATACTTTTGGCATCCAACGCACTTCTTGACGAGTTCTTCTGCGTCTTGCTTTGCTGTGAGCCAGTAGAATCCATGTCTAAAAGCTTTGGCGACAATTGCTCGGGCAGAGGCATGATGACCGCAACATCCACCATGGATCTCTTCTAGTATCTCTGTCCTTCTTCCGGCGAAACGCATCGTTGATATACACCTGTGGTACTCCGCTTGTATAGCTCTCCATTTATTATTGTGTATGCCTTAGCTCTGCGCACAACTTGCCGCCTTAATACTTCATCCTCTGGCTCTTCCTTGTTAAGGAGGAAATTTATGTAGGGCTGTGTCCAGTCTGGCTTCACCAGCATGACGGAAACAGACTGCGAAGCCATGGGGTCATCCTCATCTCCGCCTTTAATAGACGGCACGTACAGGTGCTCCAAAATATATCGGAGGGCACCTTCGATCTTTTCGAGCCCATTCTGGCTAAGGCGTCCGCTGCTTCATTTTCCTCCCTTTTGATATGCTTGACTTCTAAGCCGATAAAACACCGACCAAACTCGTCTACCGTGCGTCGGTATTCAGCCATTGTAGGGCTCTTCGCGTCCCATGCCCCTTCTAATTGTTGAACAACGAGGTCTGAATCGCCATAGCACAAAAGACGGCTAATGCCCAAATCCTTTGCGACGTGCAATCCATGCAACAGAGCCTCGTATTCTGCAACATTATTAGTGGCATTGAAGTGTATCTGCAAGACATAGCACATCTTGTCTCCTTTAGGGTTCTTCAGTACCACGCCAGCTCCCGATCCCTGCAACATTTTGGAGCCATCAAAGTGCATAACCCAATATTCTCGTCAGGGAGGGGAAGTTCATCCATTGCTTCTGTCCAGTCTGCGATGAAATCAGCTAAGGACTGGGATTTGATGGCTGTACGTGGCTTGTACTGGATGTCGAAGGCTGCCAATTCAATTCCCCACTTAGCCACACGTCCAGTGGCATCGGTGTTGTTTATAATGTCACCCAATGGCGCCTTACTGACTACCGTGATTGGGTGCTCTTGGAAATAATGGCGTAATTTTCTGGCTGCGAAGAAAACTCCATAAGCCAGCTTCTGATAGTGAGGGTATCGTTGTTTGGATTCGGAGAAGACTTCGCTGATATAATATACCGGCCTTTGTTCCGGTAGCTCCTTTCCCTCTTCCTTTCGCTCAACAACAACCACTGCACTAATAACTAGGTTGGTAGCCGCCATGTAAAGTAGCATCGGCTCTTGTGGTAGAGGAGACGCTAATATTGGTGCTGAAACTAAGGCGTCTTTTAACTGTGCTAAGGCTGCATCTGCCTCTTCAGTCCAGACGAACGTCTTAGTTTTCTTCAACAACCTGTATAGGGGTAAAGCTTTATCCCCAAGCCTACTAATAAATCGGCTTACAGCTGCTGCAGATCCTGCGAGCCTTTGGACATCTTTAAGACAAGTAGGCTTTTTGATGTCCATGATAGCTCGAATCTTTTCTGGGTTAACCTCAAGACCTCTTTCTGAAACAATGAAGCCTAAAAGTTTTCCTGCTGGGACGCCAAAAAAGCATTTTCCCGGATTTAGCTTCATGTTATATTTTCTTAAGTTATCAAAGGTTTCTTGAAGGTCAACGATGAGATCGCCGCGTTTTCGCGACATAACGGCAATGTCATCGACATAAGCGTGAACATTGCGGCCTATTTGATCGTGTAGGCAACGTTGTATGCACCGTTGGTACGTTGAGCCAGCGTTTTTAAGCCCGAAAGGCATAGTTATGTAGCAAAACGTTCCGAAAGGTGTGATGAAGGAAGTCTTAATTTGATCAGACTCCTTCATCTTAATTTGGTGGTAGCCAGAGTAAGCGTCCAAAAAGCATAGTAATTCAGAACCTGATACAGCATCTACGACCTGATCAATTCGCGGCAATGCGAAGGGGTCTTTAGGACAGGCTTTGTTTAAGCCGGTGAAATCTATGCACATGCGCAAGTCTTTCACGTCCTTCTTAGGTACTAATACAGGATTTGCTAGCCAATCTGTGTGGATAACCTCTCTAATGAAATTAGCGGCACTAAGCCGAGCTACCTCTTTTCCTATTGCTTTCTTCTTCTCTGGACCGAAGCGACGAAGACCTTGTTTTACTGGCTTGGCACCTTTGGCGACATTAAGGCTGTGCTCGGCAAGTTCCCGGGGTACTCCTGGCATGTCTGATGGTGACCATGCAAAAATATCCCGTTGCTCACGGAGGAACTTGACGAGCGCGCCTTCCTATGCGTCACTGAGGTCCGCGCCTATGTTCGTCGTCTTGCTTGCATCAGCGTTGTCCAGCACGATCTTCTTCGAGTTTGAGCTGGCCTTGAAGGTAACGTCCGAAGCGCAAGGAGGCTTTTTACCATCCGGCATTTCATTGGTGTTAACTTCTTTCTTGTACTGCTCCAGCTCTTCCTTGCTGATGACTGCTTCTGCTAAGACGGCGTTTCCTGCTTCGCATTCCTTCGCCTTCTTGAAGTCGCCATTGACCGTGATGACGCCGTTTGGTCCAGGTATTTTGAGCTTGCTGTAGATGTAACACGGGCGTGCCATGAATTTGGCAAAGGCTGGGCGGCCAAAGATTGCGTGATACGCACTTTTGAATTCCACCACTCAAAGGCAACTTCCTCAGTCCTATAGTTTGTTTCGTCACCGAAGGTAACGTCTAAGACAATTGTTCCCATAGAACTGGCCTGCCTGCCTGGCACTATGCCGTGAAACTTGACTGTGCTATGTTTTAGCTGTGTCTCAGAAAGGCGCATGCGCTTTAAGGTTTCAAGATAGAGGATGTTGATGCTACTCCCTCCATCCATAAGCACCTTAGAAAGCCTGCATTGCTGCACAATTGGGTTTACAACGAGCGCGTAATTCCCTGGGTTCTGTGGAATATGATCAGGATGATCGTTGCGGTCCCATGTAATGGGGTGCTCGGACCAGTTGAGATACTGGGGAACCGCTGGCATAGTGGCATTGAGTTCCCTCCAGGCTGCCTTTTCCTTTTTGGCCGAAGGAGTGGCAAGGAAGGTGACAAGGCTTGTTTCGACCCTTGGAAACTTGTTGCTCCTCTTGTGCTTTGGCTCCTGATCTTCTGGCTCCGAAGCACTTTCCTCGTTGTCCTTCTGTTCTTTCTTGTCTTTACGGTTCTTGCGCTTGAACTGTTTTGCCTTGAAGCCAGCGTCGGATCCTTCTTGATATCATCGTTAAGGCGGCACTGCCTGTTGGTATGGGTGCATTTGCCAAGCTTGCTATGATGGGCACAAGGTTCATCTTTGATGTCGTCATAGGTGATTTTAATGGGTCTTGACCCTTGACTGTCATCGCTCTTCTTCTGCCATCTGCTAGCCCCTCTGGCCACCCTTCTTATTGGCAAAGGCTACCTCCTTTGATGGTCCTGGCGCATCGTTGGCTTCCTTCTTTTTCCGGCTTTGATTGTTGTTTCGCTTTTCCGGGTTAACAGCTATGTCCATGCGCAGATCGCCGTCGTCAGCTCGAGCGTCGTCTTCTGCTGCAGCGTAATTGTTCGCGCTGTCTAAGAGCTCGCCGAGGTGTTTGATGTTTTGGCTGGCTAACATATATCTCATCATGTTGCCTTTCTTCAGGCTGTTCATAAAAGCATGTATGGCCTGGATCTCAGAAACGTCTTCACATGCATTCTTTGTCTCTGTCCATCGAGCTATGAAAGCTCTGCTTGACTCCCCCTCCACTTGAGCACACTTTAGTAGATCTGAGTAAGCCTTTGGACGTTTGTATGTGCATGAGAAGTGTTGCATGAATGTTTTCTGCATGTCTTGCCAATTGTGGATACTCTTTTCTGGCAAAGTGTCGATCCACAACCGGGCGTTCCCTCCAACATGAGTGGAAGAAAACGTACAGCTGCATTGTAATCACCGTCATTAATACCAACGGCGTGGATGTAATCAGGCAGCCATATGTCCGGTTTGTCAATGCCATTGTACTTGTCCACAATTTTCTTGACATTGCCTAGCGAGGATGGGAGTTGCACCTTGCGAATCGCCGGTCCAAAGCACACAGGGCCCAGGTAAGACTCCTCTTTGGCCGCTTTAATCTCATCGAGACGGATGCGGGCGTCTGAGATATGAGTGTTTTCCCTGGCTGGCCCTTTGTTGGATTGGCTACGCCTTGGCTCCTCCTGACGGCTTTGGCGATGAGGGGAGCGGGAGCGAGATCGCCTTTGAGGCGGATCTCTGTTGCCCCTTTTCCTTCGTCTCTTGCCCGTGCTGCGGGCGGAGGTGGCATGTTAAGCCGGTCACTCCCACGCCGTGCGTCCTTGTCTTGATCTCTTTCACGGCGAGGCGGATCATTCTTCTTATGGCGTGTGTTATCCTTTTGCCGGTGGTCGTCCTTGCCTTTGTCGCTATGGCGGTTGGACCCAGTCTTTGACTCATCCCTGTGCTTGTCAGGAACTTTGTCCTTCCTGGGTTCCTTACCCTTATTGCCATGGCTACTGGAACCAGCTGGTTCCTCTGGATCCCACCGCCGGCAACGGCTGTCTTGCAAAGACGCGTATCGTCCGCCAGTTTTGAGTTTGAGTCCGCCTTAGCCTGCTGCTCTACCGCCTTTTCGATGAGCATTTTAGAATAATGGTGGCGCTCTTCAATTGGGACTGCTTCGTCTCCCATGATTTCCCTGGCCGCCTCTAGGTTTTTGGCTGGGGTGGAGAAGAATATGACTCCATCAGGGTTAACTTTGAAGGAGTATTTCTGCCAAGGCTTTAAAGACTTTTGGGCAGAAGGCTTCTCGAAGTTTCCCTGCAGATCCCGATGCAGAAGAGGGTCACGTATACTTCTTATTTTGCGGAATTTCTCAACATTGCGCTCACGCTGATACTCTTCCTCTTCTAGAGCCTTTCCAACTAGGATTAACTCTTTTTCCTTGTTCAGGAGGGACAACTTATACTTGATGTTGACTTCAGTCTCAGCCAGGAGCGCTTCCGTCTTTCCTCAAGTTCAACCGCGGTTGGATTTGGTCCCAAAGGTGTTTTGAGAAGCTCCAATGCGCGCATGTGTTCCTCCTTTGACCGTTCCAGGTCTTCTTCAATAGGCGTAGCCGGGGAGGCCCTTTAGGGTCCAGCACATCCTCTGGCTTTTCCGCCTTGTCACCAATGTGTTTGATGCTAGAGGAAACTTCAGCCTCGTCTGGCTTAGCCGCGGCCGCACCATCCTCCATAGCTATCTGTGCCGGGAAAGTCATTAAGACTTCGTTTGGATCGGATGAGCCATAGCCTCGCGCGGCAACCTGTGCTGCAAAGTCTTCCTCCTTATGCTCATCGAGATCTGAATCTTCCGCCATTGGAGCGGTGCCATCAGATCCGGCTTCTGAGTCTGCTCCTGTCTGTAAGGCAGGTAATATTGACTCAGGGTCAGATTCGGCCGGCTTAGGGCCAGATGCGTCAATGACACCAACAAAACGAGAGGCGGGCTCCATAAGCTCATAAGAGCTGGAGTCAGAATCGCTTTGGGTATCAGAGTCACTCAGATCGCGATAGACAAAGGCCTGATCCGATCTGTGTTGTTGCTCGATTGCATAATCGATGGGGTGGTGGGTGGGCCAAAAGGCGGCGGATCCCCTGGGGAATCCATACGCCTCAGCCGTAAAACCCATGAAGATGTTGATGGTGCCGAAGGGGACGACGAAGCTTGACACCAGTGCGTCGTTTGCTGGGACGTAGGACCGTCGTCTTCGATGCACCCAAAGTTGTTGATGAAGCGGGCGCGACCAACCGCCATAGTCTTGCCGATCTCGCCCAATGCTCCCGCCTGAAACAAAACTCCCGACGCCTTGGGCCCCACGGTGGGCGCCAACTGTCGAGGTATTGGTAACGCGGAACTACTATATGATTCATACGTACCGTAGAGGAGGTGGGGAAGAACGTAGAGGGTTCCAGTGACGGGATTGCACACACGATCTTACCCAGCTTCGGATCTCACACGGCGGCGAGATCCTACGTGCTGCTATAATTCACTCAAGGAGAATATGTGTACAGGTTACAATGAGATTGTATGCGTGCCCTAAGGCTGCTGGAAGGCTGGCTTATAAAGGCGCCAAGCCTTCCCCTACAAGGAAAGCCTTAACCGACCTAGATCATGAGTCCTAGACTAACACGGTAACAAACCCTAACTTGCTCCCTAAGGCGAACGCAGCCAGGCCTTCGTCTTGGACTTCACTAAGCCAGCCCAGAGCTTATCCTTGCGCCTAAGCCCATGAGGCCTTCTCCATTAAGCCCTCCGGCTTTATCTGATGGGCCTCCTTGGTGGGCCAGGTTTTATCCACCGTGGCAGGTATACCCGTTCGGCATAACCTCCACACTATCCCTTAAGTAATTCTTGTTACTACTACTTTATTCAACCTTTTATATAGTTTCTGTCCATTTGATTAGCTGCATGTTGCTTCATATGGTGAGGTGTCCTCCATTTTTAGCCGTATGCGCCATATGCACTTCTTCCATCGCCTGCGATCAAGCCATACTTTGTCCCTCCGGCTGACAGTAGCAACCCACACTTTGTCTATCATCATATTTCATCTCTCTTTGTTGCTGTGAGAGGAACAGGCATGTGACCTTCCTCAAAAAGTTGATCTTGGACAAAGACATAACTTGGGTTAATTTGGAAACCGAGAGTGGAAAGACCAAAGACGAAACAGAGGTACTTCAGCTTGCCAAAATCTGACGCGAGGATATGGCAATGTTACTGAAACAACAGAACACACAGGCTACAGAGTGAATGAATACACGGATATATCATCTACACGTGACACGATTATTTGGTGGCCAAACTGAGCTGGGGCAGATCGACCAGGCCAGTACACTGCAAACAGAGAGGCACTGTTTGCTGGGGAGATTCACCACACAGGTAGGGTGATCTAAAACATAGTCAAGGAAAAATTCGTACTTTGACAGTGACCTACACGGGATGACCGGAATGATGGAATATGATCATGATCTATTTATCGGTCGCCTCCTGATCATCCACAGCCTGTGTAGATCTCATCAAAGGCGGTGCCATGTTCGAGTAAACTATCAGTGGCCTTCCTCTGTTCCTCGGCAAACCAACTTGAGAGAGAAGCAACAAACGAGCTTGAAGATGCAATAGACCCCACTGCCATCAGCTCAGATGGCCCCGGTAACACCGAGGTGACAATTAGTTTGCACTGGGATAGGCATGAACATACAACAAGGTCAGAGCAAAGCCAGCCCAGCAGAAGCTCCCACGAGACGTGTCAACCTCGAATGATCTGCATGTGAGCATAAATGCATTCAGGATTTTGATGGATCAGATAACTTAGTTATTTCGTGTAGGGGCTTGCATATTTCACATTAAAGCAATGTGATCATGTTTAGTAGCATTTATTAAGTGGCATAGCGCAAGTATGCAAGAGAATAACAACTGAAACAGAAGCAACATAGTGGCAACTGAAAACAACTAAAACAGAAGCAACATAGTGGCAACTGAAAACATGCAAAATAAAAACAGCTGAACATAGGACCTAACTCCTAAGCAATTTAACAATTACCAATTTCGTCGAACTTCTGCTTTTCAATGTCGACATCGCTGCTTCGGCGAAGGCTTGCGCAGCTACAGCATCAGCTTCTGCAGCCTCCGCTTCTCTTACTGCGGCTTCAGCTTCCGCCATGATAGCTTCTGCCTCTGCGACTGCACGAGCGGCTGCAGCTGCAGCCTCGTCTGCAGTCATATTTCTCATACGTGCAAGTTCAGCATCTACTTGAGATTTAGTGCGGGCTGCAAAGTCATCCCTCTCTACCTTGACAGGCTCCCTTTTTATATCTTCAAGCAGCAGCGTTTTGGAGCTTCGCCCTTCTAATAAAGACGAGCTAGGTGCCATCCTGTACTTCCGATTCACCTAAAATTGTCAAAATATGAGTAATTGGTTGCATGAATCATGATAGATGGTTTATAATCTTAATAGAAACAACCTAGACTTATCTAAATGCTAAAATAGAAATATCAACCAGGTTCATGGTTTTAGGGAGGCCATACATGCCTACAAAAAATCTGTATAACTGAGCGATTTCCACTTGGTCAAGAGCAAGAAATTTTAAGCATACAAAAATATGGTCATTGGCACCAACAAGTATAATAATATCTTTTTTTGGAACATAATGGGGCTCTGAATCTAAGTTACAAACTTGATAAGCACTAAAGTACTTCCACTGTTCACTTTTGTAAGGCATTTTAGATATTTAAATATGGACTAGATGCAGACCAAAATGAGTGAACCTACACACTAAATATGTCTAGGTACGGACAAAAATGAATGAACCTAGAAAGGGCTAGAATGCCTTATAAAAGTGAACGGAGGGAGTAGATGTTATGACACTGAAAGCAACTACAACAGAATAGACAAGTAGACCAAGAGCAGGCAAACAAACTAACAAAGTATGGAACAGAGAGTGATCATGCACCTGTGATTGGGTCAATCCTGTTTGGGGACCACAATGTATCAAGTATGGTGATCCATAAAATGACAAACCAATACATAGTACGTTCTAATGCATATAAAACATATAATATGCAAAACATCCTAGTTCAATTCAATTGAGCTTCATCAGGCTTCATTTATATGCTACAAGAATGATAATGGGTAACATTTCGGTGACTTTGCTACTCCGGATCAGGGCAACTTTAGTTTCATCTCTCTACTTACCATCATATTAGCTGTACTAGTATTTATGCAGAAATGCAGAATTATGCAGTTACATAAAAAGGAATATTACCTTTATCAATTTGCCAGATGATGTCAACTCGCTCAATTTTGAAGACAGTACATTATCAAAATCGGCAGGAGGCCAGTATTGTTCCTACACGACATGAAAATTCAGGTTTACAAAACAAATTAGACTAAGTAAAAATCTGTCTCGGGGAATTGAACTTTTTTAGACACTGGTTATCATTAAATCACTTCTGCATGTGTAAGTTTATGGCAGAATTATCTGCATCATGCCTGAATAACTATCAAGGCTGTATTCAGCAACCGACGAAGTAAGAACATATATTTATTCATGAAGACTACAGAATTTTGCATTTGTAAAGGATCCTATGTTAGGCTACTGATACTTCATTGTCATCAACTACACCATGATAAGCAGGAGAAGCATAGAAACCTCTATGTAGCTAGCGACGGCAGCTTTGCCCGACCCCGTAGCCTCATTCAAGGTCTTCACAGCCTCCAGTATGATATTATCCAGCCTGCAGGCACGCACAGAGCTACATCAAATTACAGCAGTCACAACCTCACAGTCTCCGCTTATAATACCGGTAGACAGAGAGCACGAAACCACAGGTCACCTATTATTATACCGGACCACTAAACCAAACAGGACAGCTACCTGGAGAGGGATTTGCCTGCCGCGATCGCCGCGAGCGGCATCGTGTCGGCGACGTCGTCGTCGCCGTCAGAGGTGACCGCCGTGATGGCCATCGGCTGGGTTTCCTGCTGCTGCTTGGGAGGAGCAGCGGACCTCGACTTCTTCGCGGCGGGCGTCGTCGCCGTCGGCGTCGCCCGCACCTTCTCGCGGGCGCCCGACGGGCTGACGACCACGTTCATGTTCCTCCACTTGTCCTGCAACCAACCAGCCGCAAGTTCAGTACCCATTGGTTGTGTCGCGCACAAGGAATCAATCGTCATCAGAGGACGGCGAACTCGCTCCTCAGGCAAGCCGTCTGTCAAACAGTGTGCGTGGCGTGGCGTGGGGAGAACGGGAACAGGACGCACCTTGAGGTCGACGTTGGAGCGGTAGCGGAGGATGTTGCTGAACTGGGGGTCCTTGAGTATGGTGCGCCATTTCCCGGCGCCGTGCTTGCCGATCCCGGCCTTGAGCGCCGCCTCCTCCTCCGCGGTCCACTTCTGCTTCGGCGCCCCCATCCTCCGCTCCCGCGCCCTAGGCCGACTAGCGCGACCACAGGGACGACGCCTACAAGTCCTCCCCCTCCTCCTTCGGCGAGCAGATCAGGGGCTGCGGATCTAGACGGCGGGGGAACCCACGGAGGCCGATCAGTTCGGGTTTAAGAGCGAGGAATCGCCGGATCGACGGCTGAAACGCTCGTGAGTAGGGGCGTACGTACCTCGGGAACCAGATAGGGCCGCGCGGCGGAGCGGAGCAGGGACTGCGACGAGGCGGGATGGGTACGGATACACCCCGGCGAGGGCGGGCGCGAGGGGTGGCTGCGGCTGGGCCGGCGACGGCGGTGGGTCGGGTAGGGCAGAGGATGAGGAGAGGAAGGGCTGAGAGGAAAAGTCGCGTCGCGGTGGAGAAGGAGACCGACGGGAATTTGATTACGGGAAAAGAAAAAGTGTTTCGGCCTGGCTGACTGAGAGTGGCCTTTCCCCGCAGGCCCGTCACCGCAGGCCATTCCATTTGTGTTCTCTCGCCCAACCTTTTTTATACTACATCATTTGGTTCTGGAAAATGGCTTTTATATCCATGTCATTTTTTTTGGAACAGGTCGTTGAGCTGGTGGCTAGCTATGCGAGTGCATAGGCAGCCCACCCGAGTTCGAGCCTTGGGCTCGGCGAGTGCCCGTGGAGTCTCTTATAGAAAAACGCCATCGGGGGCTAGAGCTTGGGATGATCTCATATCCATGTTATTTTCGTCTGGTACATGATATCAGTTCTCGATTGTCGCGGGAATGTATTCATGTTATTTATGTCTAGTACACGTAACAGCCTAACAGGAGATACCGGTCGCAGCAATGCATTAAGCCTACACTAGATCCCTAGAGGAGTAGCATCGGATCATAATCATACTTTTGGGGGGGCGGTTGGGAGTCGCGGCTGAGAGTGATTTTGCCGGGCTTTTCCCCGTGCCTGTGACTGTAGGTCATTACTTTTGTGCTCGGGGCTTACAGTAAGAACGTGAATGTTATTTCCGTCATAAACCGCTATTCCCAATGTCTCTGATTCCTAAAACTAATAAAAAGTCAACTACGATAGTTGATGTCATGTATCGTGTCACACCTTAGCTCTCTAAGTTCTACCCTTCCTTGGTTTTGCCGGGAGCCAAATGTCTACCTTCCCTTCTACTAAAAGGTTATGGTACTTCTAAATAATGGCCGAAGCTAGCTTTGCGTATAGGGGTATATATAACGAGAAGGGTATTTTCATCTACCAACGTACATGTATGAGAGGCAAGATAAATCCACACATGCATTCACTTGCAAAGTAGGTGAATTCCCTTTAAATGTTTTGGTATTTCTCTGCACCCCAAAATAATGTGTGGTATTCCTCGACCGCCATGCCTCTAGCCTGAATTTAAAAGTTGTCGCACAAACTAATGACATGATGATCTATTGTGGCTATCGCGGGCGCATAATCGATCGTGTGTTCAATCCCGCGATTGCGCCTACAATTTTAATTATTTTTCCACCTCGCGGGTGGGACTCACATGGAAGGTAGAGCTGAAATCATGTTTCTCATGTAAAAATATATAAGGGTGTTTTCACAACACCCCAAAATAATGCAGGTGGACCTCTTTTGTGTGGGTTCTGGCGTGTTGACCGAGGTTGCAGCCTCTTGACATGTCGGGGGAGTCAGCGTGCTCGTGGCGGCTCACGGCTACGCGGGGAGGGCGGAGAGGAAAAGTCGCGGGGGAGTGGAGAAGAAGAAGGAGACCCGACTGGGAAAAAAACTTTGCGATTTGTTCCGCGCGGGGTGGGCTGGGCCGGACCGACCGCGTGGTTTAGTCCCACCTCGGTGAGAGCCGGTTGAAAAGGAGGCTTTGTTGCCAAGCTGTCGTCGAGCCCGGGAAGGCCACTCTCACCCACCTGTTTTTGTTTTTTTCTCTGCTACAGTACCTCCGATTGAAAATGGCTTTCATATCTGCGGCATTCGGTTTTGAAAATGGCATTTATGTCCATGTTATTTTTGTCTCGTATAAGTAAACGTGAGATATCAGTCTCCATTGTCGCAGCGATGTAGTATTAAATATGTATCTTGAATTATGGTTTTATTTGTCTTTGCCATCATTTCAATACCACGTTTGCTCTACATCGTCACAGTGATGTATTAAACCTAGATCCATGACCATGGGTCTAGTTATTTTCGCCATTATTTCAATGCCTTATTTTCGCCGCAATTAACAATGAATGATTTGGCTTGATAAGGGGTGAGTGGTGTTGGATACAATGAATTACTTGTTCCAGTCAAGATTATACTCTATGGCCAAAATGATAAAGAAGAAATAAAAGGGACAGGGCAGACCAAATGGGTCGCCCAGTTGGGTGCAGTGTCCAAGGAAGTTGCTAACCGCTGGCCAACCAACAATGCAGAAACATTTAATTCACGTTCGTTTGGATCACGGTGTTGGTGTTTCGCTAATGGTGTGTCGCTCTGCTTGAATGTTATGGTCCTCAAGAACTTTTCAGCAACACATCTATACAAGGATTTATTAACAACTCAAATCTATACAAGTTATTTGTCACACTTTTGCACAACTAGCGGATTTAGCCAAAGCCTTCTCTTATCTCGGTCGAGTTCCCTAGCCGAGGGTGTGCGTTGATGGCCTTCCGCTATGCGTAGTGCACTCTATCGGAGCGCATGACCCTTTTCTAAGATTATTGTTAGAAATCATCTTTGTGCCGAGAAACTGGACCAATCTATCTATCAAGCATCGCAATACGGCATTCCGCCGAACTCGGTACTGTAGGCCTTCCAGTTAGAACAGAAATGGTATTTGCCCCATAAACCATTACTCTTAATGTCTCTGATTCCTAATACTAATAGAAAGTCAACCACGATAGTTGATGTCATGTATTGTATCACACCTTGGCTCTCTGAGTTCTACCCTTCCTTGGTTTTGCCGGGAGCCAAGTGTCTACCTTCAGTTCTACTAAAAGGTTATGCTACTTCTAAACAATGGCCGAAGCTAGCTTTGGGTATAGGGGTATATATGACGAGGAGAAGGGTATTTTCATCTACCAACGTACATGTATGAAAGGCAAGATAAATACACACATACATTCACTTGCAAAGTAGGTGAATTCCCTTTAAATGTTTCGTATTTCTCTGCACCCCAAAATAATGTGTAGTATTCCTCGACCGCCATGCCTCTAACCTGAATTTAATAACTGTCTCACAAACTATTGACATGATGATATATTGTGGCTATCGCGTGCGCATAATTGATCGTGTGTTCAATCCCGCGATTGCGCCTACAATTTTAATTATTTTTCCACCTCGCGGGTGGGACTCACATGGAAGGTAGAGTTGAAGTCATGTTTCTCATGTAAAAATATATAAGGGTGTTTTCACAAAAATAACACCCAAAATAATGCAGGTGGACCTCTGTTGTGCGGGTTGTGGCGTGTTGACCGAGGTTGCAGCCTCTTGACATGTCGGGGTAGTCATCGTGCTCGCGGAGGCTCACGGCTACGGGGGTGGTGGTGACTGCGGCTTTGCGGCTTCAACAAGAAGGTGCTCCTTCGGCGGCGTGTGAGCCAACTTGGACGAGTTTGCCCCAATCCGGTGGGAGGGACATAAGTGTGCGACAAACCGGAAGAAAGTCCTGGTCGACAAACCGGATGGTGCGTCGTCAAGGAAAGTCCTCTTTTGATCTGTTGATATTCGGAGGTGGCCGAGATGGTCTAGACGACCTTGATGTTCTTCCTAGGATAGGTTATTTTGTGTCGGAATTGTTTTGTGCCTGGTCGCTGACTTCGGATTATAGCCCAGTGCGGTGTTCTTTTGCGATTCTCTCTTTTACATGACACCGTCACCACGTTCATCCACCATGGCATAGATATTTGAATCGGATTTCATCAAATTCAAAACGATCAAACGTGTGGACAAACCAAAAAAGAAGATATCTCCTCACTGACACCCCGGGCCCACCAGTTCGTCCGCGTGTATTAAACCTCGGCCACCAAACCCTAGCCTTCCCCCTCTTTGATGCTCTTCGTCCCGCGCCAACTCAGACTCGCCGCCGCCCCCGCCGCCGCCATGGCCAAGGAGGAGGCCAAGAAGGAGAAGAAGAGCAAGGGCAAGGGGGCCGCCTCCGCCGCCAAGCTCTCCCCGCCCCCGACGCGAGGGTCCTCGCCGCCGTCGCCGCCTTCCTCGAGTCCAGCGGCCTCCCCCGCACGCTCGCCACCCTCCTGTCCGAGGCCAGCCTCGAGGTATGCCACTTCTCCCTGTCTCTCGCTCGTACGCGTATGCACTTGCGTGCTTTTTTGTCATTTCGGCGCACGATTGTTGAGCCGATGAGTGGGAATTCGTTGGTTCTAGGGGGACTCTTGGAGGTCGTCGCCGGTGAACCTGCAAGACGCCGTTTCCAAATTGCTGGACTCCAGGTACTTCTGGCACGAGAGACTCCTCGGTGTTGTTAAATCGCTTGTGTTGCTGAAGCTATGTCATGTCCCCTGGGGCTACTGTATTCTTAACGCAATTTGGTCATGTCATGCAGCAAACCGGCTCCGATTTTCACCTTTGCAGCGAGCAATGTTGATGCAGAGAAGGTAGCTGAAGAGAAAGACCTTGGCAAGAAAAAGAAGAGCAGGAAAGGCGGCGAGGCGAATGCAGCAGTGGAGGCTGATGATGGTCAGAAGCCTGATGGCAAGAAGAAGAAGAAGAGCAAGAAGCAGGAGAAGGATGAGGATGTTGAAGCTAGGCTGGAAAAGGTGGAATTAGCGGTGAATGCCAGGTTTGAGGCTGCAGGGAAACTTAAGGATGGTGGCAAGAAATTGGGGGAAGAAGAGGGTAGCAAGAGTGGTTTGGCCGATGGTGCTCCTCTGGACAAGGGGAAGAAAAAGAAGAAGAGTAAATCAGGTTCAGAAACCTCGGATAAGGCTGATGCAGGAACTGCGTCTACTGAGGTCGAGGTGAAATCTCATGGTGCGGGTGTAAATGGTGATGCTGCTGTAGAAGAAGGGAAAGTTGTCAATGAGAAGAAAAGTAAAAAGAAGAAAAAGAAGTCGGGCTCTGAAGAAAATGTCCTGGTAGAAGTAGCAGAGAAAGATTCAGACCCCAAACCAGATGATGGAAACAAGACTGCGATGGACATTGAGAAGGGAGATGATGGAAAGGCTTCAGCTGATGATCTGATTGGTACTAAGAAGAGGAAACTAGAAGAAGATATCACTGCCACTGAAGATGATGCCAAGGAGCCCAGCACCACATCAAAACCGAATAAAAGGCAGAAACTTTCATCTGAGGTATGATGTTCTCTACCTCTTCAATTACGTATGATGTTTTCTATCTCCAAGCGTGTCGTATTGCTTGTTTGCTACCTTATAGTTTATAATCATCATGAGAGGCGGAAGCTGGTAACCTGATTTTTTGGTAGTTTCTGACTTTCTGCCACTTGAATCTTAAAGCCATAACATGAATATATAATATTGTTTGGTAGTTTCTGTCTTTTTGTACTCATATTGCTTTTTGAACACTTAATATTAATACTCCCTCCGTCTCAAAATAACTGTCTTAGATTTACCAAAAAGTGGATGTATGTAGACATGAAACATGTATAGATACATCCACTTTTTGACAAACTTGAGACAGTTATTTTGGGACGGAGGGAGTACTACATTAGTCTGCTATTTTGTACTAGTAAAAAGTTACTTGGGCTAGTACCAGTACAGTAAGTAAAGTGTTCAGGCCTAGTCCTTGCATGTTTATCCCACCAGACACCTTTGTATACCTTATTCCTGTTCATGTGGCATGATTTTTGTTTTTGCCAGGTTGTTTTCCCTGATTTGATTCTAGTCAAGAACTTCTGCCGTACTGTAGAATGGCCCGGACCCCTAAATAAAGCAAAAAAACAAGTTCTAGCTTTGCCCCCAAGGCGTTGCAAAATCCTAGGTCTGCCACTATCATTCCAATCAACCTTCACTCAATAGACAATAGGGTAGTAAAACGGGAAAACAAATTGTCGAGGATACACAAGTACAATATACAGTTCAAACGAAAGAAAGAAGTTAGAACCCATTAAGCAGCAAAAATATCTGAAAGAAACACAAGGTTGGACAGGCTGATGTACCCAGTGGTTCCAACTTTATGATGATGATCTTGTAAGGCTTATGGGATATAATGAGATTAATCTACTTTAATTTTTTTATGTTCAGGATATAATTTATTGTTAATTTGAGCAATATCATCATCACTTTATGTAATATAAGCTTTTCAATTTTCATCAACCTCCGAAGATTGATACTTATCTTTACCAGTCTTGGAAATATTTACCATGTGCATTCCGAGAATTGGCAAGGCTGCAATTACTGATGTCATGTTCATTCATTACAGCCTAAAACTGTGATTGCATTCCAACGCGTTAAGATGGATGATGTTAAATTTGCTGATGAGAGACTGCAGGATAATTCATATTGGGCCAAGGTACTTTCTACTATACGCTAGCCTTTTGAGGTTTATTGCATAGAAATTTAAACATTTCTCGAAAATAACTCGCGCATGGTGGATCTGCACTTGTCTCCTCACAGGGTGGTGCTGACTCTGGGTACGGTGCGAAGGCACAGGAGATTCTTGGCCAAGTTAGAGGAAGGTGGGAGACTTGCTATCATTTTATCTTGTGTGGATTTTGTTGAATCCCATTTCTGCTGAACATGTTCTCATGTGTTGTTGGATTCTCTTTGCAGGGGCTTTAGACACGAGAAGACCAAAAAGAAGCGTGGAACCTACAGGGGTGGGGCCATTGATTTCCAAACCCACTCGATTAAGTTCAACAATTCAGACGACGAGTGAGCGCTTCACTTCATGCAATCTGCCCGGCGCATTTCCTCTTCTTACACTCACTTCTCGGTTCATGTCTCTCTGAAAGAAAGAAGTGAAGACATGCATGCCCTGCTTTGTAGTGAAGAAGGAAAAGAAACATTAAGTCGCTTGTATGCTGCCCTTTTTTTGTTATGATGCGTGCCCTGCCTAGTCATCAGAATTTGTATTGGACTGATTAGTGAGATGTGCCATTTTTGCTATGCTAATTCGAAATGAAATATTACTACACAGTATCATTCTATTTGAGGCGTAAGCTGTGCTACACCTGTCCCTCACTTACTGTTAGTAGAGTAGAGGCTGCACTCTTTTTGCTTGTAGGGCAATCCATCCCAGCGGATTTTTATCAATTAGGAATCACATTGTCCACCAAAACACAGATGAGAAAATCAGGGCGTTTGTTCTTACCAATCTTTTATACTCCATCCGTCTAAAAATAATTGTCTTAAGTTTGCTAAATAGTGGATGTATAAATATGTATAGATACCTCCACTTTTTAGCTTATTTGAGACACTTATAATTTGAAACACTTATTTTGGGACAGAGGAAGTACATCACACAGAAAGCAAAGCTATATGTTTCAGCTGAGGCTACTATGTTTTGAGGAGGATATTATATGTTGTATAGGTTATGGACGAAAAGGCTGTTTTTAAGGTTTGCAAGAGGATATAATAAATGGTTTTCAGTTTACAAGAGATATAGTTTTCTAGATCACAAGTGACATAACTGAGCCCAATGTTATTAGTTTTTTTTTTGAGCATAAGCACAATGTTATTAGCTGGGTTAGCTGCATGGGCACTTGGGCCAGGCATTAAGGTATAACAGGCTCAGCCCATGTACATGGTGGACTAGACCATGGGCGTTGCTCCTTCACTTCGCTAAGACCATTTCCCATGGAAGCACACAAAGGGCCCAGCCCACAAAGTGGTCAAAGCTGCAGTCCGCATAGATAGAGTCATAGTCTCATAGAGGGAGAAGGAGAAGCGGATCATCCATGTTGCTCTGAACTCTGAAGTGAGTGCCTGTTGTCTGTTGCCTGCCATAATGATCACAGCAACATTGGAACAAACTCCATGGCGATGATAATCATCATGATCATGGCACTAGGATCAACATTGAGTGGACTGGAGTCTGGATATGCCTATCTATCTTTGAACCTGACCCAGTTCAAATCAAACGCAGTCAAGATAAACTTGAGCAGATTCCACTGCTGCTGCAGCTGCTCCAGTGCAGTGCTCCACTCAATCCAATCCATGGCGGTCAAGATCCTCCCAGACCGAACCCAGCAGGAGGGAGATGTGCCACTGCAGGAACCTAGTAGGAGTAGTAGCATAGCGCAGACAGGTCACCTCCACGGTGAGAGACCTAACCTATGGAAAACCTAAGACAAACATGTGAGAGACCTAACCTAAGACAGGTCACCTCCACGGTGTCCTTCGACCTGGATTGGCATGCTGCCTGCACTGTAGCCATGCCCATGCCTGGCCTGTGCCCTAGAAGATTTGCCTCCAGTTCCTTGCACGCATGGAAATCGCAATGCATAAAATAAATTATTGCTTTAGAGTGAGAATACCCTAGTTTTTTTTCCTGGGTCTAGTACATGTAGGACTGGAGGAGGCGTATGTATGCTTTGTGAAGCAGAGATATTTAACTGGGAGCTCATCATGTCAAGCATCAGAGGAGCAAGACTAGGCTATTTACATCAGATGTCTCCCTGACATATTAAACTGCATCTATATTTAACTGCATCTTGATATATTTATTCGACTCTTTCTCCCTGATAGAGATCTCCATTGGGTTTCACAAGAGAAATAGATATTTTTCACATCTTGAAGGACCGGAGTCCGGAGGCATGTATATGATGTGTACATGCTTTGTGAAGCAGAGATGGTGAAGTACTGAAGTGGAAGCTCATCATGCCAAGCATCAAAGGTGCTGAAAGACCATGGTCTTCAGTCTTCACACATACTCATGCTACATCTTGGTCCATGTCAGAGAGACAGAGACCTCCTTTGGTTTTGATGAAAAGAAACATGTTTTTTCTTCTCTGATGCAAGCTCCATACATATATATCTGAACAATGACTCTGAATTGGTTGTACAAATTACAAAGTTAACTAAATCATTGGGCAAAATACAAGGTTAAATAAACAGTCCCAGGTGAGAGCACATTGATCAAACTACACATCATAGGGTGGAAGAAGTAAATGTAGTCGTGCGCAACCTCTCAACCATTCAAGGTACAGTAAAGATGAAAGAACCCATTCAAACTCTGAACAACTGTTTGCAACAATGGAGAGAAAGAAAGCGTAAAGAAATCCATCCAAACTCTCAAGAACTATTTCATCTGGTCCTCCTCCTGCTGCTGGCTTGGGTGTGCCTCACACAATATCACCATAACTTCTGCCACAGTACCACACGAGGAGGAAGAGAGGCTTCATCTCTGCTGCTGCAAAACTGGCACCGCTATGAGTAGCTAGATTGAGTGGGGTTTCCAACATGTAGTACATGAACAAATGAAGCCGTACTCCTTTTGCAGATCTTTTCTCTCTTGGATTGCAAGCAAGCCAAACCCCTACTACAGTAGTGCAGCCTGGCTGACTGACACTATGCAGCAGAACTATGCCCCAAAAAGTCATGATCGCATCTGCTGCCGCCGTTCAAATGCTGGCATCAAAGGACACACCTAAAACATATCTAGGGCACGCTTTGGAATGATTAGCGTTCTTAAAAGCATAGCATCCCAGGCTCTAATGATTTTACTATTCTCTCATGTCCATGGTGCCATCGCAAAGAAATGCAGTAACACACTAGCACTGGTAGATCGATGTCCTCCAGTTTGAATTGTGCAAGTTTGGCGCCTAAATTTATGCGAGGAGACAGATTGGAGTTTCCCATGGGTTGAAGCTTATCATCCTTGGGACAAGCACTCCAATTTAACATGAATATTTGC
Source organism: Poa pratensis (assembly GCA_947311845.1). NCBI lineage: Eukaryota > Viridiplantae > Streptophyta > Magnoliopsida > Poales > Poaceae > Poa > Poa pratensis. The sequence continues at coordinate 3,773,393 of CAMZMU010000085.1, read as the reverse complement.
AGAATGGTGACATCAAGCATCGGGCAGCGTGACCTCAAAAATCTCAACAGAGATTTATAATTTCATTTGAGTTGATACAAACTAGGAGGAACAAGACAATGGACCACACAGGACTACAGGAGTGTGTGACCTTGTAAAAAAAAGTTCAGTAGTAACAGAAATGGGTCTGGATGGAGATTTATAATTATACCGATGCTGTGTGTGAGAGGACATGAGCCGATGGTTTTGCTAAACCCAAGAAGAAAAAGTGGGGCTAATCTGTGGTTTGTATCCTCTAAGGAGGAGCAAATCAATTAACAAAGCTGGTGGCTTTGTGTAGTTTCTCTTGTTGGGGTCTGGGCTTTGGAGTCTTCTCTCCCTCGCCTTTCTTTGTGGCTTTATCTTTGGGTGTGCATGCGTGGGGTCTAGTGTTGGATAGGGTGGGCAGTAGAGGAAATGTTGAAAATAAAATAAATTTGATGTGCATTTGTCCTTGGAAACATGAAATTGTAAAAAATATAAGCAGTGTGTAATATCACCCCTTCAGGCTCAAAGTCAAAGTTTTCTGAAGACTAATACTTCCAGAACATATCATAACTTCCAAAATGCTTTGTCTCATCCAGACAAGCCAATTTCATTTTCGACATTTACACCTTGAAATCAGAACTTTTCCTTCCTCCTACTTGATCGGTAGGGTTACGTGATCCACATTTTGTCTGTTTGGTTGGCTAGGCGACAAGTTTCCGGCTCTTGTACGATCTTTCCAGGCCATGGCACCCAACGGTGCGACCCATTTAGTTTGGCATGTAAGTTTATTTATTTTGCACCGTTTTGACACCAATGTATACAATTTTGATTGCACTAAATGAAATATTGAACATGGTTAAACGCATAAATTACATAGAGAAACTCTCCATGCGTCGTTGCAGGTGGGTAGGCGGGACACAGTTTTATGTCTGAAACTAAGGGCGCCGGCCACGCCTCCACCCGCGGCGGCACCTCCAACGGTCCTCCGCATATGGACAGCCAAAGCGGACCGATTCTGTCCGCTTTGGGCGGTCCGCGGACCAATTTTGGGTCTCTGTCCGCTTTGGGGAGGAAGTGCCCCCAACGGCCCAGCGCATAAAAATGAGGACAACACAAATTAAAATAATTGTACATAACTAGTTCGATAGGGCCCAGTGGCCAGTGAGACAGAAGGATAACAAACAAAAGAGCCTATACTACGGCTCTAGGTCGGGGAAGGGCGGCGCCGGCGTCATCGGAGGGGAAACTGGGCGGCGGCGGCTCCGGCCTGTTGGCGTTGCGCCGGCGTCCTACTCATCCTCGTCGTCGGAGGGGTCGAGGATGATGTACGGAGGCGCGGCGTAGAGCCACGCCGGTGGCGCCGCAGGTGGAGGCGTGCGTGGCCGGCGCCACGGGTCCCGTGGCCATGCCGGTGGGGGCACCTACGCCTGGCCCTCGCCGTGCTCTGGCCACGGTGACTAGGGCACCTGCCAGCGCGCGCGCTCCTCGTCCATGCGGGCCTGCTCCATGCGGGCCTGCTCGGCCGCAGCCTCGGCGGACGCACGGAGCGCAGGCGCCAGATCGGGCCAGCGGCCGAGCTCCACCAGCTCGGAGGCCTGGATGGCCTGCTTGAGCACCTCGTCCTCCTCGACCTCCATCTTCACGGGAGGGTCGACGCCGCCGTCCTCGGACTCCACGTCCAAGTCCGAGTCCTCGTCTGGCTCGAGGCCGACGAGGGGAAGCTCGTACTCCTCCTCCTCCTCCAGGACATCGTAGTCCTCCGGCATCGTCGTCGCGAACGCGAGCCGGCGACGGTGGTTGTGCTCGAGCTCGAATCACCGGTCCCGCAGCTCGGAGTTCATGGCGTAGGCCGGGTCGTGGACGAGATCAGGGGGCAGCAGGGCCCGGCGGCGGAGGATCTCCTCCCTGCGCTCACGGCCGGAGCGTGGCACTGGAGGCACGGGGACGCGCCGGCGGTTGAGATGCCACCCCTCGGGGAGGTGGACGTCGTCCCACGGCAGCGGCTGCCGCGTCTCCCAGTAGATCTGGGCCACCTCCAGCGAGACGCGTGTGCGGCACGCGTTGCGAGCGGCGCGGGCGGCCCCGCATTGGCGGCGGCAGCGGGAGCGCGGCGTGGAGGCACGGGGACAGACGCTCGGGGACGCGGGCCACGAGAGCTCGAAGCCTCGTGGTTGTTCCGGCCGCCCTTCCACGCGGCCTAGAAGGGCTTCTTCGTCGCCGGCGACGGTGACGGTGGCGCTGGGACGGTGGTGGCGGTGGCGCTGGGCTGGGGCGGCTAGGGTTCGCGCGGCTGGAGTGGGAATGGGAGTGGGAGTGGAAGTGGATAGCAACGGCCGGCCACCCACCCCATTTAATACGACCAGCCGAAGCGTCCGCTCTCGCTGGCGCATGGGCCAGGGGCGGACAAGGGAGGACACGCGCTGTGTCCTCGCCTCTCCAAACTTGGACCAAACTTGGGCCAGGTTTGGTCCAGTTTGGCTGTCCGCGCGGACAAGTGTCCCTTTACGTCGGCCCGTTGGAAGGCCTGTTTTGTCCGTTCGGACAACTTCGGACAGGGACAGGTAGGGATGCAGAGGACCGTTAGAGGTGCCCTAACAATTGACTCCCAAAACATAGGGGGAGCCGGATAAAGTATTAGGAGCGCCAGGATGAAAAATGATTATTGGGGCCGCAACCAGGAGTCGTTCATTGGGGCCGTCACAACGTTAGCTCTTGCTCCTTTGAGAATGCTCTTTTTTTTTTTATGCCTCTCGATCGGTGGTATAGTTGTAGTATCTGAACTCTTGTACTAACTCACACCACACTCACACCACACGCACGCACACCCCTAGTACACAAGCTAGACCTTGTAGTAGTAGCTAGCCTATTAATATTATCCCAGAACAACACGATTCGAAATCTGATCAGAAAATTCATACCGCGGCAGCTAGACGTGGCAGCATGCATAGGGTAGGACCGTGCTGTCCGGACATGCACAACGCACGAGGCGAACAAATTCCGCAGGGCCGCCATGTACTACAAACAGCGCTCGTGCGCACGTAACCAGCGGCGATAGGCTGCTGCAGAATTCGCACGCACGCACGCAGTAAAGTTTCTGTTTGGCTTGTCATGTGGTTTCGTGTTTTGGAAACCTTTGGGAGCAGGACGACGATGAAAGCCAAGAGGAACCCAAGGCCAGTCGTATGGCAAGAGGGAAAGAGGAGACCAGACATGCAAACCCTAATGCAAGTATTTTTCTTCGAAGGAATCATAGTGCAAGTATTTAGCTGGTGAGTGTCATCTATTATGCATTGTGCCATATGTTGGAGCTCGGACTTCGTACAAAGTAGGAGCTCCAAAATATTGCATTATGCAGTAACCCAAAATTATTTCACGTGATATTAGTGATTCCCCACCGGGAGCAGACATGGCATGGCATTTCTGATTTACATCTAACCTGACACACAAATGGAGAAAATGGATTAGTTAGCGGGTTAGATACAAATCCTCAAATCGGAAGACATAAATGTTGCATATAAATACACCATTATTTGGGGATAAACTAATATCCCAACCCTAGAGCGTACTACCTGTATTAGTAAGACACAATGTATAGTTGTCGCCCTACTTTACCATCAATAGCCCCTTTCACTTTGTCTGCTCGCTTCCCGTTCTAATCCTCGTTCGAGGCCTTTTTTTCAAGGTAATGTGATTCTCATTGATAAATTAAAGACATGATACAAAGTACATATACACCGATCTTACAGATCTGAAAAGATAGGATAAACCTATGTGACAAACCAACGCCTATCTCTTTTCTTCGGCACCACCGTAGCAGCCACCAAAGAAAAAAATAGACAGATCACCTCTTCACCCGAGCTCGACGCGGCTCCATCGCTGATCATCAGCTTTTCGGTCCTCCAATGCCATAGGACAAACCATTGCCGTTGAAAGAATCAGACCGGGGCAGCACGACCCCGGACACGCCATCGAACTTCAGCACTCGCACCCCCGCACGACGACAACGGAGGAGGGAACCAGAACCATCAGCCTCCAACCACAAACCCAGCACAAGTTGCACCATCTTCCAGCTGTCACCAGTGCAGACCACCGTCTGCACGTACTCCTGGACGAATCCTCTCTGCTCCACTGTGGCGTCGGAGACAACGCCGCAGCAACGGGGACAGAACAAGAGGAAAAACCCATCTGATGGAGTCGTGGCCGCCGCCTCGCCGACACCATCCATGAACGCTACCGCCATGAAAGATCGGCAAGCACACAAAGCCACCAACTCCGAGAAGCCGCCATGAAGGAGAACGCCGGTATGGGAGTAGAGTTGAGGCAGATTTATTTGCCTGTGCGCCGCTCCCACCACCCCAACGACGCACCATGCCAAAACCTTTCTAACCCTAACTACCATGCAAAAACAAAGAAACCGGGGTCCCCCTCCCTCCCGCCGCCGAAGCAGCAAGCGGAGGGAGGGAGGCCCAGCTCGCCTGCCGGTGGTGACTCCGCCTTCTAGTCGCCTGGCGGCGCTAGGTTAGGGAGAAAAGAAAACTAGTGCATCCTCGTTCGAGGCCTGATCCTGAGCCTTCTGCATCCCACATCAATTTTTGCATCTATACTTATTTTCTCGTGTGCTATAGGCAACTCCTATTTTTAGCACGACATCTGACAAAAGTCTGTCAACGATCGCGAGAGTCGAGTCAGAGAAGGCGACGCCAATCCTACGATGAGGTGGTGTCGAGCAATGAGAACTCAGGGCGGGGATGGGTACAGGATTCTTGTTACCGCAATACAAAGGGTGATGGCTTAGAGGATGGCAGGGGTGAGTGTCAACACAGTTAACACTTTCGATAGACCGTGGTGGCGGGCGACGGGTGAATTTAATCTGGTGGTGGTACCGGATCTTGCATTGGTGGCGCGCCTTCTCTTCGGTGACACCTCTATCGTGTGCGGTCGGAAGTGTCCATTACGCACTATTTAAATGAACATGACTGACCCTTTTTTTCTTAAACTTGAACACGAGAGTGTGTGTACGCCGTGCGCGTGCAACTTGGAACAAAAACAAAAGCGAGACTGTGTAAACTCTGTCCCTTGTGCACGAGCTCTTCTGTTTGACCGTGGACGTGCACCTGCTTCGCGGCAAGCGCCCTTGTCCCGACAGCGTCCGTCCGATCCGGCGACGTGTCGATCGCACGGCCCAGCGGCACGCACTCCCCCACGGCCCTCCCTCCTCCGTTTATATACTCACTCCCCATTGTTGAGCCACCAACACCTGCTCTGCTCTCCTTCCAAAAATAAACACCTGCTGCTGCTCTCTCTGCCTCTCTACCGGCGAGAGAAGGGAAGAGAGAGGCTTATGGAGTATGAGAGGATACACAAAGCTCAGGTAAATTTTGTTCATGGCATGTGCTGGTGTTCGTATCTGATATGCATTCTTGGTTTTCATCCGAAGATGATGTTTCTCATCGTATGTTTAAGTCGCGACTCGCCAATGCATACATATCTCCATGTGTGCTGTGCGCAATCTGTTTCCAGAGAGCAAACACAGTAATGTCCATTCTCGATACTAGTTGTTCTGTAGTACTAGTAAGTTTCTGTTCATGGGCTGATTGAAATTTTCTGTTTGGAGTGCTTGGACAAAACGCAGGTGAAACAAATTTCGCTGTGGGTCAAAGCCCTTTCCGGCATTGAACACTGTAGCCTGCCCATTTACGGGGCTTTGGATTTGATTTGTTGTTCCATAGGTAGGACACCTTTTTTTTTTTTTTTTTGCTTCTTGGTCACCCATGGCCCGACCTTTGCTCCCATCCATGGCTGCTCAGTTCATTCTTCAGAGTGTTGAGTGTTGAGTGAGCTTTCTGTTTCGATTTCTCCCTGATTAATGTTCAGGTTGTTAGTGCCATTCAATCCTGATTTCGTTCTTTGTTTTCTGGGATGCAGATGGGGGTCATGTCTCCGACGAAGCTGAGGATGAAGCTGCTGGGGATGGGATCCTCCCACGGCGGCAATGGCGGCAAGGACGAGGCGGCGAGCAGGTCGCCGTCGAGGCCCGCCAGCGCCGGCGCCGAGGGCGACGACCACCCCAGGATCAGCCTGTTGCCGCAGGAGCTCGACGAAGGCTCGTCGGAGTACCCCCAGGGAGTACCGCTCCGACTCTTCACGGTCGCGCTCCGACGCCAGCCGCGGCAGGGCTGCTGGCCACGTGAGCAACGGCAACGGCAATGGCGGTGGCAGCTTCGAGTTCCAGATGGAGGAGAGGGCCGGGTTCTTCTTCAGGCAGGTGCCGTCCAAGTGGAACGACGCCGAGAAGTGGATCCCCGGGCGGCACGTCGTGCACTCCAACCCCATCTTCTCCAAGAAGGCCGCCGCCGGCGCGCACGGCCACCACAACGGCGGTGGCGTGCGCGTCGCGCCAGAGTCTGCGCCGGCGCCGTCGGACGTCAAGAACACGAACGGCGGTAGTGCGCTAACGGAGCTCCCGCCGTCGCCATCTTCGTCCTCGTCGGTGACCGGGCCGGCGAGCAAGCAGCCCGGTCGCACGAAGCTCCGCAGCGCCTCGGCGGCTGCGGCGCAGTCGCCGTCGGTGTCGATGCGGGACGTGGGCACGGAGATGACGCCGGCGGCTAGCCAGGCGCACTCGAGGAGCGGCACCCCGACCGGCGCCGCCACGCCGTCGCTCAGCCCGCTCTGCTCGGTGCCGGCGTCGCCGTCCGCGTCGGAGAGGGAGCTGCAGGTGAGGACGCGCCAGGAGATCGCCGCGCTCGGGCTGCAGCTGGGCAAGATGAGCATCGCGTCGTGGGCCAGCAAGGACGACCGCATCCTGCAGACATCGCCGGAGAAGAGCACCGGCGCCGGCGAAGCCAAGAAGGAGGCGTTCGAGGCTCGAGCCGCGGCATGGGCAGAGTCTCAGAAGTGCAAACTCGCATCAAGGCATGAACACATTGTCTCGACAACTTTTTTGTTTCAAATTTGATTTTTGTGTGATATATTGTTTGATTCAGAATTTGCAGTAATTTTTTGAATCTGATCTCATGTTGTTTTTGGTTATGGTGGCTCAGATATCAGAGGAAGGAGGTGAAGATACAGGAGTGGGAGAAATGCCAGAAATCCAAGTTTGAGGCCAAGATGCGGCATGCAGAGGTGAGCTTCCACCTGAATTTCTGAACTTGTTGCATTATTATTTAGACAAAACTGTGAAGCAAATCCCAGCTGTCTCTTAACAACTTCTGAGTTTCTGATCACCCATTGATCGCAAAACCCTGATCGGCTTCGTGTCTTGCATTGTTCGTCGTAGAACATGTTTCATTTCTCTTACATAATGTAATTGTGCCAAAATTGATTTCAGGTGCAGGCTGATCAAATGAAGGCGCGGGCGAAGAGCAGCCTGACGAAGAGGCTGTCAAGCTTGGGGCACAAGGTGGAGGGGAAGCAGGCGAGGGTGGAGGCGAGGCGGAACCGGCGGGCGGTCCGGCTGGCGCGGCAGGTGGAGCGGATCAGGAAGACCGGCCGCGTGCCGTCCCGGTTCCGGTGCTGCAGCTGGTTCCTGTGACTGATGAACAACATCATTTTCAGACTGACTGAAGAAGCATCATCTGAGCAGTGCAATGCAATTTGTATATGAAACCATCACAGATCTATTTGAATCAGCGTGTGCTAGCCGTAGGTGTTGCTTGCTCTGCTCCGTGGTCTGTACAATCTGGATGCCTGTGACCTGAGCTTAGTTACTTGTGACTGATAAATTGAGCTGCCCCTACTGACTGATGTGCTTAGAATTCGAAATCGTCTAATCTTGTAACTTGGTAGTATTTCTCAAAACAGGGATTTTTTTTTTGAAATCTGGCCTGCTTGCTGCTCTGCAATATATAAGCTATATTTCGGCCTGGGACTGAGCTTGCTGTCTAGTTAGGCCCATGATAGCTCAAAATGGAAGCAAAAAAGGCTTAGCTGACGAAAAGATAAATATTCATGAATCTCACAACAATATTTAGATCAAGAAATCTTTTGGAAGCTGTGAGTTTTACTAGAATTCTCCCCGCGGCTTAATATTTTCAAACTCTTGTGAGATTTCAGTGTTTTACCTTAGAAATACTACAGTTGAAAAATTCAGAGATGCTCAGTTGAGTCGTAGTTAAGCATCTAAGCTGAGCAGGGGTCCAACATTATTGATACCACCAGGACTAATAGGGACATATGCTGCTAAAATGGAATCATGATTTGCTCTAGCATACTTAACAGATTAGTTATTTCCTCCATGAATCATGCTAGATGATATAGAGCTAGGCAAATTCACAGGTCCAAGTCCTACAAATAGGACAAAATCTTTGACTTGAGTTGATGAACAAATTGGCCAGAAATTTAAATTTTAAAGCTGAGATTTAGAGCCGTAGGATCCGTGCCGCATCCTGCATTGGTCATCGTTCAATGTACTACTTTTTAAAATTACGGATCACCGTGCGCCATCCCGGTTCCGGTGCTCCAGCTGGTTCCTGTCATTGTGATGAACACAAACAGAATTTAGATTGGCTCTGAAAATTGCAAACTCAAATGAAGAAGCCTGAATGCCTTTTTCTTGGACATGATGTTGTAAAATAGCACCATCTGATCAATGCCATGGAATTTGTGGCGTTGCTTGCTCTGTACAATCTGAAATAGCCGTCACCTGACCAGCTAGTAACCTAGCATGTTGTCACTGATAAATTGAGCTGCCGCGCGTATTGCTCAGTGTTCTTGGTGCCCCCGTGTACCCAGTGACCTGCAAGCACTCGATGGAAGGGAAGAGTTCAACGAAAGCTTTGCCCAACTTTGTTGCTGCCGGCAGCGGCGGCGCCTTCGAGCGTCGTTTACTTTCTTGAAGGCGCTGTCGTGAAGCTCTTCTCCTCTCCATTTGTGGGGCTTGAGTCCTCTGGGTGAAAACCCAAGCTCTATCCGGAGCAAGCGACGGCGACAATTATGTCGTGACCTTCTTGTAGGCGTCGCTTTGGAGGGCAAGTCTTTTGTTGCTTCTTGTCGGCTCGGTTGACGCATCCCAGCGGGGATGGTTGGACGGTATGTCGCGGCGGCGGCCCCGGGCATGGTGTGGCGGCCGTGGTCTGCGGGCAGTGGTCCTGTGTAGCTCGGGCTACAGGCGTCTAGGTCGTGCGGCGTTGCAGATCGAGGACGAGCGGTGTTATGTCGGGGTGGCAGCCCCGGAAGGTGGTGTCGGCTGAGTATGTAAGACATATCATAGCGGTGGATGTCGGGGCGGCGGTCCCGAGAGCTTCGCGGCTCCTGTGGTGGCGAGGTTAGTGTTGTCGGCTCTTCTGCGACATGTCGATGGGTTCGTCTTGGCTTGTTTGTTGCCGCGAAGTCTAAGTTGCGGTGTACGATGACGGGCAACAGGCGGCGAAGCACCCCGGTGGGTTGGTCTCTTCATCTGCGTTGGAATGTCTCGTATTTGCTCCTCCCATAGCAGTTACGGCTTCTTCTCTCCGGCAGGTGTGGAAGGCTGGCCGGATGTTTGCGGAGTGGTGGTTTAAGCTTGACTTTATGTTCTCGAGGTTGTGTGGGCTTCGCTTGGTGTTATGTTCGTTGTATGGTTTTCACTCGGTTTCTCCTACAAATAAACCGGGCACCTTCTTCTTCTTGATAAATGGGTAAGGCAAAGCTTTTTGCCTTCGGTTTCAAGAAAAAAATTGAGCTGCCCCTCGAGAGTCCAGACCAATGGAGTAGTGTTATCAGAATTAGGAAAATTGTCAAGAAAAATTGTATTAATTGGCCTGTTCCCTGGTGGAATCTTGCTTGCTTGCTTGCCATAAACCATTTTGGCCTGGGACTGCATTAGCTGTTTAATCAGGCCGATATGATGATGGTACCTCAAAAGTAAAAAAAATAACTTAGTTGATACAAAGATAAGTCTCCAAGAATCCCACCACAATAATTCAGACCAATATATCTTCTGGAACCTGCGAGTTCTCTAGAATTCTTGCCGCGGTTTATTTCCAAATTATTGTTAAATTTCAGTATTTTGAACAAGGCATGAGTTCTACTACACCATTCCTCCTAAAAAACACTAGTGCCGTTGAATATTCAGGACCAAATAATGAATACGCATCTAAGCTAAGAGGAACCCAACATTATTGATGCCACAACATGCCCGGGACAAAATAGTAGGGACAACGTTTTGTAGCTTGTCCTACATGTAGCTAGGACGGTTTTTTCGAGAAAAATAAAATTAATAACGCTACTTTAAAGTTTTTTAAAAAATCTGAAAATAATTCTAGATGTCTTTAATGATGAATTCTAGCAGTGTGAAAAAATCAGTTCGAAATACTTTGTATTTTGGGCCATGTAACAATGACAAGCATCTAAATCTGAGGCGGTGAACAGTGAAAATTTTGATATTTGTTTTTTTTCAGAATTTATAATTTTTGTGTAGTCCGAAATACAAAACATTTCGAATTTTCACTTTGCAGCACATTAGAGTATGTCATTGTCAACCTCTACGATTTAGCTCAGAATATTTTCAAACTTCAAGCTGTTGATTTTGAAAAAAGATTTAAAAAGGAGCTACATGTAGGTTAAGGTACAAAAGGACTTTTTCGGGACATAGGGTGCTAAATGCCCCCCCCTTGGATTTTTTTGGCATGAATGGAATCATGATGTGGCCTAACATATACTCAAACAGATTAAATATTTCGTCCATAAATCATGCGAAATGACGAAGAAGTCAAAGAGCTAGGCGAACTGTCATGCCAAAACCTAAAAATACGACAAAATCGTTCAACTCACAATTGATGAACAAATAGGTCAGAAATCGAAATTCGACACTGAGATTCATGAGACATGCAAGGCAATTTACTTCTGTAATGGGACCCAACTTCCATTGAAACTTGCTGCATGATTCAGAGGGCGATACGATAAAACTTTCAGTTATGAAACAGATCCAGGGTGTCCGATGACTTCGTATCACCACCCGAACCGTGTTATATGCACCGCGGTCTACATTGTTCATCTTACAATTATTTTTTGTACGGAATGCTAGTAATCATGCAAAGTTACGATGCAACAGGAAAGGGACGACATGCTGACAAGAGAGAAAAAAAAGATACCGATGTGAGAAATGGAGTCAAGAAGATTCAAGGACAAACTATTTGTTATATCTCATACTCTAGATTTTTGCACTGTTCACCGCCTCAGATTTTATATATACAAATACAAAAGTTACGATGAATATTCTCTACCGTGTTACAACTAAGCTATAAAAACATACTCCAGAAACTCATCTTAAGATATTTGTTAGATTCCTCTCAAGGAGACAAGGACCATCTAACAAGATATATTAAGGATTCTGAAGTGAACATCAACACAATAAAACATACAATGCAATAACCGAACATCTAAGAAAACGTTATTTTCTTCATCCATTATACCTTGTCGGAAATTTGATTTCGTAAAAGGGTTGAAGATGACAAATTAGCTTTCAAATGACCAACAAAATTTCACCACAAAACATTCAAGTTTAACATGATCATGTTTGTGTTTGTGGATGCTTGATTTTGGAACGAACAATGTATCTTTACATTTAGCAACACTCTTGTTTTTTTAGTTTGGCTCATAAACAAGTAAAACAGTTTGGTACAAATAAGTGTGTATTGTAGATCCTAGTTCTCAAACAGTTGACATGCACATAATACAAGTCGGTTTTTTATTTCAAATTCATTGACCATGAAGTGGCTGAACATGTAGGGACAAAATGACGTTTTCATATATCTGGCATGGAACTTATGTACTAAAAGCTTTATAGCGTGCATGGATATGACCAATTCATATTTTTTTAGAAAAAGAGTGATTTTTGCTAATAAAGGAGATCCTCTTTAAGTTTCAATAATTTATTTCCTTATTTGGATTTTATCAGATTTTACATTTTTATATAATTTAGCACAACCTTCTAATTGTAATTCCACATCTCCCGATGTTTCCTCGCATTTGTCGATCAGATGCTTGGCTTGATGCTTATTTGTGACCATATACTCCTCTTTTCGCTTGACTATGTGATGTGTCACTCTAGTTAGAATTACTCATGCTTTTATATTTGATATGACTTTTTTAAATAAAACTAAGCCGATGATATATAGAGAATTGAACTTAAAAATTCTATATTATATGTGCAACTATGTTATAAAGGATCAGCAACCTAAGTGCCTATCTTTGTATCCATTCAAGTTTTTCAGTTCTGAAATCATTTTGAAAAATATTTAAATCTAGGAAATGCATTACATGATACGTTTTACTGAACATTGCACTGAATATGGAGTTTCAACGTGATACAACACTTGAAAATTAGGACAAAAGTCGATCCAAGAATAAGTTCAACACACTATATGATTTCCACAACAACAAAGCCTAGCCGATGTTAGATCTTATATCATGTTGCACCTGGTCCTAACCATAAGTAAGCACTAGATGATGCAAACGGTCATCTTACATCCTGCTCATTGATAATGCCTACCGCAAATTAAACCAACAGAATGCCTAGTTATCTGAACCGCGAAGGATTTTTTTTTTATTTGATGAACAATCGTCAGTTACCTCATATACGTCTTTATCGCTTCATAGTAATCCATCGATCTGGCCTGAAAAGGGAGGAAATGTTGGAGATCTCAATCGATCACCCTTATGCTAAAAAATTCCATGTTTCTTAGGAGTGAAGTTCCTCTAGGTCCACTGCAGTCCAGTGTGACATGTTTAATCTGCCATATTCTAGCTTCTACATGGAAACAATTCAAACTATAAAGTAAAAGAGCATCTCTAGCGGATAACTTAAAGGAAACCTTTAAAATAAACGGCTAATTGTGGGTTTTCTCGAAAAAATGTCCCGAATTCCCGATTAGACCCCAAAAATCTGGCTGGCACATAGTTGTTCTAAGGGAAACTGAAAATGAAACCCGATGTACATCACATCAGATTACAGTATTTCAGTCGATTTTCAGAGTGAACCAAAAGAGGAGGGACGACTGGGGGAGAGAAATTTTAGACCAACCGCTCTCATCGGCACCGGCTTCGCCGACATAGGCTCCGCCGCCTCCAAGCTTGATTCAGGCGTTGATCTTCATTTCCCGATGAGAAGGTTTAATTCCCTGCGTAAATTCTGGAATTGTTTACTCCACATCAGCCTAGGGACAAAAGCGCTGGAGATAAAGCGTTTGTCTTTAGAATGATGCGGAGTCGACAATTTTGAGAATTTAGCTTGATTAGAATTTTCATTGGCCATCTCCCCATGCATCCCGAGAATACCACAAATGACATTAGATGAGAGCCACACATATGAGTAAGAAATGATGCCACGACTTCAAAGAGCCCGTAGATAGGGCGAAAGTAGCTGAGCGACTTTAAATCCGCCATCCAGCTAGATAACACTTTTTGATAAAATGGTAAGAGAGGGGGCTCATATAAATTAATTAAGAAGAATATATTGATAGGTTCATAAGAACAGCATATGCAAAAGGTTCATAAGAACAACTGGGCCAAAAACTATACGGGGTACAACACCAAGGTTGATTACAGGATAACCCTTTGAAATCCCGACCAAGGTTACCGTAAAAAAAACAAATCCCGACCAAGGAAACACAACCCGTAACAGGAAACTAGACTCCACCACCCCAACATAACCAACATACGAGGGCCAGCGAGACCCGGGGAAGAAAATTATCATATGTTTGAATAGGCAATTTCAAGTAACAAGGCTACATAGTTCCTTTTTTACAAAAGTAGTACTCCCTCCGACCTGAAATAATGGGCGCGTTGGTTTTTTTTGCAGAAAGCCCCCTGGTATTTTTCACCTGAAGTTTCGCGTCCTCCCGTGTCTCCCCTGTCAGCTCCGCCCCCATCCCTCGCCGCCGGCTCCCCGTCCCTCGCCGCCTGCTCCTCCCCTCCCGCGCCGCCTGCTCCGCCCTCCGCGCGGCCTCCTGTCTCCCTGCGCCGCCTGCTCCGGCCCTCCCGCCCCGGACGAGGGAGATCGAAGACGAAATCGCCCAAGATCCCGCCTTTGCCGTGGAGGAGCTCGTCCAGGCTGGAGGCAAGGCGTGGGAGGAGAGGACCACCGACGCCGACTACGACGACGACCAGCCCCCGCCTTCTCCGTCGCCGCCCGGCTCGCGCCCACCTGCGTCCTCACCGCCATCGCGCACGCCGAGGCGCTCAACGCCGAAGGCACTAGAACCATGGCGTGGTTGGCGGCGAAGGTGGGGGTGATGGCGGTCGAGTTTTTGCGGACGCCACTGTCGTCGACCCCTGCAGCTTGAGGGCCCTCTCCTGACCTCTACCTGGTGCCCCTCTCCTGCGACGATGAGAATTGATGCCAGCTGCGAAGCCAGCCAGCTCGCCCAAAGGTCGTTTTTCCCCTCTGCTTGCTCGCGTTTGAATCAATTTTACCATGTATGTTTAAGCAGTGAATCCTTCTCTAGTGCAACTGCAATGCAATAGGTAGTGTGCTGTTACAGGATGGAATTTCAAGGTCAAACGATATTTAGTTACTCCACAAATTGAGAAAACCAGCTTCTGTTTTTCATTGAAAGAACCAAGATGACTGGACAGTAGGATCAAGCTTATGTAAATTTGAATTGTATCTTAGTTATGCTTTCTTGTTACTGCACTGTTGGAGATGAGGCTGTGCCATTTTTAAGTTTTAGTTCAGCCAATACCACCCATTTTCTTCACGAAGTATCATGTTTTAAGGACAAAAGCACTGATGTTCAGTGTTGGTACGACAATCCCTTTTTGTTCTGTGAAGTAGTGTATGTTGCAGTCGTGTTTATTACTGCATTGTTATACTGAGGATATTACACCATTTCTGAATGAATGATGCTCTCCACAACGCTTTCAAATTTGTTTGGAAGTTGTTCTTCACTTTCTTACTTTCCATAAATTTGTGACTATTATTTATGGTGCAATTCAACAATAGAATTTACAACTCATGAATATCAATGTCAATGATGATGGCCATCAGAGGCAGCTAAATCTGAGGCAAACATGATTGCTCTCCACAATTGTTTTGCTCTAGTATTACACACAAACTAATTTAGGATGACTAGCTGTTTGTTTTGTGTTGTTTGCTTCAGTCCTCATGTGAACCAGGCCTCATGCTTGCTTGTGCCTTCCTGGCCTTCTTGTATTGCCCTTCTTTTCTCCTCCTCTTCTCCTCTTGATCCTCTTCTTCTCCTTAGGCTTCTCTACATCTACTATTGGTTGTTTTCCCTTCCTCTTCTCCTGCTTAGGCTTCTCTTCTTCTATTCTTGGTTGTATTGCAGTTCAAAGTCGCCTATTTGTGCTTCCCGGATGAGATCAAGTTTCTGCAAATAGTAAACATAAAATTACTATATTAAGATGAGATCAAGTTGCTGCAAATAGTAAACATAATTACAAGCAAGAAGACATTTACATCACTCTTGACTCGACGGGTGGACGGACAATGCTTGATGGGTCCTTCAACCATGTGGCATATTCTTTTCCTGCGATCATTGAGTCATAATCCAGGATTACTTGGGATCTTCCTTTTCTCTTTGATGCTTTCTTTGCTTGTTTATCCTTCATCTTCTCCTCTTGCTCCACTAGTTGTTTCTCATAGTCGGCTATTAGCTTTAAGGTATCTTCATACAGTGTGCTATCAACCTCTAGTATGTTAGGCATCTTTCCTCTTTTATTAGCTTGTCCTTGCCCATGTGGGGTGGCTTATATGTGTTTCCACCTTGGTCTTTCATAATCTCCAACAAGACAGACTGCAAGGTGATATACACTTTGGCAAGTGTCTGCACGTCATATGCATCATAAGCTTGCTCGACTGATTCTATCAAACCTTTGAGATTGTTCGGTGCACTCTCAAATGCCAAGGATTGATGGAGCTGAAGAAGCAAAGGTCCAACACATTCACATCCGGCGAGTTTGGAGGTTGGATGGAGCTGAAGAAGCAATGTTCTTGCTCTTCTTCTTCTGGAATGTGGTCTGCCTCGGCAGCATGTTCTTGTTCTTCTTCTAGTGGAATGTGAGCAGCTTGCTCTTCTTCTTCTGGAGTAGGTGGACTGAAGTTGAGATCCAGCTCTTGTAGGGGAGTTAAGTTGATATCAAAGAGGACCATCTTGTCCTATGGTGGACTGGGCAACCTGCAGAAAACTAGAAACTTAGTTAACTGAATATTTGCTGTAAAACTGAATATTTTCTGGACAAGGAGATACTGTAAAACTGAATATTTTCTGTAAAACTGTAAAACTGGGCAACCATCTTGTCCTACTTGCTTGCTACTTGCTACTTGCTAATTCAGTTTTTCTCTCTAATCCTGTTTTCTGGACAAGGAGATACAATGCTGATGCTAATGGATAATTTACACAAATATGCAGATGTGGCTTGATCATTTCTGACAAGGAGTAAGCAGGATTGCATCATTTCTGGACAAGTATGCAGTTTTCTGGACAGTCATGAGTATTCTAGTGCAGACAGAACTCGAAAACTAGGTGAGCTCATTGGAATATAGTTATAGAAATATAGAACTGTTGTTTAAGCATGCACTGTTCAATGCAGCTTCTTATTACTGCCTGAACTGACAGGAAAAAATATTTCTGTGCATACAGCCCTATGAACACATCAATGGGTTGCTATTGGATCTAGACTGACAGGAAAAAATACAGCAATGCTGTTATTGGTTCTTCTCTTATTTTCCCCGACTGTTTTTGGCTGTTTACTCATTGCTTGCTACTTGCAATTTTTAGTTTCTTATCATCTACATTGACAAACTTTGTGTTGTTTGCTGCAACTGAACATGTTGTTTGCCTCTGCTTTATCACAACTAGCTTCAGTCCTCATGACTGAAAACTGGCACAACTAGAATTCTAGAAAGCAACCAACAGTTGTCAAAACATCAGGAATGTGGGTAGACAGTGAACATCAGGAATGTGGGTAGACAGTGAACATCATGAATGTGGGTAGACAGTGAACTCTAAAATTCAGTTTGGCTATGATACTGGAGTAGTGAAAAACGTTTAGGATTGATGTTTATTCTTGTAGAGCCTTTTTTTAATTGTGTAATTTTGCATGTGGAGACACAAATAGCCTCTGTGGCAATGTCCTGACTTTCTAGGACTTTTTTACAGGTTAGCTGACAAATTCTTTGCAAAATCCTGTTAGCCATTGTACTGCAGTGCCCAAATTTTAGTTTGCAAATTTACTTTCCTTTTTTAGCATGCCCAATTGCTTCATTTATGAAGAAACAGTCAGACTCACTTGATCAAATACAGAGGTAAGAGACTACATAGCACTAACATGTTGACGACATCAATCAATGTGAAGAAAACTGAGTTTAGTTTACTCCTATACTTGATGTGCCGAGACTAGATGATGTTTATGGAGTACCTATACTTGCTGTGGCGAGACTAGATGATGTTTATGGAGTATTCTTCCCATACTTGCTGCTGATTGAGTAAAAATAACTTCTACTCCTGGCAGAGTATCTTCAGAGGAGCCGACCTGAATTTGGCGTGCTTCTTCTTCGTCGTCGTTTTGTTTTGCAGATGAAGTACTTGGGCAAGGCTCTTGCTGACAAGCTTAGCACCTGGTCGAGGCGGACCTGGGCGAGGACCCGGGCGAGGACCTGGGTGAAGAGCCAGGCGAGGAGGACCTGGACGTGCGAGCTCGAGGTGGAGTGGCGATCTGGGGAAGAGGTGGAGCCGCGATCTGGGGAGGAGGTGGCGGTGGTGGGCTGGAGGTCCCCGGCGATCTTGGGAGGAGGCCGGCGGCGGAGCACGCCGAATTCAGGTCGGCGTGACGCGTGGGAGCGGCGCCGAGGACGCTGGCGAGGGGAGCGGGAGGAGCGAGGAGGCGTGGGATTCGACGCAGGTGGCCGCGGTGGAGAAGTCGCGGCGGCGCACCACCTCCTCCGCCAGCGCGAGGAGCCCGTCGCGGCGGCAGAGGTCTCCGGCGAGCTGCGCTCCGCCCCACAAGGAAGACGACGGAGGACTTGATTGCAAAGAAATTCAAAATCACGCGGGGGGGGGTTTGTAAATTGTATTTCGGGTCGGAGGGAGTAAGAAAATTTCACATGTTTGAAAACACCAAAAAGGCTTGGTTCGATCTGGTAGCTCCATCTCGAATCCAACGGCGCACAGCCACTCGGCATCATAGTCAACCACTACACATTCAGAAGCCGCCGCCGCCCGCCCGGCCGCCGTCAGTTCCCCTCTCCCACTCCGTCCCCTCCGCCGCCGGCGCCGCCCGATGCGCCGCCTCGCCGCGGCGGCGAGACCATCCCGGCGGCGGCATCCCCTATTCCCCCACCACATCTCCACCACCACCACCACCATCTCCTCGTCTTCCTCCCGTCCCTGCTACGACCCCACGGCGCAGTTCCTCCCCGCCGACGCGCCCTCCCGGCGCCTCTCCCTCCCCGCCTCCCTCCGCCGCGCCGCCCTCCTCGGCCTCGCGCGCCTCCTCAAGACCTCCCCGCAATGCCACCTCGACCTCCGCGCGCTCACATCCTCACCCGCGTCCCCGCCCGCCCGCTTCGCCGCCGCCGCCCGCCTCGCCGCCCTGTCCCCGCCGCTGCGCCCCTTCGCCTCCCTCCTCCTCGCCGCCCTCCTCCCGCGCGCCTCCCCGCACCTCCTCGCATGGTGCGCCTCCCCCGCCCCGTACGCCGCCCTCCGGCTCGCGCTCCACGCCTTCCTCGCCGCCGGCATGCCGTCCGAGGCGCTCGTCGTGCTCGCGCGCGTCCGGGGCGGCGGGAACACGCCCAGCCTGTCCGCGCTCGCGGCCCTCCTGCGCCTGCTCTTCTGCGGGGGCGAGGTCGGGCCGCGTGGAAGGTGTTCGTGGAAATGACCGCGAGCGGGCCGCTCCCCAGCCGCGCCATCTTCAACGCCATGATCCTCGGGTTCTGCCACCGAGGGCTCGTGCACGTCGCAGCCGGATTGCTCGGCGTCATGTCGAGGTTCCGCGTCGTCCCCGACGCGTGCAGCTATAACATCCTGATCAAGGGTCACTGCGTGTTTGGGCAGGCAGGGGACGCTTTCGAGCTGTTTGAGGAAATGGTATGCGAGCCGACGGTTGTGACCTATAACATACTGGTGAACGCGCTTTGCCGTGGTGGGAACATGGTGGAGGCGAGGAGGCTGTTCGATGAGATGGTGGAAGTGGGGATCGAAGCGAATACGATCACTTTCAATGTTTTAATTGATGGGTATGCAAAGGCTGGACAGATGGATGAGGCTAATGCGGCCTGCAGGGAGATGAAGGCGAGGGGGTTGCTGCCGGATTGCTGCACCTTCAACATTCTTTCTGCCGGAGCATACAAGTTTGGGAAGGCTGCACATGAGCAGGAGGAAGGTTCACTGATATCAGAAGATAGTATAGATATGGTGGTCTGTAGGCTTTGTTGGGATGGGCGGTTGGATGATGCCCGGCAGCTCGTGTCTATTGCAATTGAGCAGGGTGTTCCAGTGAGTGTTGCAGGATTTAATGCATTGATTGCTGCATATAGCAAGGAGGGATTGGAAGAAGAAGCTTTGGAGTTATATAGAATTATGAAAGAGATAGGCCTTGCACCCTTGTCATCCACTTTGAATTACTTGATAATGGGATTGTGCAATCAAGGAAGACTAGATGATGCACAGCTGCTGCTAGAACATATGATTAGTAAGGGGTATTGTGTGGGTACCTCATTTACCGTCTACATGGACTCATGCTTCCGATCTGGTAATGTAGAAGGCGCCTTGAAATGCTGGGATGATATGGTGAAAGTTGGCGTGCAGCCTGATTTTATTGCCTTCTCTGCATACATCAGTGGTCTTTGCAGATTGGATCACATAAACGAGGCTTATCGGGCATTTGTTGAGATGACAAGAAGAGGGCTTGTTCCGAACAATATCACTTACAACTCTCTCATATCTGCATTTTGTAGGGTTGGCTATGTAGCTGAAGCACTGAAACTAGAGCAGAAGATGAGGCAGAGCGGTCTTGTTCCTGATGTTTTCACAAGCAACATTCTGATTGATGGCTTTTGCAGAGAAGGAAGGTTGGATATAGTGAATAATCGTTTCTTGGACATGCGTAGTAGTGGCTTAACTCCTGACGTAGTGACATACAATACAATTATCAATGCATATTGCCGAGCCCAGGATATGAACGGTGCCATGATTTTCATGAATAAAATGCTTGCAGATGGCTGTGATCCAGATATTTTCACATATAATATTTGGATTCATAGCCTTTGTAACAACCATTCGATGAATCGGGCGTCGAGAGTGCTGGATGAACTAGTCGCTGCTGGTTGCACACCTAATTCAGTTACATACAACACACTGATGGATGGCATCTGCAGTGACGTCCTTGATCGAGCTATGATTCTCACTGGCAAACTGATTAAGATGGCATTTCAACCAAACACCATCACAGTCAATGTTTTCTTTTCTCATTTCTGTAAGCAAGGACTCGGAAGGCGGGCCCTTGTGTGGGCTGAGATGCTGAGAGAAGATTATGTTGCTTTTGATGATGCTACAATGAATATACTTGACTGGGCATACAGGGAGACGGAGGATAACCCCCAGGGTAGAAATGCAGATACTGACAAGTGTATGTTTCTTGAGTTCTTAATGCTCATAACGTACAACACTATGAGCAATAATAGATCCCCAAAGTTTAGACATGTGCCTGTTGAGACAGTTATTGATCCTGCTGGCAGCAACACAGTCAGAGTTTTGGACACTGGATAATAGGGAATTTCAAAACCACATGAGCTACTTGAAGACATGAGCCACACGACCGACATTTTTGGTCTCGAGAGGGACGTCTGCACGGAGACGACACAACAGCTGGCAGCCATGAGCAGTTCAGAACTAGAACCCTGCCGGTGCCTCCATGCCATCACTCAATCCACCCCGCTCAATGCTGGCCTTGCCTTCCGCGTTGGATAGGGAGCTGCAGATCAGGATCAGCTGGGAAATCGCCGCACTCGGCTCGCTCAGTGAGGGATAGAGAGGAAGAGTGCCGCCTCTAGGTTCTTCCCACCACCCTCGGTCGATCCTGGCGACATATGCCGCCTACCTCCAACGGTGGGAGGAAGGGAACCCACGCCCTCAGCTCTGACCCCGCCTCTGGTAGACACCCAGCAAGCTTCGACTGCGGCCGTCGTTCCTGCATCTGCCGCCAACTCCTCCGCGCAGCCAGGTTACTTGTTGCTGTCCCAGTCCCTCAAAGCCGCGTACACCAATGGCAGTTTGAAGAAAAGAGATGTATAGCTGCCGTCGTGGGGAAGTACAGAGGACTCCTCCCAGCAGTCCTTTGGCCCCTTGTATCAGCCCCATGAGGGGCCTTACAGCAAGGAGGATGGGATGTCCAGATGTGGCTCATTTTTTTATTGGTAATTTCCTACTCCTCATGTCCCGAACTACTAATACTCTTCTCGTTGTCTTAGTCTGAATAATGCACATATCGTGACTCTTCTGATGTCATGTTTGCTAATGCTTCATGTGTGTTATTGCAGGGAGCTATCAACATATAGCGTTTGTCCTCGTAGGTTTTCTATAATTATGATTTTTTGTGGATTCAGTTTATATGGTTTCCTTTTCCCATACTTGCATCTAGGTGTATAACTAACTGCTTGATGGAATTTGTCACACAATTTCAATGAAATTTCCAGTAGAGGACTTCTGTGTTGTTTGGATGTGTCTGCTAGCATATTATTGGAATTTTACAGTAGCTCTAAAGTGATATAGTGTGAAACTACAAAGTTGTATTTCAGTACCTCAGGACACAACTCCAAACCACCAATTACCTCTAGATCATACTACTGCTTGTGGATCAAAGTTTGGCTTCACGACCATCTGTAGCAAGCAAGGTTCAGAAGTTAGGCATAGACTGACCTCTCACTTTTGTCAACTATATAAAGATGCCTTGATCCTTGGGCAGCAGGTTATTATCCTAAGCAGACTAGCCTTCCGCAACAACAAATCTCATATACAACAACAAACATCAGAAGAGTAGGCACTGATCGACTCCCTTGTCTTTATTGGTGCTTCTCCTGCAAACATTAGTAGGCACTGGTCAGTTCAGAAAAAAAAGAGTAGGCACTGATCGACTCCCTCACCAAAGTATCAGAATTGTTGAGGTGACCATCGATTCTGCCGTGTCGTAAGAACCACAAGACAAACAGTTGTATCTAGCAGACATGTCAAGATCTCATAACCATAGGAATCCAAAAAATATTTATCAGTTACCACAGCTCATTGACACATTTACATTACTGGCTTATAACATTGGTCGACCTTTTTTTTCTCTGTGATTGCTACATGGTCTATAAACCTTAAAATCGACAATTTATTTATTCACATGTTTGCTTACCGTGCTCTGTTATATGCTCACGAAGATTGGTTCAATTCTGAATAGATGACAATTCTGCCTGTTGATCCTACAGAATTTTCTTCAGATCCCCACTGTTTCAAGCTGCATTGAAGTCTGGGATTTTCTAAGTGTCGATTCAGAGGTTAGTGTCTTCTAACGGTACCATGCCCAACCTTTTTCAAACTGTTGTGTGTAAGTGTAACTGTGAAATTTCCTCGTTACAGACATACATTCTCGGATTCTCCCTGAGTTATCCAGGCATTGTTAAGTGAGCTATCTCATTTTCATTGAGTTAGCTAGAAGCATCCAATATTCCTTTGTAGATATAAGATCAGGGATGTCATTTAGCATAGCAAACTGTATGCACATCTGTGAATTTATAGTCTAAACTGTGTACTGCTTGGTAACTCAAAAAATTATAGTGTTTTAGTTAAGTTTGATTAAAAGGATAGTCTTAACAGGTGTAGGTTCATCGCTCAAGTAGCTACACAGTAATCCCCTTTTTTAGTGATTCATGACTGATAGATGAGCTGAGCTTCAGATTTCATTAGAAGGATAGGCTGAAAACAGCTGCTCTGTTTCTGTGAACATGACCACATATGTGTTACAAAAGTCAGAGAAAAAGGAAATCACTATGTGGTCCATGGTTAGAGTTGCAGGAAAAAATTGAGTTTGTTTTCATTAGTTTTTTTTCCCACTTTGTTCTCGGCTATAGATAAACCATAGTTATTTCCTATGGATCACGTAGTTTTATAGACGCTGTTGACAATATGGACTGACCAAGTGACCATGGTTTGCAACAGAAAAATAAGTTAATTGCGAGCAAAGACTTTATGCACACTCTCAGTAGACTTGAAGTTAAAAACTTGCAGTAGATTGTCCTATATCGTTTCCTCACTTAGGCAATGGTACCATTGCTTTAAATGTTTTGTTAGTACCTTAGTGTTTTCTGTTCAAATGGGCATGGGCAATGCTTACGATGCCCACATTGATTCTACTAGCAATGCTGCCAGAAAGCTCTGTTCTGCATGAGGCTGTGGTTCTCCTTGGGCAATGTTCATGTGCATTTTATTTTTTGGTCCAGATGGTCATGTGTATTCAGTTCTTTCGTTAGGCATTGATAGGTTAGGAAACCTATGCGTCACAACTAAAGCCTATAAAGTTTGATATCATCTGCTTGTCTAACATTAGTTTTATATGTTACCATCTTTATAAACAAGGTAGTTGCCTATTTGATCTGAAGTCGGTGTTGTGACTATTAAAATCAGATAGTAAAATTCCGATGTTTGACCTTGCCATTCTGACATATCGGAGGCATACATGTAAATGTCATTTCTTTTTCTAAGAGCCCTAGCAGGCCAGCTGTGTACACGCACTAAATCTTCTAAGAATCACAACATGCTCCTCTGGTTTCTCTTGCTTTTGGGTGTATTAAAGTTCAGAGAGTACAATGTTAATGTTACACCTTGCTGTTCTCAAGCACACTATGCTCTAACTGAAAGATATGTATTTGTTTTGTAAGAAAATTTACGTGAGTGGGATATATATAGAGAGTAAGAGGAAATATAGATAGGTGTAGATTGGATTAAATAGAAATACACAGTTAAATAGTAGATTGATCAAAATAAATAAATGAAATTGAGTACTATAAAGAATATATCAAATAAAAATATAATGCAAATTAAAGATTGAGACTAATAGTACACTAAATTAAAACATATTTGAACTATTAGTCATTTTATTTGTGCACTTTTTATCTGTTATATGAATTAAAGTTAGTCTGTGCGTGTGGATTGTTGTGTAATATCTATTTGGTAGCTACAAGAAATTTATATAATACAGATGCTGAAGTATAGACAGGATTTAGAGAGCCCATTGGAAGAAGCAAAGATTTTAGAGAGATATCCAAGTTGACGTATATAGAGTCAAATTTGCCGCTTTCATTGGACTTCCTCTAAGGAGACAAGTCGTTGACCATGCTCTGTTGGAGAAGGGAATCGGAAAAGATCGAACTGATGCTAGGGTTAGGCAGGTCAATCGATTTTGGGACAAAATTTTGGTCATGCAGATGTTTTTCCTCCGAAAGTGTGCCCAATGAGAGTGGGACATTTTGCACTAAAAGGAGATCAACTTGAAGGATGAGTGGTTCACTAGGAGGAAAAACATATTGGAGATTTTTTCAATCAACCCGTAGCAACGCACGGACATATTTACTAGTAGTTAAAAAAGTACACTTAATATTATTTGTTCATGATGCAAAGATATTCTATTTTCTTCTAATATCCATGTTCTCTTGCATTTTCGGATCCTATGTTGTTTTAGTCATGATGGCTCAGATATCATGATGCGGCTTCAGTCCGTATATTTACTCAAGCTACGAAGGCAATTGTTGAGTCAGAGTTGAGCAATATCTGGAAGAAATAAAAGAGCTGCTTGCCGTGACTTGTACACATGCTGCGTGGTGTACCAGGATGAACGAGGAAGAAACGATCGAGAGCACAAGAGTTGCGCCTGACCAGGAGTACAGTTTCGGCATGCCTTGTGCAGGAGAAAAGCAAGGAAAAGATTATATTAATTATTTTGGTAAGCCTCGTTTAGTTGGAGATAGTAAAGAATACATCTGGTTTAAATGGGAAGAGATCAAGATGCGATATATCTTTCTGTTTCTGCCACGCAAGAAAAGGAGGCGATCAAACTCATGCATGCAATTTTGTTCGTGGGATCTGATGTGCTTATGTTCTGTTGGCTGGGGCCCACCAGCAGCCTATAGAGGATGGAATACACGTTGATTAATCTAGGAAGGTTAAAATTAGCTTTTATTTCTTAAGTCGGTATGTGTACCAGATTTATTTCCTACGCAAGTTTAGAATCGGCTACTCCTATAAAGCCATAGAGCATCCCTTGTAATAGTCAGATTTGAGTTATATGAAATAGACACGATGTGTGTTTGGGGTTAAAACCCTCGTACCGAGTTCGGGGAAAGCTGTCTAAAAATCCCTAAGTTTCTTGAGGAATCTTTGCAAAAACCTCTACTGGCGTGTGAGGTCCTGCAATGCGTAGGAGATTACAAGCTGAGCCTATACGGTTCGTCCACGTTATTCCTTCTACTAGAAGGGTTGGCGTGTTGTTTATGCGGAGTTTGTGAAGTTATTCGTAAACCCGCGATTGCTACTTGCTGTGATGGAGTTTTGTGCCGTGAAAGATCGGGCTAACAACGGATCGAATCTCGCCACGAGGTTCCCTCCACATCATCTGGTATCAGAGCACCAAGTTGCTCACGGCATGGCAGAGGAGATGGCCAGCACGTCATCACCGAGGAGGAGCTACTGGAGGTTGTCTAGCGATTTCATGCTGGAGGAGGAAGGCTACGGCGCCGAGCTTTTTCATACCTACTGTAAAGTGGGGGAGAGAGCTTGCGCCACCACGATTGACCACGACAGTTTGATCAACGCTGTCGGCATCGATATGGTGGAGAAGTTGTCGCTGTTGACAACACCACATCCACGACCGTACGTGTTGAGGAGGTGCCGCGACAGGCTCGACGTCACGCACCAAACTACGGTACAATTTTCTGTCGGCAGTTTTTCTTCCAAGGTTTTGTGTGATGTAATTCCGGTGCCATTGGTTTCGTGTCATCTGCTGCTGGGAGAACTATGGTTCAATGAAAAAGTTGCTGCATACGACCACCATGCCAGTACGTACACTGTTGCGGATGTCAAGGAATATGTCCTCAAGCCCCTAGAAAAGAAGATTTTCAGAACATGGAGAAACGATCGGCTGCAGAAGATAAGGGAACAGAAAGAAGCAAAGAAGAAAGAGGCTGAAGCTGCTGCAGTTTTTTTAGCGTCCCTAAAATCAGATGACGCCAATGATTCTTCTGAGATTTACTGGAAACCGAGGACGGTTTCTGTTGAAGAAGGGGAGGATGATGCGGCTTCAGTCCGTATATTTACTCAAGCTACGAAGGCAATTGTTGAGTCAGAGGACATGCATGTATATGCGCCAGGATATATACAGTTGAACCAGCAATATCTGGAAGAAATAAAAGAGCTGCTTGCCGTGACTTGTACACATGCTGCGTGGTGTACTAGGATGAACGAGGAAGAAACGATCGAGAGCACAAGAGTTGCGCCTGACCAGGAGTACAGTTTCGGCATGCCTTGTGCAGGAGAAAAGCAAGGAAAAGATTATATTAATTATTTTGGTAAGCCTCGTTTAGTTGGAGATAGTAAAGAATACATCTGGTTTAAATGGGAAGAGATCAAGATGCGATATATCTTTCTGTTTCTGCCACGCAAGAAAAGGAGGCGATCAAACTCATGCATGCAATTTTGTTCGTGGGATCTGATGTGCTTATGTTCTGTTGGCTGGGGCCCACCAGCAGCCTATAGAGGATGGAATACACGTTGATTAATCTAGGAAGGTTAAAATTAGCTTTTATTTCTTAAGTCGGTATGTGTACCAGATTTATTTCCTACGCAGGTTTAGAATCGGCTACTCCTATAAAGCCATAGAGCATCCCTTGTAATAGTCAGATTTGAGTTATATGAAATAGACACGATGTGTGTTTGGGGTTAAAACCCTCGTACCGAGTTCGGGGAAAGCTGTCTAAAAATCACTAAGTTTCTTGAGGAATCTTTGCAAAAATCTCTACTGGCGTGTGAGGTCCTGCAATGCGTAGGAGATTACAAGCTAAGCCTATACGGTTCGTCCACGTTATTCCTTCTACTAGAAGGGTTGGCGTGTTGTTTATGCGGAGTTTGTGAAGTTATTCGTAAACCCGCGATTGCTACTTGCTGTGATGGAGTTTTGTGCCGTGAAAGATCGGGCTAACAACGGATCGAATCTCGCCACGAGGTTCCCTCCACATCATATCAGAGCAAGGAGGTGAAGATACAGGAATGTGAGAGTTGTCAGATTTTCAAATTTGAAGCCAAGCTAATATATGCAGAGGTCAATTTACTTGCAGTTGCTCCACTTCCATCTGAAACTCTGAACTTGTGACATCATTCAGAGTGTATGATCAAACCTTAACCTGTGAAACAAATCCAAGCTCCCTGGTAACAATCTTGAATCACCACTAAACCTTAACTTGTGAAAGAAATTCCCGCTGTCCGGTAACAATTCTGAATCGCCGTCTCGAACCATAGGCCAAAAACTCTGATCCACATGATGGCATGCATTGTTCATTTTAGCATGTATCTGTTTGCAAAATGTGATTGCTGAAAATAAATTTCAGGTGCAGGTTGATCAAATGAAGGCGTGAGCGAAGAACGATCTGACAAAGAGTCTGCCCTGAGCCACAAGGTTCTGATTCAGCAATCATTCTGGCGCATTAGCAAACTGAAATTGTCTTTTTTTGTTGTGAATCAAATTTCAATCTGAAAATTTATGTGATGGAAAATACGTGCTCGGTATATGTGCACTTGATACGTTAAAGGGCAGTAAGCACTGGGATGATATGGTGAAAGTTGGTGTGCAGCCTGATTTTATTGCCTTCTCTGCATATATCAGTGGTCTTTGCAGATTGGATCACGTAAACGAGGCTTATCGGGCATTTGTTGAGATGACAAGAAGAGGGCTTGTTCCGAACAATATTACTTACAACTCTCTCATATCTGCATTTTGTAGGGTTGGCTATGTGGCTGAAGCACTGAAACTAGAGCAGAAGATGAGGCAGAGCGGTCTTGTTCCTGATGTTTTCACAAGCAACATTCTGATTTATGTTTTTTTGCAGAGAAGGAAGGTTGGATATAGTGAATAATCGTTTCTTGGACATGCGTAGTAGTGGCTTAACTCCTGACGTAGTGACATACAATACAATTATCAATGCATATTGCCGGGCCCAGGATATGAGCGGTGCCATGATTTTCATGAATAAGATGCTTGCAGATGGCTGTGATCCAGATATTTTCACATATAATATTTGGATCCATAGCCTTTGTAACAACCATTCGATGAATCGGGCGGCGAGAGTGCTGGATGAACTAGTTGCTGCTGGTTGCACACCTAATTCAGTTACATACAACACACTGATGGATGACATCTGCAGTGACGTCCTTGATCGAGCTATGATTCTCACTGGCAAACTGATTAAGATGGCTTTTAAATCAAACACCATCACAGTCAATGTTTTCTTTTCTTATTTCTGTAAGCAAGGACTCGGAAGGCGGGCCCTTGTGTGGGCTGAGATGCTGAGAGAAGATTATGTTGCTTTTGATGATGCTACAATGAATATACTTGACTGGGCATACAGGGAGATGGAGGATGACCCCCAGGGTAGAAATGCAGATACTGACAAGTGTATGTTTCTTGAGTTCTTAATGCTCATAACGTACAACACTATGAGCAATAATAGATCCCCAAAGTTTAGACATGTGCCTGTTGAGACAGTTATTGATCCTGCTGGCAGCAACACAGTCAGAGTTTTGGACACTGGATAATAGGGAATTTCAAAACCACATGAGCTACTTGAAGACATGAGCCACACGACCCAAATTTTTGGTCTCGAGAGGGACGTCTGCACGGAGACGACACAACAGCTGGAAGCCATGAGCAGGCCGCCATGCCATCCCTCAACCCACCCTGCTCAATGTTGGCCTCGCCTTTTGTGTTAGAGAGGGAGCGCAGATCAGGATCTGCTGGGAGATTGCCGTACTCGGGCTGCTGTAGGGCAAGATGATCATTGTGTCTTCCAGCAAGGATGATCTCGTCGATGCCTCACCGGAAGAGGAGTTCGAAGAACGACCTGTGGCACTCAGAGAAGTGTTAACTTGCATCAAGGCATGAAAGAATATACTCTTATTTTTTTGAACAATACTCTTCTTCTTTTGTCGATACATCCTTTGAATGAAAAAATGCACTTTAATATTATTTGTTCATGATGCAAAGATATTCCTTTTTCTTTTTAATATACATGTGTACTTGTTCTGAGGGAAGCCTTTTTTTTTTGCATTTAGGATCTTATGTTCTTTTGGTCATGATGGCTTAGCAACGTGATGAAGAACAGGAACATGAGAGCTGCCAGAATTCCAAATTTGAAGCCAAGATAAGGTATGCAGAGATCAATTTACTTACAGAACTAGTTTCATCATTCAGAGTGTATTGCCAAATCATATCATAACATGTGAAACAAATCGCAGTTGTTTGGGTGCAATTTCGAATCACCACCAAACCTTAACCTGTGAAACAAATGCTAGCTTTCTGGTATGAATCGCACCCGGAACCATAGGCCAAAACCTGTCATCCACATCACGACCTGCATTGTTCTTTGTGGCATTATCTATTTTGAAGAATGTAATTGTGCAAAACATATTTAAGGAGCAGGTTGATTAAATTAAGGCGTGGGCCGAGAACACTTTGACAAAGAGGCAGCAAACCCCGAGCCACACTTTGGAGGGCAAGGCGAGGAGGAACCACTGGGCAGCTCGGTTGGCGCGGCAGGCAGAGCAGATCTGGACACGTGCTGTCCCGATTCGGGTGCTGAAGCTAAGATCCTGCTGAAGAACCCTGAGTGATATCACCCTGGGACAAGATTTTCTGAGAATGCAATGAAATTTGTGCAGAAATCATCACCGCTTTATTTTGCAGAATATGATGACACCACAATTACATATTTGTCCGTAGAACAATTATCCATGGTTATTTATCTCGTTGTTCACTGTCATCATCGTAATAGCTGATTAAAGTGACTAGATCTGTGGTATTGTCTCATTTACATGCACTTTATGTCCATAGCCGTTGCTTACCTGTGTTTATCATAAATTAGTTGCATTTTCTACTGTAGCTATCTGCTGATTTGAATTACGCAATCTGGCATCCATGCTCATTCCCATGGATTTTTGCTTTGACTCGTTTTACTAGTAGCTATGTAGTGATCTTGGCTTTGTGGTTTGTTGGGCACCTGTAAAATGTCAGCACACTGCCACTGATACTACTGGAAATTACTTCTGGCTCTAAACATAATTATGAAAATACTCACCAGTTTGTGCCTGTTCTTGCAGAACTGGAGTCAGTTGGCTCTAAATGGAGGATATGGAAGTACTTTTTTTTTTTTTTGACAGGATCCGATTTCATATAAAGGAACCTAAAAAGATAATATATTTATTAATTACAAGATTCGACGCTGATAGCCAACAATATATCGAAGAATCACCTAAATCTATGGGAAATATGAACGATGCAGTACAAGTTATGACGATTTCCGGCGTGTCAAGATCTGATGGAAAGTCTGGTCCGGCACGGGGATGAACTTGACGACCCAGCCGATGGGCCACGACACGGCAGCGATGGCGAGGCAGACGCCCCACTGCCCCAGTCCCAGCCTTTTGGTGCCGGCAAACCTTGTCAGCACCTCCACCATCACCACCTGCAGGACGAGCGTCACGGTAATGATGGCTAGGGACATCTTGTTCTTGAGCACCCCGGCGAAGACGTTCTTCTTCTCGATCTCCCGCGCGTTGAACTCGTTAAACACCTGGCAGAGGACGAAGACGTTGAAGATCATGGTGCCGTTGGCCTTCTCGTCGGTGCCGAAGACGTCCCGGCCCTGGTACAGGAGCGCCAGCAGCACGGCGATCTGGAAGGCCGCCAGCGCCACGATGTTGCGCCACATTGCGTTGCTAATGAGCGGTGCAGTGCGGCCGATGGGCGGACAGTCCATGAGCGCATTGGTGGGCCTGTCCGTGGCGAGCGCCACCGCGCCCATGGTGTCCATGATCAGGTTCAGCCACAAGAGTTCCACAGCCGTGAGCGGCATCTTGCCCGTGGTGATCGCCGACACGAAGTTGATGACGATCGCGACGCTGTATACGGTGAGCTGGAACTGGATGAACTTCTGGACGTTGTTGTAGACGCCGCGTCCCCACCTTGTGGCCGTCACCACCGTGGCGAAGTTGTCGTTGAGGATTATGATGTCGGAGCTCTCCTTGGCTACCTCGGTGCCCTTGACGCCCATGGACAGCCCTACATCAGCCTCCTTGAGCGCCGGCGCGTCGTTGGTGCCGTCGCCGGTCATGGCCACCACGTGGCCCTTCTGCTTCAGCCGCTGCACCAGAAGCAGCTTGTCTAGCGGCAGCGACCGAGCCATGACGCGGATATTGTCCACGATCTCGAGCTGCTGCTTCGGCGACATGGCGCGGAACTCGTGCGCCTCGATGACGATGCCGTCGGGGTCGTTGCTGGATACTATTCCGCATTCCTTTGCTACCGCGCGGGCCGTGAGGATGTTGTCGCCGGTGACCATCTTGACGGCGACGCCGGCCTTCGTGTATGCTTCAATGGCCGCTTTGACCTCTGGTCGGCACGGGTCTGTCAAGCCGACGAAGCCCAGCAATGTAAGCCCCTCGTCGTCAATCTTTGTTTGATCGTTGCTGACTTCCTTGTAGGCGAAGGCGATGCACCGGAGGCTGCCGACCGCCATGTCACTGATGACCTTCTCGAGGTTCTTCCTCTCCTCCACGCCGAGATCACGCGACGCTCCATCCGTGTCGACGTACATTGAGCAATTAGCCAAGACCATCTCGGCGGCGCCTTTTCAGTGCGCGGTCACCGAGCCGGTGGCGTTGTCCTGAATCATCGCGCAACTGCGCATCTTGTCGGAGTTGAACGCCTCAAGGCGCAGCACCTTGCAGCTCTTGTTCAACGCATCGGCGTCCATGCCGAGGTCCGCCATGGCCCAGGACAGCAGCGCCTTCTCCGTCGGGCTGCCAGATATCTCCGGCGGGGAAATATTGTCCGGCTTGTACACGCTTCCCGTGGTGTTGATCCCAGCTCCTTGGCAGAGCAGGCTCACGACGCTGCCAGCGATCGCCGTGTCGGCCATAGCCTGCTCAGTGCCGACCCAGAACTCGGTCACCTTCATCTGGTTCAGCGTGAGCGTTCCGGTCTTGGCAGTGCAATTGACCGTGACGAAGCCCATTGTCTCGCACGCCGACTGACGGCGCACCAGCGCGTTCTCCTTCGTCATCCACTCCACGGACAATGCGAGCGTCAGAGGCAGCGCAAGCGCGAGGCCCCTGGGATGGCGACGACGATAATGGTCACGAGCAGCGGCTTCACTTTGTCGTCCTTGGTGCAGCCTGTGAAGTGACGCGCGGTGAGCGCGATTGCGATGGCCACCGTGGCCGCAGCGCTGATCTTGCCGAAGATCGATTTGTGGCATTCGATGAGCTCTTGGAGCGGCGTCGGCTCGGTGGTCTCCTTGGTGATGGTGTTCATCATCTCGCCCCACAAGGTGTCGGTGCCGACCGCGGTGACGAGCATCTCGCCAAAGCCTTTGACGACCTTCACGCCGGCGGCGAGGAAGGGGCTCTTCTCGGGGTCGATCTCGGTCCGGTGGGGCTCTCCTGTCATGCTCGACTCGTCCACCTCGAGGGTGTACCCCTGGATAAGCACCCCGTCTGCCGGCACGGAGTCGCCGATATTGAGTATCACCAAATCGCCGACGACGATGTCGAATATGGAGATCTCTTGCCATCGCGCGGCGCGGACGACGGTGACGGAGATGGACTGGCTGGCCAGCTTGTCGAACCTCTTGGCCTGTCTGTGTTTGCTGTCGGCGGCGGCGGCGGCGAGGAGAAGTGTCGCAAGGATGATGCCGACGCCTTGGTACCAGCCGTTCATGAGGCCGTTTAGTTTGATGTCCAAGCGACGACGACGACGGTGCAGACAAGGAGCAGCTTGGTGAAGCCATCGCACATGTCCCAGACGTGGCTGAAGAAGCTCTTGGGTGTGGGCTTCGTGCACGTGTTGGCGCCGAACGCCTCCCTGCGGCGGCGCACGTCGCTGTCATCCCCACGGATGCCGCACCTCGCGTCGGAGACCAGCGCGTCGGCGATGCCGTAGCTGCCCCGAGGCGTCGGAAGCAGTCCACGCGCTTCTCCTTGACCAGGCCCTTGAAGGACGCGTCGTCGGCGGTGACGGAGAACGCTGCGCCGTTGTTGTTCGAGTCGGACGCACCGTCGTGGTGGATCTCAATGGCGATGTGGGGCAGGAGTACGGCGGCGTACAGGTTGGCGAGTCGTGCCAGCCTGTGACACGTCCGGATGACGTTCAGAGCCTTTCGCCATTGCCTCGCCGGCTTCCACGACGGTGTCATGGAGCGCCGCCCCGAGGGTTTGCAGCGATTTAAGACAAGAGACGAGAACGATGAGAAAAGAAAACCCTGATGGATGGATCGATGGGGCGTGCGGATGTCTTATTTATGGAGGCAAAAAACGTACAGTTGAATGGTCGTACAAAGGTCATAGTGTCGGAGGTCACCGTCGTGGTGGGACATGGGGCAGGAGTTCGTCGGCGGACGGGTTGAGGTCACCGTCGTGGTGGGACATGGGCAGCGGACGGGTTGCCGAGTCGCGCCAGCCTGTGACACGTCCGGATGACGTTCAGCCATTTCCTCGCCGGCTGCCACGAGGGCGGGTTGTTCGAGATGTCGGTTGACTCCATGAGTTTTGGTGGCAAGACGATAATTAGCTGGCAGATGGGTGGACGAGCTCTGGACTGTAGGCACACCGGGAAACGCCTGAATTTTTGATTGGGTGGACCTTCGTATATATAGGCAAAACTGCGGGACCCACATATGGAACATAGTTTCCGACAAATTTTTTATCTAAAAAAAAGTTTCCCGACAAATGCCAAAGTTTCCCCGGCTCGTGTGGTGCACCCCCCTCTCCCTGAACTTAACCTCCTTTGATTTGGAAACTAGAGGAAATATACAGGGTTAGGAAGTTTTCCTAAGATAGCACTGTTCACAACTTTGATTCCTGGGAAAGGGAAAGGTGGAGGACCGGTATAACAATTTTCCGGACGAGAACTTATAAATTTTGAGAAATATTGGTAAAATAACTTCAGAATCCATAAATTCATTTAAAATTTGGTGGAATATTTATTTTTTCCCTGATTTTCACGTACTTTGAGTGGGTGGACCTTCGTAAAGATAGACAAAACTGCGGGACCCACACTTTCACGTACTTTGAGTGGGTGGACCTTCGTATAGATAGACAAAACTGCGGGACCCACACTTTCACGTACTTTGAGTGGGTGAACCTTCGTATAGATAGACAAAACTGCGGGACCCACACTTTCACGTACTTTGAGTGGGTGGACCTTCGTATAGATAGACAAAACTGCGGGACCCACACTTTCACGTACTTTGACTGGGTGGTGCGTTTCGGTACATCTCCCCTCTCCCTGAACTTAAAAGGCGATTAGGCCCCGGCTAGTTAATTATTTACGACGTTCTATATATACGACGCAACCGTGTGTTCCTTCCTCCAGTCTCGGGCGTCAAAACGTGGGATCTTGAGAGAAGGAGGCGTGGTCGACGAAGAATTGGTACTGGATGCCAGTATGGCTGGTGACGGCGGGGCGACGAGTGGCCGAGCTGAGGCGGCCCTGAGCGAGCATGCGCCTAGGCCATGAACACATGTACGCCGGTACACGACTAGGCCATGCACACGCACATGTACACATAAGCTATGCAAGCAGTTGGATGCGCTGCTAGCACCGGTGGTCCGCCCGGCCACCCGCGGGAAGCAGGACGGGGCCCAACTGCTCGCCGTCGCTCTAGTGCGCGGCGGTCATCGCCGGCGCCAACCATTCGTACAAATACGGTCGTACGATGACTTAATATGTTGTTAATGCCCACCGTGTCCTTTTTTTCCGAAGGGGTACGGTGCCATCTAGGGGATTTACCGACGCAGAAGCCCTCGTTCTCACCCAAATCTCAAAAAAAACCACTCAAGCCGCCTCATTAAAACCCGGCCAGTCCCTTTCGGTACCCTGCTTAGGAAGAGTGCGTCAGAAACTTGCCGCCTCTTTAACCATCCACAATCTTTACATCGTTTACAAGTTTGCCGATGATAAAGCTAGGTGGTTCATCGACCCAATTACAAGATCTTTATCACTAAAGCATGAACTAGCTAGTTCATGGGCAACCTCATTAGCTTCCCTCGGGCGGTGTTTAAAGGACACTCTATCAATTTGAGACACAAGATCAACACAATCAGCAAAAACTACAAAGGAATCTCCCCGACCATGCTTCTTCACCAGTTCACCTCTATTGCCTCCGCTGCAGTAGCTGAGGCAATATTTGGAAGATAAGTAGTTGTAGTAGCAATAAATCGTCCTTCGGAGTCTCGAAGCACTCCTTCTACAGAACCTGCAAACACATCAGCATGGAAAGAACCATCGACATTTACCTTTAATTGTCTTGGGTTCGGCCTGACCCATCTCTTCCTTGATGGATTTGGTTTCATTAAGGATTTAGTTGTGTTGGCAGTAATACTCAACACATACATCTTGCACCGAATCATAGGAGGCACCGTTTCATTGTGAGTATGTCTTCGGCGGATCCACCAAAGATACCAACATGCAACTGAAATTGTGTATGAAATCAAGCCCTGGCGTCGTACCTGTTTCTCTACGGAGAAGATCCTCCAAGATCGCTGATCCAGCATGGTCTACTCCACAAGCCTCCTCGATCAATGAATAATCCTAGTAACTGTCACATCTCGCTTGTGCCGTTGGACAGAGGAATAAAAAATGTGAGATATCTTCGGCTGCTAGATAGCAAATAGGACACTCTCCACGCTTCCCTTATCCCCTCCCTCGTGCTACAGTTGGGAGAGAGGTGAAAAGGGAGCTCCGCCCGATCCAGTGCTCCGCCGACGGTTGATCCGTTGGTCCCCTCCTCTCCGGCTGCCGTTGAGGTGGATGGAGAGTGGGGGGACCTCGGATTCGTGCCGGAGGCGTGTAGATAGTAGTTTAAGTTCTCCTGGCGGCGCTGGCGAGGTGGTGGCGGCGGCGGCGCGGTGGAATAAAGGTGCGGGCGTCCCTTCCCCTCCTTGGCGAGGTCCCTTGGGGCGTTGCCGATGGGCGCCCGGTGTGTGTCCTGAGGGTGGCCTTCGTGGCGGAGGTGAAGGCTACCGGAGGACTTTTTGGTCCCTCGTCCCCGTCTTCGTCTCAGCGTGGGTGCTCCTGGCCATGCTGAGGGGGTTCTGGGGGTCGTGCGGTGGAGTGCTGGTGTCTGGCGCCGGCTGCTTCCGCCGCCTGTACAGGAGGTCTGGCTTTCCCTGGATCTCGGAGTTCCTTGTCGTCTTTTGGTGCGGTGTCCAGGCGTCTCCGGCCGGCCGTGGTGGCCTGGGGTTGGGTGCCGTCGACTTCGTGCTCTGCTTCATCTGCGGCTTGTTTTCTTCTTCCTCCGGCCGGCCTTCGTGGCGGAGGTGAAGGCTACCGGAGGACTTTTTGGTCCCTCGTCCCCGTCTTCGTCTCAGCGTGGGTGCTCCTGGCCATGCTGAGGGGGTTCTGGGGGTCGTGCGGTGGAGGGCTGGTGTCCGGCGCCGGCTGCTTCCGCCGCCTGTACAGGAGGTCTGGCTTTCCCTGGATCTCGGAGTTCCTCGTCGTCTTTTGGTGCGGTGTCCAGGCGTCTCCGGCCGGCCGTGGTGGCCTGGGGTTGGGTGCCGTCGACTTCGTGCTCTGCTTCATCTGCGGCTTGTTTCTTCTTCCTCCGGCCGGCCGTGGTGGCGAGGGGGGAAGTGGGATCAAGGCGTGCTTTCGGCGGTGGCTCCGGCAAGCTGTTTTCGTGCTAAGTGCAGGGCTGGAGGGAAGAGGGTGGTTGCGGGGAGGAGGCGCCATGGCCGTGCGCTTTCAGCGAGCTCAGGTTCCGTCGCTTGCGGCGGACGGATTCTGCGGTCTTCTACATGTGTGGGGTGCTCCCGTCCCAGGGATGGCGGCGGCCTGGTGCTCTCCTCTCCGGCGGCGTTCCGGCGCTGGGGGGTTGGCGTCAGGCGGTGCGGCGGTTCAGCGGTAGGCCTCCCAGGTGCTTCTGGCGCTGCTGTTGTGCTATTCTCGACAGCTTGTTCTTCTGCGTTCTTCTGTTTTTCTTCTCTTTACTTTGTTGAGAACGCAGTGTGGATCCTTCAAAAAAAATAGGACACTCTCCACTTGTGCCACCCACCTAATCCTGTAGACTTGGTGTTGCGCAGGCATAGATGTGAGCCTTTTCAACTCTGTAAAATGTTGATAAATGAGTAAAAAATTGTTGCTTGTTCAAAAAAACAAAGATTTAAAACAATACTCCAGGCTGGACGAGGAGAGACAGCAAGGAAGCTTCGCCCACACCAAAAATAGGAGACGCGCTTACCATGTACAAGGGTCACAAATTTAAGCTTCAGGAAACTAGTAGGCCGCAAATATCTGAAACGCGCTAACGTATGCTGGATGAACCGCTTCGTTGTCGTTTCGACGATGAATTTGTTTCTTTCGTCACAAATACGGGATAAACATATATTGTTGGTGCAAAATCAGGGAGGAGGCGGTCCACGTTTCTCAGCCTACCAGGTGTGTTCTTCTGACTGGACGTGACGTCCAAGTGGGTAGCTCACTTTTCTTGTTTGCGATTTTTCACTCCTGGTTACCTTTGTAAGGCTTTGTTGCCGTATACATATATACCATTTTTTTACTATAATAAAGATCAGATCTGCTTATTGCTCTGTCTTTTTACTTTTTACTAGCTAACTGCGATGCTACGGGGTGATTTTATAAATATCTTAGCCCACGAGTAATTTCAGTATTAAAAATCAGTTTTCGGGAAAATTCTTTCCTAACTACTACGTCGCGCGCGCAGGAGTTTTTAGGATGGCACGACCTGGGTGAGAACTGTTGGTCAGGTTTTTATATGTGTGGGTGTTCAGTGTCAATTGATTCGGTTACAAAAAAATTGGTGTTCTAAAAATGTTAGCTAGCCGGTTCATTTAAAAAAGAACCAAAAATCCCCATGACCAAATGATATGGTTGTTTTCGATTTTAATTGAACAGAACCGACACGCAATGACATCATGGCAGCAAAGAAAATTTGAAGGAAAAAATGCATCAGCTCCGTTGTTCTCCTTTAACAAAGAACCAAATCATCACAATTAGGAGAATTCTTGGAAAAAACAATTAGGAGAATTCGATTCCAAATATGCATTAGTGTATTTACAAATGGACACTACGTGATTTATGAAGCACACACATGACTCGACATAGTGTTGACTGAATACAAATCCCAAAACATGTAATGGAATGATTTGTCAACTATGTGCTATCCCTATCTTCCATGTAGTCGTCCTCTTCAGAGTTCAGCATCATGCTCCATTTCTTCCCCTACAGAAAAACAACAAACTAATCTGTCTACAAAGCATCCAACTAAAATAAACTTTATTTAATAGAACCATCAAACTAGAACTGAACATATCTATTTTTCATTTTAGTTTGGACAGTGACAACATTGACCACAATTTTGTTTTGCTGCATTAGCACCTCAAGAACATGATTCCACCATTTCAGTAAGGAGGCGAATCACAGATCGCAAACAGAGCTATCTAAGTTGATTGTTCCATTCAGACTGACTACAGACATTAAACAAAATCCACCTTGCTTAGTAAATTACATTATCTACTCCATCTCTTTATGCAGCAGATGAATATTCATAATTTCTATCCCTTGAGCCTGTAACTGACTGAAAATCCAGAACTTCAAGCTTTAAGTAAATGTCTAACAAATATTGGAAACAAGGGTAATACCAAATGTATTATGCCCTAGTCAAGTTGGTGCCTTCTTGTGGTTGTGGATGCGTGAATGACACTGCCAATGTTGGCTCCTCACAGAAACACACAAATATGTACAACTGACAAAAGAATAAGGAGATACAACTATAGAGGAGGATGCTATCACCAATTTCTTACCTTCGTGGATAGATATATGGGGCAGGTGAGGAAAAAAGGCCGACGGCAACATAAATTAGGGCAGAGCCATATTGCCGATGCCATTGTGTATGTACCTAGGAGCAAATGAGAAGTAAAAAAGAGCTATACTTCAAATCAGCCAAAGAGTAAACAGACCAATAAACATGATACTTGCTGGATCTTAAAATGAGAAATTCCAAATGCATAACTTTGAATAATGCCAAAAAATCCAGCTATGCAAATCAGTAAACATAGACTCGTGTTTACCATTTATGATTAAATCAACTGTCTTATTTCTAGTTTGTGATTTCCATTAATTTTGTACCATACTTTGGTAAACCAGCCGTTAGTTCCTCTCCTTAAGTTTCCCACTGTTATCACTTAGATAAACCAGTTTGGTACTATCCAGGGAAAGGTTTCTTTGAAGCCTACTACTTCTTCCTCACAAGATGACTGAATATCTCATTGTAATGGCACTAATAAAGAACCAAATAAGGAAAAAACTGATGTTGAACTTCTAAACCTTACTTGCTGCCATGTAATGACTACGTACTGACCTTACAAAGTAGAATGCCTATGTGAAGACCAAGAAGTCACCCGTATGAAATTCAGCTAATCTTAGCATTCAACAATGAATGAAAAACAGCTAGCAAGAGAAAATCTGAACTCCAAACCAGTAAACTGCAGCTTGTAAAATGAATATAACCAAATTAAGGAAACATACCATTTATATTCTCACAAAAGGGCTGATAAAAAGGAAACGTACCTGCCAATTCAGAATATCCTAATGTTTTGCTTGTCCTAAAAAGAATACCTACATATGACTATGCTATTTATTCGCATGTCATTTACCAGAAGATCCATCAAAGAATACACAGTTCCTTACAAAAGAGGACTCGCCAACACACACTGAACTCTAGTACCCGACAGTCCGTCACATACTGTAAACTGGGAGTGTAGCTTGAAATAATTATGGGCTGCACCGTAGGCCGCCTTGTTGATGCACACCTCCACGAGCCACACGGCACGACCATTCTTGGCACGCTTCGCTCCAGTCACGATGGTGGTGCTCATCTCAGGCGCCGTCGTGCCGGTGCGGGATCCTACAGACCGTGCTGACGCAGCTTATCAAATGAATGGATCTACATCACCATCAATCGAGCTGAAGGAGGGTAAAGTATGGCACCAGGTTGGAAGACGGCGGATCTGGCTGTAGCGGCAACAACCTGTAGGGCGAAGGAGGAAGAGGCCCGCGAGCGGGAGATGCTGGGTTTTCATCGTGTTTCTTCCTGCCACGCAGACGGAGCAGAAAAAATAAACAATATTGCTGGTCTGTTGCGCCGTCGCATCAAGGTTTTACGGGGTATTAAGGGTAGATTAAATTACGGACGGGAGAGCGATAGTCATTAGGCAAATCAACGACGGTTTTCATGTGGGTGGACGTGACGGCGGGCAATGTCGCGCCAAGTGGTAACGATAACGCGTTGTGCAAAATCAACGGCGGTTTTCATGTTTTCAACCGGTGATTTGCCTAATGACTATCGCTCTCTCGCTGTCTCGCATACGTCGACCCAATCAAAGCCTTCCATCCCTCGCTTCTACTAATCCATTTTGCTTCCACAAACACACACGAGAGTTCAGAAATTCTCTATAAACTATTATTATATGTTTGTCGTTTCGACGCATCACGTGAGTACAAGTCATCTAAATATCTTTTGCTTATTTTCAGGTGGATTTGCATTGCACGATTTCTGCAATATGTGAGCTGTATGTGAGTTAGAACTGAAATTTCACCGGTTGCATATAAGTTGCAGCTAAGATTATATAGTTGTACATGAGTTGCAACTAGACAAACATGTCCCCAACCATCGATCCGAGAAGCAGCCCAAGGACCCGCTGGTCCTGAGTCCACCATTGGTGGTACGCCGGGTTGGGGACGGTCGAGGTGGACATGAAGGCCGGCACCAGAGAGATTGGTGTCTTCGACAGGTTGATGTTAGCAATGCTTTTCTTCACGGGTTTTTTAAATGAGGACGTCTATATGCAGCAACCCCCAGGGTTTGAGTATGATCGGTAACCCTCTCATGTCTGCAAGCTTCAACGGTCTATCTATGGTCTGAAGCAGTCACCCCGTGCATGGTATGCTCGCTTGAGTCAGCTTCTTCATCAGCTTGGTTTCGTCTTGTCCAAGGCTGATACGTCTCTGTTTATATTTTCACGCGACGGGTTCACGTATACATGTTGGTGTATGTTGATGATATTGTCATTAGTGGCTCTACTCCAGAGGTTGTTGATCGTCTGGTGCGTTCCCTCTCAAACAGTTTTCCTATTAAGGATTTGGGTAAGCTGGATTATTTCCTTGGATTGGAGGCGTCTTACAATTTAGGGGGTATGACATTGACTCAGCGGAAGTGTGCTCTCGATCTTCTTCATCGCGTCAACATGGAGAATTGTAATGTCACCTCCACGCCGCTTGACACTTCTGTGAGATTGGCTCGTGACACGGGTTCGCCACTTGGTGCCGATGATTCTTTCCGGTATCGCAGTGTTGTTGGCGGACTGCAGTATTTGACCCTCACTCGTCCGGACATTTCTTTTGCTGTGAACTCACATGGGAGTCAG
This sequence comes from Poa pratensis, assembly GCA_947311845.1. NCBI lineage: Eukaryota > Viridiplantae > Streptophyta > Magnoliopsida > Poales > Poaceae > Poa > Poa pratensis. The sequence goes on along the minus strand of CAMZMU010000085.1, from coordinate 3,731,706 downwards.
TTAAGCGCATCCTGCGATATGTCAAAGGCACACTACAAACTGGTTTGCGTTTTTGCAAATCTCCATTATCCGACACTAGTATTTTTACGAATGCAGATTGGGTAGGTGACGTGGATGATAGGCGCTCCACGAGTGGCTTTGCAGTATTTGTTGGACCGAATCTCATCTCATGGAGTTCGAAGAAGCAACCTACAGTTTCGAGATCAAGTACCGAGGCTGAGTATAAGGCATTAGCAAATGGTGCTGCTGAACCTATATGGGTAGACTCTCTACTCAATGAACTTGGAGTAACTGATACGCCTCCAACGTATCTATAATTTCTGATGTTCCATGCTTATATTATACCAATTGCTACATGTTTTATATACACTTTGTGTCACTTTTATGCATTCTCTGGAACTAACCTATTAACAAGATGCCACAGTGCCAGTTCATGTTTCTGCGTTTTTGGTTCCAGAAAAGTTGTTCTGCAATATTCTCGGAATTGCACGAAACAAGAACCGAAGTCCCTATTTTCCAACACGTACACGAATTCCGAAGGGAGACGAAGTGGGGCACCGAGGCGCCCACACCCCTCCTGGCGCGGGTGGGCCCACAGGCGCGCCGCCAGGGGTGAGGAGCCCTCGGGCCTCCACCGACGCCGCCCTTCGCCTATATATTCTTCTTTTCGGGAAAACTCTAAGGACCCGAGCCAATACTCCAGAAAACATCCGCCGTCGCCGCCGTCATCAACCCTAACTCGGGAGGGTTCTGAGCTCTCCCCGGCACCTGCGGAGAGGGAATCATCACCGGAGGGCTCTACATCGCCATGCCTGCCTCCGGAGTGATGTGTGAGTAGTTCATCCCTGGACTATGGGTCCATAGCAGTAGCTAAATGGTTGTCTTCTCCACTTGTGCCATCATGTTTAGATCTTGTGAGCTGCTATCATGATCAAGATCATCTTATTGTAATGCTACATGTTGTTTTGCTGGGATCCGATGAATATTGATACTATGTCAAGTTGAATATTGTATTATCATGTCTATGTCTTTATGATCTTGCATGCTCTCCGTTACTTGTTGAAACTCTGGCAAAGTGAATGCTTGTGACTCCAAGAGGGAGTATTTATGCTAGATAGTTGGGTTCAGCCTCTATTTAATCTGGGGGAGTGACAACAACCTCTAAGGTTGTAGATGTGCTGTTGCCACTAGGGTAAAACAGCAATGCTTTGTCTAAGGATGAATGTGTTGTTTACATTATGCACTTTACTTAATGCAATTGCTGTTGCTTGCAACTTAATACTGGAAGGGGTGCGGATGCTAACCCGAAGGTGGACTATTTAGGCACAGATGCATGCTAGATAGCGGTCTGTGTACTTTGTCGTAATGCCCAAATGAATCTCATAATAGACACTACACTTGCACATGCATATTATGCACTTATCAATATTGTCAATTGACCAGCTGTAATTTGTTTACCCAGCATGTTAGTTATCTTTATGGAGAGACACCACTAGTGAACTGTGGACCCCGGTCCATTCTTTTACATCTGAAATACAACCTACTCTAATCATTGTTCTCTTTCATTTTCTGCAAGCAAACATCATTTTCCACACTATACATCTAATCCTTTGTTTTCAGCAAGCCGGTGAGATTGACACCCTCACTGACTCGTCGGAGCAAAATAGTTTGATTGTCTTGTGCAGGTTCCAAGCCAACAGCTCCATGTTTTCTGGCGCACCGGGGAAGTCAAACTCGACCCCTCCCTTCGGCCAAGTTCTGGCGCCGTTGACACCTTCAGAGCATCGCGATTTCCTACTGGTTCGATAAACCTTGGTTTCATACTGAGGGAAGACTTGCCACTACTCATCAAACCTTACACTTGAGGTCTCCTGACGAACGTGTGCTTCACACGCATCAAGCAAGTTTTCTGGCGCCGTTGCCGGGGATCTCGATTGCTCTTCAAGGGGAGTCTCTCACTTCCAACTCTTTACTTTGTTATTTGTCTTGCTTAGTTTATTTTTATTTAGTCTTGTTTGCTCTCTTTATCAAAAACACAAAAAAATTAGTTACTTGTTTTATTTTGTTTTCGGCCTGTTTTTTTTTGCAAAAATGAGTACTCCTGAGAACACCAAGTTGTGTGACTTCACTAGCACAAACAAATGATTTCATATGCACTCCTATTGCTCCACCTGCTTCTAAAGCAGACTTTTATGAAATTAAACCTGCTCTATTAAATCTTGTTATGAAAGAGCAATTTTCTGGTGTTAGTACTGATGATGCTGCTGCCCATCTTAATAATTTTGTTGAACTTTGTGAATGCAAAAGTATAAGGATATGGATGGGGATATTATAAAACTGAAATTATTTCCTTTCTCTTGAGAGGAAGAGCTAAAGAATGGTTGCTATCTTTGCCTAGAAATAGTATTGATTCATGACAAAATGCAAAGATGCTTTCATAGGAAATATATCCTCCTGCTAAGATTATATCCTTGAGAAGTAGCATTATGAATTTTAAACAATTTGATAATGAACATGTTGCCAAGCATGGGAGAGAATGAAATCTTTGGTAAAGAATTGTCCCACCATGGACTGACTACTTGGATGATCATCCAAACCTTTTATGCAGGATTAAATTTTTCCTTCAAGAACTTTTGGATTCGGCCTCTGGAGGTACTTATGTCCATCACTTTGGGCTGCAACAAAGCTACTTGATGATATGATGATTAACTATTCCGAATGGCACACCGAAAGGCTCCTCAAGGTAAGAAGGTAAATTCTGTTGAAGAAACCTCCTCTTTGAGTGAAAGATTGATGTATTATGTCTATGCTTGTGAATGGTAATCTCATGTTGATCCTAATAATGTTCCTTTAGCTTCATTGGTTGCTCAAGAAGAGCATGTTGATGTAAATTTCATTAAAAACAACAACTTCAACAACAATGCTATAGGAATAATTTTGGTAGCAATAATTATAAGCCTTATCCTTCAATGGTTATGGCAATTCTTATGGTAATTCCTACAGCAACAATAGAAGTGTACCTCTGATCTTGAAGCTATGCTTAAAGAATTTATTACACAAAAACTTTTAATAAAACTGTTGAGGAAAAGCTTGGTAAAATTGATGTTCTTGCTTCTAAGGTTGATAGTCTTGCTCTTGATGTTGATCTTTTGAAACTGAAAGTTATGCCTAATGAAGTTAAAGATACTAAGTCTTTTGCTACAGCAAATGCCATCCAAGTTCGAATTGATAACAATATTAGGATGTTGGCTGAATTGCATGCTAGGTGGGAAAGAGAGGATAAAATTGAAAAGAGAATAGTATAGCTAGAGTTTGTACTATCACCACCACTAGTAATGCTAATGTTTCACATGCTAGTAAGCCTCCTACTATTAATGGTAATGTTATTGGTGTTGGAATGTCTCTACTACTTCTGCAAAGCGTTTAAATTGCCTAAAACTGCTGAAACTTTTTCTGATAAAGTGCTGAAATTTTTCGAACTATGGAGACAATGGTTCCACACCATTGACATAATGATTTTGATTTTGATGATTGTAATCTCTGAAGTTATTATGTTCTTGCAAAAGCTAGCTAGAAGTCCTAATGCTAGTGCTATTAATTTGGCTTTTACAAAACATATTACAAATGCTCTTTTCAAGCTAGGGAAGAGAAGTTGAAACATGAAGCTTCTATCCTAGGAAGTTAGAAGATGGTTGGGAACCCATCATTAAGGTAAAGGTGAATGATTTTGATTGCAATGCTTTATGTGATCTTGGTGCAGTATTTCTGTATGCCCAAGAAACTTTATGATATGCTTGATTTGCCACCTTTGGAACATTGTTATTTGGATGTTTTCTTGCTGATAATGCTATGAAGAAACCTTTGGGGAGTTGATGATGTTTTATTATGGTTAACAATAACCTTGTCCCGTTGATTTTGTTGTTATGGATATTGAATGCAATGCATCTTGTCCTATTGTTTTGGGAAGACCTTTTCTTAAACTGTTGGTGCCATCATTGATATGAAAGAAGGTAACATAAGGTACCAATTTCCACTCAAGAAAGGTATGGAACACTTCCCTAGAAAGAATGAAGTTACCTTTTGACTCTATTGTTAGAGCAAGTTATGATGTTGATGCTTCTTCTCTTGAAACACTTGATTTTCACTTTCTGCGCCTAGCTGAAAGGCGTTAAAGAAAAGCGCTTATGGGAGACAACCCATGTTTTTATTTTGTTATTTTTTTTTCTTTTCTTTGAGTCAAGGTGTTGTTACTTCTGTAGCAACTCCTTTGTATCTTTATTTTATTGCATTGTTGTGCCAAGTAAAGTCTTATGAAAGTTGATGCAGATTTGGATTTCTGCGCAGAGACAGATTTTTGCTGTCACGATTTTGAGCTTTTCTCCCTGCAGAAAAATCAAAAATTCTGAAAAAATCACGCATATCCTCAGATATGTACGCAACTTTCATTAATTTGGACTTTTCCATCTGAGCAACTTAAGTGCCTCGAAAAAATTCGTCTTCCAGACTGTTCTGTTTTTGACAGATTCTGCCTTTTGTTTTGCATTCTCTCTTTTACTATGTTTGAGTGATATTTCTTTGCTCCACAAAGCATTGTGGCTGTAGCTAATGTCCAGAAGCTTTTGATTGTGTCATCACAGAATATGAAATTTTTGATTATGCACTAACCCTCTAATGAGAACTATTTGAGTTTGGTGTGAAGGAAGTTTTCAAGGATCAAGAGAGAAGGATGATATTATATCAAGAAGAGTGAAAAGCCTAAGCTTGGGGATGCCCCCGGTGCATCCCAGCATATTTCAGAGACTCAAGCGTCTAAGCTCTTCATCAACAACTTATCAGGTCATCTCTAGTGAAACTATATTTTAATTCTTTCACATCTTATGTGCTTTACTTGGAGCGTCTGTGTGCTTTTATTTTTGCTTTGTTTTTTTATTTTGAAATAAATTGGATCCTAGCAATCCTTGTGTGGAGAGAGACACGCTCCGCTTTTTCATGTGAATACTCATATTCTTCACTTATATTTTTGAGTATTCTTAACTAGCTACTGCACTTTTAGCTCCTGTTTTTCATGCATCTCTTGTTCAGAGCTGTTAGTTATTGTAGAAAGTACTCTCTTGTGCATTTAGTATTTGGAGAGTTTATGTTGAAATAAATTGATTGGTGTTTGGTTGGAAACAGAAAATGCTACATGTGGTTGGTATTGGAAAAGACATATGCATTCTTGTAGATCATTGTCTTGTTTCGATTTGACACTTTGCAATTGTTTTGAGCTCTCAAGTAGATCATGTTTAAGCTCTTGCATCATGTAGTTAAAGCCTATTAGTGGAGAACTACCGTAGAGCTTGTTGAACTTGGTTTGCATGTTTGTATCTCTAAGGTCTAGATATTTTCTGGTAAAATGTTTGAGCAACAAGGAAGACAGTGTAGAGTCTTATAATACTTGCAATATGTTTTTATTGAAGTCTTGCTGTACCGGTTTATACTTGTGTTTGCTTCAAACAACCTTGCTAGCCTAAACTCTGTACTGAGAGGGAATGCTTCTCGTGCATCCAAACCTTGAGCCAAAACCCATGCCATTTGTGTCCACCATAACTACCTATTATGTGGTATTTCCTGCCATTCCAAGTAAATACTTCATGTGCTACCTTTAAACTATTCAAAACTTTATTACTCCTTATTTGTGTCAATGTTTTATAGCTCATGAGGAAGTTATGTGGTTTTCTCTATCATCTTGTCATTTACTCATGACAGACTTTCACCAATGGACTAGTGGCATATACATCCGCTTATCCAATAATTGCAAAAAGAGCTGGCAAATGGGGTGCCCAGCCCAATTAATTACAACTTTCAACCATTAATTCTCTTCACATGTTTGCCAATGATTTATCAGAAGCAATTCAAATGTTAATTTATCAAATAGGCACACTCCATGGTATGTGATTGTTGGAAGGCACCCGAGGATTCGGTTAGCCATGGCTTGTGTAAGCAAGGTTGGGAGGAGTGTCATACCAATTTACAAAATACATGTGTAAACAAAAGAGAAGAGGGATGATCTACCTTTGGTAGAAATAACGTCCTTCATGGGAGCCGCTCTTGAAAGTCTGGTGATAAGGGGGAGAGCCCACTGCCATTCGTTGACAACAACAAACACCTCTCAAAAACTTACTTTATGCTCTCTTTATATTTCAAAAACTTAAAAAGCTCTAGCACATGATTTAATCCCTGCTTCCCTCTGCGAAGGGCCTTTCTTTTACTTTATGTTGAGTCAGTTTACCTACTCCTTTCTATCTCAGAAGCAAACACTAGTGTCAACTTTGTGTGCATTAATTCTTACATGCTTACTTATTGCACTTGTTATATTACTTTGTGTTGACAATATCCATGAGATATACATGTTACAAGTTGAAAGCAATTGCTGAAACTTAAATCATCCTTTGTGTTGCTTCAATGCCTTTTACTTAGAATCTATTGCTTTATGAGTTAACTCTTATGCAAAGCTTTTGATGCTTGTCTTGAAAGTACTATTCATGAAAAGTTTTTGCTTATATGATTCAGTTGTTTACTCTTTATCTATTTGTTAGCAAACTATAGACCATTGCTTTGAGTCACTTCATTCATGACATGAGCCTTGCAATATTATTTGATCAAGATTGTGTGAAAGCATGTCTCCTCAGAAATTATTTGTTGTTATCGTTTTACCTACTCGAGGACGAGTAGAACTAAGCTTGGGGATGCTTGATACGTCTCCAATGTATCTATAATTTCTGATGTTCCATGCTTATATTATACCAATTGCTACATGTTTTATACACTTGTGTCACTTTTATGCATTCTGGGACTAACCTATTAACAAGATGCCACAGTGCCAGTTCCTGTTTTCTGCTGCTTTTGGTTCCAGAAAAGTTGTTCTACGAATATTCTCGGAATTGCACGAAACAAGAACCGAAGTCCCTATTTTTCCAACACGTACACGAAGTCCGAAGGAGAGACGAAGTGGGGCACCGAGGCGCCCACACCCCCTCCTGACGCGGGTGGGCCCACAGGCGCGCCTCCAGGGGGTGAGGAGCCCTTGGGCTTCTACTGACACCGCCCCGCCTATATATTCTTCTTTTCGGAAAACCCTAAGGACCCGAGCCAATACTCCAGAAAACATCCGCCGCCGCCGCCGTCGTCAACCCTAACTCAGGAGGGTTCTGAAGCTCTCCCCGGCACCCTGCCGGAGAGGGGAATCATCACCGGAGGGCTCTACATCGCCATGCCTGCCTTCGGAGTGATGTGTGAGTAGTTCATCCCGGACTATGGTCCATAGCAGTAGCTAGATGGTTGTCTTCTCCACTTATGCCATCATGTTTAGATCTTGTGAGCTGCCTATCATGATCAATATCATCTTATTGTAATGCTACATGTTGTGTTTGCTGGGATCCGATGAATATTGATAGTATGTCAAGTTGAATATTATATTATCATGTCTATGTCTTTTATGATCTTGCATGCTCTCCGTTACTTGTTGAAACTCTGCCAAGTGAATGCTTGTGACTCCAAGAGTCATTATTATGAAATTGGATTTTGAGAAGGCCTTTGACCTGATTGAGCATTCTGCTATCCTCAGTATCCTCAAGAAAAAAGGGTTCGACGAACGTTGGATCTCTTGGATTAGTAACATTCTCTCTTCTGGTACTTCGGCTGTTCTTCTCAATGGGGTTCCCGGAAAGAAATTTTTCTGCAATCGTTGATGCATCCAAAATGCATCTACTTCTCCAAGCACTTTGCTTCATGATTTGCTCCGGAATCTTCCCATATTTGAATAAAACTGAATCTGACGCTGTTTTTAGCAAAGTCTCGTTTCTGGCTATTTTTGCAGGAAATAAAATTGGGGAAAATTACCACGTCAATTTTATGGAAAAGGAGGACAATGGACAAAAGATGGACACGAGGAAGCGCTCGAGGGCCAAATGGGTGGTCCCACGCGGCCCCTGTACCTGGCCGCGTGGGCCCAGCCCTAATGGGCCTCGGGCGCCGCCTCGCCTTCGGTCTTCGACGTACCCCCTCATATATACGAAAAAGTGATTGCCCTAGGAGGAGAGGAGCTTTCGCGAAAAAACACCGCCGCCACCATCACGATCTTCGTTTCGGGGACAGATTGATCCAGGATTTCTCCTCCGGTGGAGGGATCCGGAGACCGTCTTCACCGCCATCTTCACCGCCTTCATCTCCATCGACCATGAGCTCCCTCCCATCACCATGTGTGAGTAGTCCGCTGTAGGCATGTGAGGTGGATGGGGATTGGATGAGATTGATCATGTAATGCTACCCGTTGTTCGGGATTTTAGGGTTTTATCTTGAGGATACTTTTGTATTGTTTGATGCACTCTTGCTATGTTTAATGCTTGCTACTAGGGCCCGAGTGGCATGATTTCAGTACTGAACTTATATTGCCCCATCATATATTTGAGTTTGGTATTTATCTGCAAAGTGTATCACCTGCTATTATGTTGAACCTGCGAACCCTAAACGTGACATATAGGGAAAACAAGGGGGAGATGTTTTAGTTTGAGGATTCTATGTGTTCATGAAGTGTTAATGCATTGTTCCTCTGGTTTTTTTCCCTATATGTAATCTGAAGGAAAAAACCTCTGGTTTTTTTCCTATTATTATAAAATCTACACCGTAGGGGTTTCCCCTACGGTAACGTCAAAAAAAGTTAATGCATTGTTCTGGTCTATTCGAAAGGGTAGACCTTAATTACCTGTAGTTCCAAGTTGGCCCCGGTGAAATGGGCAGGTTGGACAATAGATGTTGTGCAAATTCTCTTGGTTAGTACGCACAACTAAATATGGAACACATACCTACATATATCGGAGTTAGAGATAGGTCCCATTGTTATTTGTTTCTTATTATATGATCAATCTCATTCTTGCAACACCCCGCTATCACCTCATGCCTACGTTTTAAATCTCTGAGTTACACTTTCACTTTTCCGGTGAAAACTGGGAAACACTTGTTCACTGCTACTGTTCCGCTTGTTACTTGAATCATACTACTGCCATCACTATTACTGCTGCAAGTTATTGATATACAGGTGTGGTTGAGAGTGATGCCTCAATTGCCAAGGTCTTATTGATATTCTTGTGTCCCCATCGAGTCGAACTATAAATTTGGGTAATACTTCCCAACGAAGACTTCAGCGATCCCCTATACTTGTGGGTATCAAGCGTGGAGTCAGACAAGGGGATCCTCTGTCCCTCTTTTATTTGTAGAAGGAGCTGATCTCTTGCAAGACATGATTAACGATCTGCATGCTGCTGGCCTTCTTGTCCCTCCAGTCTCTTTTCCTGGTCAGGATTTCCCAATTGTCCAATACACGGATGATACCCTACTGTTCATGGAAGCAAGCTTTCAGCAATTGGACACCCTGAGATCCACCCTTCTGTCCTTCCAAAAGGCTACTGGGTTTAAAGGTCAATTTTCATAAATCTTGCTTGGTTCCCATCAACATTGACATCCCTATGCAACCTGCTTGGCTGAATTCTTTGGATGCTCGGTTGGCAAGATGCCATTTACATACCTGGGACTTCCTCTTGGGACTACTAGGCCTACGGTCCTTGAGCTGGCTCCTTTAACTGATAGTGTAGAAAGGCGCTTAAATGCTTGCTCCAGATTTCTTAATTATTGGGGCAAGATTATCTTTATAAATTCATTCCTCTCTGCCCTACCTACCTTCTACATGTGCATGCTCAAACTGAACAAGACAGTGGTCAAAGTTCTGGAGCGAGCTAGAAGGCATTGCCTTTGGGACAAGAAAGATAGAGAGAGAGGTAAAGGATCGGCGCTTGCAGCTTGGGAAATGGTGTGCCGGCCTAAGAACAAGGGTGGATTAGGGATCATCAATCTAACTATTCAAAATGATGCCTTGCTCATGAATCATCTTTTTAAGTTCTTTTCCCATCATGACACGCCTTGGGTTCAGATGGTCTGGCAATCATATTATCAGACTTCGGTTCCGCATGCCTCTCCCCTTGTTGGCTCATTCTGGTGGCGTGATGTTTGCAAATTATTCACCACTTTCAGAGGTATTACTTCCTGTCAGCCAGGTTCTGGAACATCTGTGTTATTTTGGAAGGACAAGTGGTCGTCCGAACTGCTTGCTACTCAGTTCCCGAGGCTCTACTCATTTGCTATTGATTCGGACATCTCTCTGAGTGATATGCTCTCTTGTGATCAGTTAGATGACTTCAGCGAGCATTTTGCGGTTCCAATCTCTGCCCAAGCGTGGATGAACTTGTTCAGGTCAACACAGTGTTGCAACAACTGAAAAATGATGCTGAGGGCTGCTCTTTGATGGACCGTTGGACCTGCAACTTTAATCAAGAGAATTACACGTCTAAAGGTTTCTATAACTTCATGTTTGATGGGCTTGTGACCTCACCGATATTCAAAAAACTCTGGAAGTGTAGGATCCTACATAAGCAAAAGGTTTTCATTTGGCTCTTGCTTGTATCGGCTCAACACAAGAGACAGGATGGACATACGGCATTGGCACCTTGATTCTGGAGTCCTTTGTGCTATTTGCAATGCTAGTGAACGTGAGACCAGAGAACATCTGTTTTTCAACTGTGCTTTTGCACAGAGAGTTTGGCGACTGCTACAAATCTCTTGGCTGCTGATGATGCATGTAAAATACATACATGAACTTTGCACCTTAATTGCTTATATTCCAATCATATTTGCATCATATAAGGGTTATATCAATGTTTTATAATGATTTTTGGGAATATTCTTTATTTCCTATTTTTATGGAATTAACCCTGCACAGCAGCAGAAAACCCCGTTTTCTTATTTAATGTTTCAGGGACCCAAACGTCAACGAAATCACCTGGAAATTTACGGGCGTCAATATTTGGAAGGAAGAAGACCTGTGGGCGAAGGAAGCGAACAAGCGGAGGCCCGAGGCCAAACAGGGGTGGCCCACGCGGCCAGTACTGTGGCCGCGTGGGGCCCACCCGTTTGGCCTCGTGGCTCCGTTGCCGTCGATCTTCGCTCCACCGACGTCTTGACCTAAAAACGCCTATAAAAAAGGTCCCCCGACGTTCTCTGGAAGGAGCGCCGCACAAACACAGAAACACCGAAACGGAGATCAGGAGCTGCAGATTGGAGGGGGAAAACTCCGGCGGGGCGCTGCCGGCGTGGTCTCCATCTTCTCCATCGACTTCTCCACCGTCTCCATGATGAAGAGGGAGTAGTCCACCTCTGGACTATGGGTTTGTGGAAGTAACTTATGTATCTCTCCTCTCTTGAGCTTCACTAATTAGCACCGTATGAGCTGCTGAACATGATTACGGTCACCGTTGTAATACCTTTGTGGTGGATCTTTATGAGTTAATATATGTTTGAGATTGCAATGTTTGTTTCAGTTATGAGTATAGATGCATATTATGTACCCCGTTCTTGTCTACTTGTTTTGATCAAGCATGTTTATGAGAGCGTGTGTGGGGGAACGTGTGCATTAGTTGGAGTAACGGGGGGTGGCTAGTGCAGTGAACGTGAGAGAAAGTTCTGCGATCCACTTTGGTATCTTTACCTTACTTTGTTACCTCACTAGGGATAAACTAAAATACCATGCTACCGGGGATGTGGGCGTGACCATTGCCACTACTCCATGACTAGATCTAGCATGTTCTTATTTTCACTTCATGTCATGATACTTAATGCTATACTCTGAGTTATCTTAATTACTGAGGTGTTATGATTTAGTTCGCATCTTGGTGGAGTATAAGAGAGGTTAATAACCAAAAGATCTCTATGTTAGGACGTGATGCCCATATATCTAAGTAACTTGTTATCAAACCCTGTGTTGCAATCTCATATGTTAACTTGTGTGTTCCATTGTCTACCACTTTATAAAGAGAGAGTGCATTTGTGAAACCATGAACCCCAGTCCATTTTTAATCATAAGAAACACCTTTCCAACACCATATACCACTTTTCTATTTTCAGCCATCATTAAATCCGAAAATACAAAAATACTTTTCATCTTGCATACATCATTCAAAAACCCAAAAATATCATTTATCATTGCATCCACCATCATTGCATATTTATTTCTTGTTTGCATTGCATAACTATCCTGATATCATTCTTACACCTTGTGCTTGACAACCACAGGTGAGGTTGAGGACCAAAACATCTAACCTTGTTTTGTAGGTAACCAAAAGAAGGATAAGAAGATAAATCTACCACTTCAGATTCCCCGAGAGTTCGATATTAAACCCTCGAGTCACCCCTCGTGGGGAAAACTGTCTTCCACTTACTATACACTCTGCACTTGGAGTCTCAACCTAATCCCGTTTATTTTGCAGGTATCAAGCTTGCTCTTCGGGATCATCAAGACGTTTTCTGGCGCCGTTGCCGGGGAATCGTAGCTGAGAGATTTATCCAAGGGTGTGCATCATCGCATTCATCTCACAACAAAGTCAACGTCACCAACTTGTGCTAACACCTAAGCTTGGGGAGGTTGCACCTACGTGAGCACCATCTTATCCATCTTTACTTACAAAGCAATTTATTTGTTTTGTTAGTGTCATTGCATATCATATCATATTTATTTCAGTTTTGCATAAAAAATTAAAAATACCAAAAAAACTTGCTAAAATGGGAGAAAGAACTAAGTTGTGTGACTACACAAACACTCCTAATGATCAATTTATCACGAGAGCTATTGCCACACCTAAGATAAATGCTGAGAGTTATGAAGTAAGTCCTAGTTTGTTGAACTTGATAACTAGGGAACAATTTGGTGGTAGTGCTATGGAGGATGCCTCTATGCATCTTCATGACTTTGTTGAAATATGTGACATGCAAAAGTTTAAAAATGTGGAAAGTGATATCCTAAAACTGAAGTTATTTCCTTTTTCACTTAGAGGAAAAGCTAAAGAGTGGTTGCATTCCTTGCCATCTGGTAGTATTAATTCTTGGGATGATCTAAAAGAAGCTTTCATTAAGAAATATTATCCCCCTGTTAAAATTTTGCAAAATAGAAACAACATCCTTTCTTTTAGGCAAAATGAAAATGAACATGTTGCTATGGCTTGGGATAGGATAAAACTTATGCTTAGAACTTGTCCCTCACATGGAGTTAATGAATGGACCATATTACACTCTTTCTACAATGGTTTAAACTACATGTCTAGAAACATACTTGATTCTGCTGCTGGAGGTGCTTTTATGAGTAAGACTATAGTAGAAGCTAAAAATATATTGGAAAGCATTTTACAAAACTATAGTCAATGGCATACTGATAGGGCACCTAATCCTTCTAAGAAAGTGAACTCTATTGAAGAAACTAATGATTTGTCATCTAAAATGGATACTATTCTTGCTTTGCTTAATAAACCTAGTGTTGAAAATGTTCCTTTGCAAGAACTAGTTGGAAACAATTCTGAAAATATTGATGTCAACTTCATTAGGAACTATGGTAATAATGGGTATGGTAACAACAATTATAACTCTTATAATAAACCCCCATATGTTCCCAACAATCGTCCTTTTGTTCCATATCCTAATGCTAATGATAATAATTGGAAGCCTATGTTATCACGCAATGATAATTCTGAGGCTAACAAAATTCTCATGGAACAAGTTGCTAGTCATAATACCATGATACAAGAGTTGAATAAGTCTGTTGCTTCTATTAGTTCTGATATTAAAGGCTTACAACTCCAAGCTGCAGGACTAGACAAAGCTTTGTCTAAACTAGCTGATAATCAAGCCACTTTATTGAGTATGTCTGCAGGGAAACCACAAGCATCACCTGTGGTTGGAATGAATTCTGTTAACATTGCTGAAAATGTTCCTCTTACTTTGGAGGAAACTCTTGATGAATTATTGAACTACCCTGAATATTTGTTGCCACTCATGTCTCAACTTGGTAGTTTAAAAGAAGAAGCTAAAGAAACTGAACATGATGAATCTCTTATGCTGATTGAGTTGGAAAAGAAAGTTGAGGAAGTTAAAATGCTTAATGAAGTCAAGGATCCTTTGCTTGACTTAGAAAATTGTAGCTTGCATGAATTAATATCTATCTTACAAAAATTTGCAAGTGATCCTTCCATCAACACTAACCAAGCAGGTTTTGGTTCTTATATTGCTAATCATGTCTTGAAAGAAAAGATTGCTAGGTACAACCAAGAGGCTATGATACCACCTAAGCTTGGGGATATGTGGATACCTAAGGTACTAGTAACTATTGGAAAAGAGACACACCATGCCATACTTGATCTAGGATCTAGTGTCTCTGTTTTATCTAAAGAACTATATGAAGTGCTTGAATTGAAAAATCTTGAAAAATGCTCTATTGAACTAGCACTTGCTGATGACTCTATTAAACATGCTTTGGGAAAAGTAAGTGATGTTATGGTAGAGTTACATATGACTTTTGTGCCTGTGGATTTTCTAATCATGGATATGGGGAATAAAACCTCTAGTCCTATTATTCTTGGAAGACCTTTTCTTCGTACCACAGGTGCTATCATTGATTCAAAGGAAGGGAATGTAAAGTTTCAGTTTCCACACAAGAAGTGCATGGAACACTTTCCAAGGAAGAGGGAACCACCAAAGTTCAAGCTCCCTCATGAGCTTCGTCCACAATAAAACAACAAGTAAGAAGCCTAGCTATATGGCTATAAAGAAAGCGCTTTGCGGGAGGCAACCCGGTTATTTTTGTGTGTGATTTTTCTTTGTGTCCTCTTGCTGTAACAAGAGATTTGTGTCTAGTTTAGGTTCTGGAGTTTTTAATAAAGTGCCAAGTTTTACCCTTTTTGGTTTGAAAAAGTTGCTTATAGCGTTCGGAGAGTCAGTGCACGGTATGATTTTTAATTCTTATTCTGTAACTCCGAATGAGCTCATATTTGAACTGTAGTTGCAACTTTTCATCCTCTGTATGCATGAATTTTTTCGGAATTTTTCGAGAAAGTTTGGTAGGGTAGAAAAATACGTTTTGCTGCTGCTGTTTTTCTGGACAGATTCTGTCCCATTTTGTTTGATGCATGCTTTGAGCTTTTAAGTTGAATCTTTTTGATCCAATTGAGTTTATGAGTAGGCATACAACATTATACACTTTCTGGACATGTCATATGAATTTTTGTTCAAGGATTATATGCAGCAAGGAACCTATTTGTTTATCACTATTAATGCACCCCACAGAAAAGAGATGGGAGAAACGGTGTTTTGAAGTTTTTTCACAGGGATTGGAGGAGATGCACCAAGAGCTATCCAAGGATGGTGAAGACCATAAGCTTGGGGATGTGAAGACAACCCCGCTGGACCTACACACTCTCGGTTTGCACACGTCCAACTTCTGTTTTTCGATCGAAACACTTTATCGCATAAACTTGGAGCGTCGTTTTTTGTTTTTGTTTGAGTCTTGAGAGACCACCACACTATCAATTATATATGAGAGAGCTACTGGAAATATGGGTTGAAATATGTTGGATGCTTTTATAAGATTGGGAAAAGGGATGTTTGACTTGATTTTTAATGATACATATAGTTGCATGATTCATGAGCTTGTTAATAGTTTGCAAATTCTTTTTGTAGAGCTATCACTTATTCATGTTTTGGTGCTGATTGTTATTTTACTTGGTTTAACATGGATTAGTTAGTTCTATGGACACTCATGCATGCATCTAGATGGTCAACTTTCTCCCTTTTGCTAGCCCAAAAACTCCAACAAGCAAAAACTTGTTTCCAACACCTTCAACCAAAGTTATTCCAGTGAGTCCACCATATCTACCTATTGGCTTTATGCTATTCCGAGTATGTTTAACATGTTGTTTGTGTTATCTTACCTCTGAATGAAAATGTTTATGTTATTGATTGCAATGGAAAAAAATTGGTTATATAGCTCTCACGAACTTGATGCACAATGTTCTTTTATT
This sequence comes from Poa pratensis, assembly GCA_947311845.1. Taxonomy (NCBI): domain Eukaryota; kingdom Viridiplantae; phylum Streptophyta; class Magnoliopsida; order Poales; family Poaceae; genus Poa; species Poa pratensis. The sequence continues at coordinate 3,715,777 of CAMZMU010000085.1, read as the reverse complement.
TGCATAATAAAACTTGACCCATTGTGATTAAGATTATGATGTTTGTGGCTTGATGAATGTTTTGGGTTGGAAGTTAGCCCATATGTGCTGTCACATGGCAAGCTTTCAACACGCTCTTCATCTCATTTAGTTGATATCATGTGCTTTTGTCTATGGATGTTTATTATTAGACAAGTGTTTTAGGGTTTGTGGCACACCTCCAACGTGGGGTGACCTCTGCATTATATAGGGGTATATTACAAGTACAGGTCGGACTACAATACACGTACAAGGACTAGTATATATAGAATCTAACACCCTCCCTCAATCTCAACCGTGTTCTGAAGAATTCAGAAGATTGAGATTGCGCCGACAGCCTTCGAACTGAGGTAGCGGCAGCGGCTTCGTGAAGATGTCAGCAAGTTGATCCTTCGAGGGGACAAACTTGATAAGAAGCAGCTTCTGAGCAACACGTTCTCTGACAAAGTGATAGTCAACCTCGATGTGTTTCGTTCATGCATGAAATACCGGATTGGAGGAAAGGTACGTAGCACCAATGTTATCACACCAAAGAACCGACGGCTGCTCCTGAGGGATCCCCAACTCTCGGAGCAAAGACTGTATCCAAATAAGCTCAGCCGTGGCATTGGCAACTGCTTTGTACTCCGCTTCAGTGCTGCTGCGGGACACTGTCGCTTGTTTACGAGCACTCCAGGCGATCAAGTTAGGACCAAGAAACACTGCATATCCCCCTGTTGATCGTCTGTCATCCGGACTACCAGCCCAGTCTGCATCCGAGAAGGCAGAAAGAACTCCAGAAGGCGCCGGTTGCAGATGCAAGCCATATGAAGCTGTCGACCGAACATAGCGCAGAATGCGCTTGACAGCAGTGTCGTGAGAATCTCGAGGTGCATGGAGAAACTGACAAACACGGTTGACAGCATAGGAAATGTCAGGGCGAGTGATAGTCAAGTACTGCAGACCACCAACAATACTGCGGTACTAGGTGGCATCATCAGCAGAGAGAAGAGCAACATCGAGAGCAGACATTCTATCAGTGGAGGACATAGGTGTAGTAGCAGGCTTGCACTTGAGCATAACATAACGCCGAAGAAGATCCCAAGAGTATTTCTGCTGAGTGAGCATCAACCCTGAATCAGAATGAGAGACCTTAAGCCCAAGAAAGAAATGCAGCTTGCCAAGATCTTTAACAGCAAATTCTCCACTCAGACCAGAAATGAGACGATCCGCAGCAGACACCGAGGAGCTGACAAGAATGATGTCATCAACATAAACCAGCAGATACATGGTAACTGTAGGACGCTGAAGAAGGAACAATGAGGTGTCAGCCGTAGAGGGAACAAAGCCATGGGCCCGAAGAGCGGCGCCAAGACGTGCATGCCATGCACGAGGAGCCTGCTTCAGACCATATAACGCCTTGACAAGGCGACACATATGCTGCGGACGATCTGGATCAACAAAACCAGGAGGCTGACGCATATATACCTCTTCCTCAAGGACACCATGAAGAAAGGCATTCTGAACATCGAGCTGACGAAGTGACCATCCTCGAGTGACAGCTAGCGAGAGCAAAAGACGAATAGTGGTTGGCTTGACCACCGGACTGAATGTGTCCTCATAATCAAGGCCATAGCGCTGTTTGAAACCTTTAGCAACCAGCCTAGCCTTGTATCTTTCAATAGAACCATCGGCATGTTTCTTAACTTTGAACACCCACTTAGAATCGATGACATTAACGCCAGTCTTGGGAGGAACTAAACACCATGTGTCATTCTTGAGGAGAGCCTGGTATTCTTGTTCCATCGCAGTGCGCCAGTGAGGAATACTCATAGCAGCCTGAAAATGCCGAGGTTCAGCAGTAGGATCCGACTGAGCCTGTGCCAAACACGTTGCAAGCCACGCAACTGTGCCGTCCTTGCGATCAAGAGGGCGGAACACTCCACTTTGGCTGCGTGTATGGGGACGCCGCACAGGAAGTGGAGCAGGTGGCGAGGGAGTCGGTGATGGTGTCGAGGAAGGCTCAGCATCAGGGGGAGCAGGAGTCGACGTGGAGGACGCGGCGGTGCACTGCTGTCGAGGAGACAGTGCAGGCGGCGTCGACCTGGTCGAAGCAGCAGGAGAAGGCGGCCCACTGGAGGGCGACGCCGGCCCAGGCGAGCTGGGCGCAGTATGCCGCACGGGCGACGCGGGCAATGGTGGACTGCCAGGAGGCGACGGCCCAGGCGGAGACGCAGGTAGCCCAGTGGGTGGCGAAGCAGGCCGATCGGCCGTGGCACGGGTAGGCGTCACGCTCAACTGCGGGACCGAGGAGGCCTGGAGCGGGTGCGCTGCATGGGGCATGCAGGACAGCCGATCGACGGGATCGTCATAGGCAGGAGAAAATGAGGCAGCTGGTACATCCTCGTCCAGGAGCTCCAGACGCGCACATCTCCCAATACCTGCACCATGGTTAGACAACAAAGAAGGCGAATGTGCAGCATCTACAAATTGATCAGGCAATATAGGTGATGGGTGCACATGCGGTGTGGAATTGGTGGCAGTAGTTGGGAGAGCAGAAAAGGGAAAAACATGCTCATCAAAGACAACATCTCGTGAGATATACACACGGTTAGACGGTACATGAAAGCATTTATACCCTTTATGAATGGAACTATACCCAAGAAAAACACATTTCTTAGAACGAAAGTCGAGCTTGCGACTGTTATAGGGGCGGAGATGCGGCCAACACGCACAACCAAACACCTTAAGAAAAGTATAATCAGGAGTCTGACCAAGCAAGAGTTCAAGCGGAGTTTTCATGTGGAGGAGCCGTGAAGGAAGTCTATTAATAAGAAAACAGGCTGTAGTGAAGGCATCACTCCAAAAACGAAACGGGACGGAAGCATGAGCGAGCAAAGTGAGCCCGGTTTCAACAATATGACGATGCTTACGTTCGGCAGAACCATTCTGCTGGTGTGTATGTGGACAAGACACACGATGAGCTATCCCAAGTTTCTCAAAGAAAGTACTAAGATTGCGGTACTCACCCCCCCAATCCGACTGAACATGAATAATTTTAGTATTAAGGAGACGCTCAACATGTGCTTGAAATTTTAAAAACACATCGAACACATCAGACTTGCGCTTGAGAAGATAAATCCAAGTAAAGCGACTATAAGCATCAATGAAACTGACAAAAATTCATGACCACTAACAGAAATCTGGGCAGGACCCCATACATCGGAAAACACAAGCTCAAGAGGAGTTTTGACTATATGATTGGAAACAGAAAAAGGTAACTGATGACTCTTGCCTTGCTGACAGGCATCACAGATGGCAGCATCTTTATTACTAGACTCAGATGGTAACTCATGGCGGTGAAGGACATGGCGAACAATGGGTGATGCTGGATGACCAAGGCGAGCGTGCCACTGTGAGAAGTGATGCCTGACCAACATGTGAGATGTGCATACCTGCCCCATTTGCTGTATGAACCTTGTCGCGCCCATGGTAGGACTCCCGAACAGCGAGCTTGTCCAGCTCGCTCGTCACATGATCTGTAGCTCCAGTGTCCATGTACCAAGTAGGGTCGACAGGGTATGATGGCGTGTGACCTTGTTGCGCCATGTGAACCTGACGGTCATTGCCCTTGCCGTTGTTGCCGAGGCCGAGGAAGTCGGTTTTGAAGCGGCGGTGACAGCGAGAGGCAACGTGGCCTGGCAGACCACATAGCTGACACGGGCAGCAGCACCGCTGGCAGCACAGCAAGCGCGCGGGTGACCGTTCTCGACGACCACCGAGGGGCGCGACGGCGGCTGCTGTGTAGGCGGAGCAGCTGGTTAGCCCCCCCAGGTGAGGGAGCAGCAGAGGGACCGCGGCCAGCGCCTTTGCCGCGATACGCGGCGTTGACGGAGGCATCGGCGTGGACATCAGGACGGCGCGCGTTGAGCCGCTGCTCCGTCGAGAGGAGGCGTGAGTAGAGGTCCTGAGGGCGGATAGGAACGTTTCGTCCCTTGATCACCTCAGCGAGAGAGTCGTAATCTCCGTCGAGGCCGGCGAGGACGTAGCCCGTGAACTCGGAGTCACGGAGAGGCTCACCAATCGAAGCTAGAGTGTCAGCCAATTTCTTGACCTTGTTGTAGTAGGCGGTGACCGTAGTACCGTGCTCCTTACGGGTCTCGCCAAGCTTCGTGCGGATGGCCATGGACTGAGCAGTAGACTGGGACGAGAAACTCGACTCCAGGATGTCCCATACCTCGTGAGACGTAGCAGCAAAGAGAACCAGCCCGGCAACACCCTCACCAAGGGAAGACTGCATTGCCGATAGGATAGCTTGATCTTGAGCAATCCACGCACGAAACTTGGGATGGTGCGGCGGCGGGCACGGCAAGGTGCCATCGACGAACCCCTCCAAATAATGGCTGCGAAGGAGCGGGAGCACTTGAGCGCGCCAATACAGGTAGTTATCCGGCTTGAGCTTCACCGGAAGAATGTGCGAGAACAGGAAAGGCGGTGAGGTGATCGTGGCCAGCGCAGCTTCAAGATCAATGGTAGGGGCAGCATGGCGCGGCGCAGGCGCAGATGTGGCCGCGGCAGCGGCGTACATTGGTGGGGCGCCGTACATGGCGGGACACCATACGGTGACATGGCACCATACGGCGACGGAGCCACATACGGGTAGTGGCCGTGATACGCGCCATAGGAGGGCAGCGCCATCGGCGGCGGCCCATACGGGGCACCGTGCAAGGGGTAGCCCGGGTAGACGCCATAGGCCGCGAGGGCAGCGTCAGCGACAGCCGGACCCGCTGCGGTGTAGGAGGGAGCAGCGGGAGCAGAGACGTCCGCGGGCATCATCTGATGCGGAGCGGTCGGGGCCGGCGACATGGGCACCAGGGAGTGCGAGTCTGCCGGCGAAGGCGACCCGTGCCAAGCCATGGCAGGCGAGGATGATGAAGAGCCTGCGTACAGCGAGGAGACCGGGCCGGCGAAGAGGGCTCCGGCAGATCGGGTCTGCAGGGAGCCGAACGGCGCCGCCGTCGTGTAGGGCGCGGTGCCTCCACCGAGGACGTGCGCAAGGAACGGCGGCAGGAACGAGTGATCCATGTGGACAGAGGCCGACGGGGCGGCGACAGGGAAAGGTGCCGTGGCGGCGGCAGCAGCGGCAGCGTTGGTGGTGACGGCCGCGCTGGATGCAGCGGTGGCGGCGGCTGAGGTTTCGGCAGCGGAAGACATGATCAGATCGTGATGTCGTCTGATACCATATTAGACAAGTGTTTTAGGGTTTGTGGCACACCTCCAACGTGGGGTGACCTCTGCATTATATAGGGGTATATTACAAGTACAGGTCGGACTACAATATACGTACAAGTACTAGTATATACAGAATCTAACATTTATCATGTTGAAATAAATGTGGAAATAGAGTGAGTTTAAATGAGTTTGTGTAAATGGTTAGAGAGACGCCTGGGCCGCTAATCTAAACCATGCATCATTCATGGTGGAAATTTACTTACATACTATGGTGAACCTTCTGTGATACACCTTGCAATAAAAAACTATTCCAAATGGTAAATAAAAAGGGTGTTGAGATTGTTCATTTTGTTTGTTTGTCTTGTCATTCTGATATGGGCTTGTTCCATATCTTGGGACAAGAGGTACCCCAGTTGACGCTCTTGATGATACTATTATGCTTACAATGATATTTAATTGAACTTGCTTTGTTTCCCAAGTTGAGTAACACATGGTGTAAGTACTTGTATTCAAGGGGCATGATACATTCAACCCATTCTTTATTAAGCACACTACTCATATTTGCTTTCACTTTAACCTTAATCATTCAAGATGCTATGATAGGGGCAATGAGAGCTTGACACCAATGAATACCTTATTGCAATCATTAACTTAAGTAGAAGAGTTTGGAAGTTGGATGAAACTTATGCATGCTTTACCTCTACTCACATATGCATCTTTCCAAAGTGTACACCTATCATATTCAGATTTTCATCTACACTCTATGACCATTGTAGGATGTTCTACTTATCATTATGCATACATGTGTTCCATATTACTTGCTACCATGTTACACTTTGTGAACTATCAATGAACATCCTTGTCTTGAATACTTGATATCACTTCATAAACTATTTGCATATTGCTACTCCTTTGAAGAATGAATCATTTGACTATATGTAGCAATAGTAATCATCTTTGATATTCATTGTTAAGTATTAAATTGCAAAGTCCATGCTAGTTTTATCATCTTCATACTCGAGGATGAGCATGGATTAAGCTTGGGGATGTTGATGCATGTAAAATACATACATGAACTTTGCACTTTAATTGCTTATATTCCAATCATATTTGCATCATATAAGGGTTATATCAATGTTTTATAATGATTTTTGGGAATATTCATTTATTTCCTATTTTTATGGAATTAACCCTGCACAGGCAGAAAACCACGTTTTCTTATTTTAATGTTTCAGGGACCCAAACATCAACGAAATCACCTGGAAATTTACGGGCGTCAATATTTGGAAGGAAGAAGACCTGTGGGCGAAGGAAGCGAACAAGCGGAGGCCCAAGGCCCGAACGGGGGTGGCCCACGCGGCCAGGTACTGTGGCCGCGTGGGGCCCACCCGTTTGGCCCTCGTGGCTCCGTTGCCGTCGATCTTCGCTCCACCGACATAGTCTTGACCTAAAAACGCCTATAAAAAAGGTCCCCCGACGTTCTCTGGAAGGAGCGCCGCACAAACACAGAAACACCGAAACGGAGATCAGGAGCTGCAGATTGGAGGGGAAAACTCCGGCGGGGCGCTGCCGGCGTGGTCTCCATCTTCTCCATCGACTTCTCCACCGTCTCCATGATGAAGAAAGAGTAGTCCACCTCTGGACTATGGGTTTGTGGAAGTAACTTATGTATCTCTCCTCTCTTGAGCTTCACTAATTAGCACCGTATGAGCTGCTGAACATGATTACGGTCACCATTGTAATACCTTTGTGGTGGATCTTTATGAGTTAATATATGTTTGAGATTGCAATGTTTGTTTCAGTTATGAGTATAGATGCATATTATGTACCCCGTTCTTGTCTACTTGTTTTGATCAAGCATGTTTATGAGAGCGTGTGTGGGGGAACGTGTGCATTAGTTGGAGTAACGGGGGGGGGGGGGTGGCTAGTGCAGTGAACGTGGGAGAAAGTTCTGCGATACACTTTGGTATCTTTACCTTACTTTGTTGGCTCACTAGGGATAAACTAAAATACCATGCTACCGGGATGTGGGCGTGACCATTACCACTACTCCATGACTAGATCTAGCATGTTCTTATTTTCACTTCATGTCATGATACTTAATGCTATACTCTGAGTTATCTTAATTACTGAGGTGTTATGATTTAGTTCGCATCTTGGTGGAGTATAAGAGAGGTTAATAACCAAAAGATCTCTATGTTAGGACGTGATTCTCATATATCTAAGTAACTTGTTATCAAACCCTGTGTTGCAATCTCATATGTTAACTTTGTGTGTTCCATTGTCTACCACTTTATAAAGAGAGAGTGCATTTGTGAAACCATGAACCCCAGTCCATTTTTAATCATAAGAAACACCTTTCCAACACCATATACCACTTTTCTATTTTCAGCCATCATTAAATCCGAAAATACAAAAATACTTTTCATCTTGCATACATCATTCAAAAACCCAAAAATATCATTTATCATTGCATCCACCATCATTGCATATTTATTTCCTGTTTGCATTGCATAACTATCCTGATATCATTCTTACACCTTGTGCTTGACAACCACAGGTGAGTTTGAGGACCAAAACATCTAACCTTGTTTTGTAGGTAACCAAAAGAAGGATAAGAAGATAAATCTACCACTTTAGATTCCCCGAGAGTTCGATATTAAACCCTCGAGTCACCCTCGTGGGGAAAACTGTCTTCCACTTACTATGCACTCTGCACTTGGAGTCTCAACCTAATCCCGTTTACTTTTGCAGGTATCAAAGCCTTGCTCTTCGGGATCATCAGCTGCATCATCCATGGACCGTATGTTTGACAGGGCCAAACTGACCTTCAAAGGTCCAAAATTTCTGGAAGTGGCGTGCTGTGCCCTTTGGGGGATCTGGAAAGTTCGTAATCAGAAGATTTTTGAGGGACAACGCCATTCGATTCAAAAGTGGAAGGCTTTTTTCAAGCAGGACATGAGTCTAGTGACACACAGAGTGAAGGCCTCTCATAGAGAGGTCTTGTCTGACTGGTTAAACGCTTTTTGATCCTTTGCCTTTTTTTTTTCTTCTTTGTACGGTGACCCCTGGGCACCTTCTGTATATTCTCCCCCAGCCTTTCTGATGTAAATCTTTCTAAGACTATGCCTAATCTCTAGGCACTTATCTTTATATATATATATATAAAATAATACCGTAGGGGTTTTCCCAACGGTTTTTAGGTCTAAAAAAAAGATAATTGAATTCAGCCTCTATTTAATCTGGGGGAGTGACAGCAACCTCTAAGGTTGTAGATGTGCTGTTGCCACTAGGGGTAAAACATCAATACTTTGTCTAAGGATGAATGTGTTGTTTACATTATGCACTTTACTTAATGCAATTATCTGTTGCTTGCAACTTAATACTGAAAGGGGTGCGGACGCTAACCCGAAGGTGGACTATTTAGGCACAGATGCATGCTGGATAGCGGTCTCTGTACTTTGTCGTAATGCCCAAATGAATCTCATAGTAGACACTACAACTTGCACATGCATATTATGCACTTATCAATATTGTCAATTGCCCCGCTGTAATTTGTTTAGCCAGCATGTTAGTTATCTTTATGGAGAGACACCACTAGTGAACTGTGGATCCCGGTCCATTCTTTTACATCTGAAATACAACCTACTGCAATCATTGTTCTCTTTCATTTTCTGCAAGCAAACATCATTTTCCACACTATACATTTAATCCTTTGTTTTCAGCAAACGGTGACACTAGTAGGAAAACCATTATAGGTAGGTTATATTCTGTGGCGCACCCCTAATTGGTGCGCCACAGAAATATAATTCTGTGGCGCACCAGGCCTGGTGCGCCACAGAAATGTGACTTTCTGTGGCGCACGTGGCCAGGTGCGCCACAGAAATATGACTTTCTGTGGCGCACCAAGCCAGGTGCGCCACAGAAAGTCACATTTCTGTGGCGCACCAGGACAGGTGCGCCACAGAAAGTTATCCAGGGGGGCAGGTAAAAAATTGAAAAAAAAAATTATGTGGCGCACCAGGCAGGTGCGCCACAGAAAGCCACAGAAAGTTGACATTCTGTGGCGCACCAGGCAGGTGTGCCACAGAAAGGTCACATTCTGTGGCGCACCAAGCTGGGTGCGCCACAGAATCTCATTTTTCAAATCCCACCCCCCCTCCGTGGATCGCCTTTTTTAGTCTTGCAGGAAATAAAAGAAAATGAAAAAAAATTCAAAAATTAAAACCCTTTGACATGTGGCTAGGTATGAGTGTCTAGTACGTGTAGAAATTTTGAAATATGAATTTTGACCTTTTCTGCAACAAATGAAAAAGAAATCTTGTAACGGCCATAACTTTTGCATACGACGTCGAAATAACGCAAATAATATGTCAAAAAAATCGTGAGAAAAATCCGAATTCGAATCCACCTGGGTTTACCTGGTCATCAATTCACAGATTCCTCAAATTCAAAAAGAAAAAAAAGTTATTTCACACAGACGAGTTTTCGCAGCAAAATCAAAAAAATTCAAAAAAAATAAAAAAATTCGAAAAATTCAAAAAAGACACAGAAATGTATAACAAAGAAGATTGTTGAATGTTTTTAAGTGTTTTGACTTTTGTGAATTTTTTGGATTTTTTAAGTTTTTTGAATTTTTTTGAAGTGTTTTGACTTTTTTGGATTTTTTTGGATTTTTTTAAGTTTTTTAATTTTTTTTGAATTTTTTAGAATCTTTTGAAACTTTTTAATCTCCTTTTCAAAGTTTAGAAGTTTTTGAAAAATCTGAACTTTAAATACGCACATTTATAACACATAGGTAACATACACACATACAAGACTTAAGAGGATTCATATGTTATATATATCAATAAGAACTTGAGTAGCACAAGGGTAGGTGAAGTTGGTGGAGCACTTTGAGTATGGGTGACCTAGCGGGAAGGTGGAGTTCAAAAGATTCAAAAAATCTGAAAATAATTCGAATAAATAGGATTTTTTATATTATTTCATATTCTGCTTTTTCTGATTTTTTTTGAAACTTTTTTTTGCAGTTTTTGAATTTTTTGAAATTTTCAGAATTCTGTGGCGCACCTGGCAGGTGCGCCACAGAAATCGGCATTTCTGTGGCGCACCAAGCCAGGTGCGCCACAGAAAGTGGATTTTTGTGACGCATGCCATGGTGCGCCACAGAAATAAAAAATTTAGTGGCGGGAATTCTGTGGCGCACTCAGCAATTTGGCCGGGTGCGCCACAGAATGTTGATTTGGTGCGCCACTAATAGTGGTTTTCCCACTAGTGTGAGATTGACACCCTCACTGACTCGTCGGGGCAAATTAGTTTGATTGTCTTGTGTGCAGGTTCCAAGCCAACAGCTCCTAGTTTTCTGGCGCCACCGGGGAAGTCAAACTCGACCCCCCCTTCGGCCAAGTTCTGGAGCCATTGACACCTTCAGAGCATCGCGATTTCTACTGGTTCGATAAACCTTGGTTTCATACTGAGGAAAGACGTGCCACTACACTCATCAAACCTTACACTTGAGGTCTCCTGACGAACGTGTGCTTCACACGCATCAGTAACCCAGCAGCGTACGCCCATCTTATGGTGCGATAATCGTGGGACTACTTACCTGACGGCGAATCCAGTGTTTCATGCTCGAACTAAGCAAATCGAAATCGATTTCCATTTTGTCGAGAACGAATAGCTGCCGGTGCATTGGATGTCAGGTTTATTTCCACTAATGATCAGCCGGATGTATTTACTAAACCAGCCACACGACAGATGCTAGAAAGATTTAAGGCCATTCTTAACCTTGTATGTACATAGAGGTTTAGATTGAGGGTGTATGTTAGAGTTGTATTCGTATTAGGTCTAGCGTACCTCTTTCCGTATTCCTGTCGTGTATGTAATATGCTGATCAATATATATTGTGGACGTGTGGAGGCTTTAACCTCACGCACAATCCCTAAATTAAACTTTTCTTTCAACATTGAAATGCTTTCTATACAAGGCTATCCAAGTTCCAAACGAGGCCGAGCTGTGCACTTTGGCGTCGCACCCCAAAAGGAGTGCAACTTCTATCGAGTCGTGGATGGCAACACATCTATCGTGACCCATGCCTATCCAGGGTTCTGTTCTATTCATATACCGACCTCGAGACAGGACAAATGCAATCTGACACAAGGCCAGGTCCACATTGGTTCCACTGGTGCGGCCCGCACAAGCCCCAGAAATTTTAGGGCCTAAATATTTTTTTATGCATATGTATATTGTATAGCAGGAATTGGCCCATGCAAGTGCAACGTAGCTAAGCAGCCCAACATCTCCTCGCCGCACCTTTTTTTCATGGGCCCTAACTCTCGTGAAGCCAATCCTTCCCTTTCCTAGTACCGAATAGAATTAATTGAATCCATCAATTCCCAGTCTATCCTCACAAAAAAAAATCAATTCTTAGTCTAGCTAAGCGAATAAGAAATGGCGGAGCGACACTGACGGATTAGTCGATTCCCAGGTTCATGCCCCGTCAGCGTTGCCGATGACTTCCTCGATCTTCTGGCCTTTGCGGCTTATCCCAGGCCCCTCGCGGCTTCGCCGTCCGGCCGACGCAATGATGCATAGTTAGGTTTGTTAGTGTTGATTTCTCAATTTCTGCTCGCATGATCACATACTCACTTAAATTTTATATATTCTTACTATATTCAAGTTTGTCACCTAAATTTTCTGTTATATACACTACAATTATTTATTAGTTTATTTTTTAGTAAGATAGGGCCCTACTTTAGATTTTCGCACAAGGCCCCGAAATTAGCCGGCCCGACCTTGATCCGACAGATAAAATCCCACAACGGGAATCTGGGAGATGCAACTAGTTAATCAGACCTTCAACGACGTTAAGGCATAAGGACCTACATATGAGATCTTCATTGACTTGGAGAAACCATATGACATAATACTAATGAGTCATGTGGTGGGCGTTGAACAAACATAAATTTAACAAAGTACATTACCCTCATCACAAAGGTGCACGACAATGTTGTGACAAGTGTTCATGTAGGTGATAGGGAGACCGATACCTTTGCAATCATGATAGGACAACATCAAGGGCCTTGAGTGCATACATGTTTTCTTTCGGTATGGATGAGGTGACGAAGGATATACAAGGAGATATTCCTTGGTGTATGTTCTTTTCTGATGATGTGTGGTGCTAGTAGATGAACCCAGCGTCTGATGTAAACAGGAAGCTAGAGCTATGAAGGCAGACATTGAAATACAAAGAGTTTAGAGCATCTCCACCGGGGCCTCCAAAGCCTCTTTAGGGGTACCGACCACAAAAATCATCACCACCGGGACACTCCAAAGGTGAATTTGGAGCAAATATATGTCCGGCACTCCCAAAGAGGCCTCCAAGTTTGGAGGCCCTCTAGGGATGCCGGACATGTCCGCTCACTGCTGCATGAGTGGTTGGCCCACCTGGCAGCTCTCTCCTCATCTTCCTCTTTCTTTGTATCTCGCGTGCAAGCACCGAGCGGCACACCTAACTCCGGCCATCTCCCGCTAGACCTCCGCGCCAGGCGCACCGCATCGTCGACCTCCTTTGCCTCCTGCAAGCACGGCTCCCGGAGGAGCACGGAAGCAGCCGCGACGACTTCGTCTTCAACCTACGGCCGGACGCACGGTTGGGTCGTTCGCGCTTCTCCAAGCCAAGCCGTCATGTCCTGGAGGTGAGGTATCGTCGATTGTGTCAGGAATCGGAAGGATTCGAGTTAGAACGCAAGGGATCATCACCCACGAGGTTGTCTTCCCCCTACGGCCGGACGTGCGGTGTCATCATTCTCGTTAGCCCGCGCTTATTTAAGCCAATCCATCATGTCCTGGAGGTGCTCCGTCGTCGATTACGTCCAGAACCAGAAGGTAACCGGAAGAATACGAGGTTGTAGGCGTGCGAGTTCAGCAGCCGGGTAGGCGCGTTACTGCTCAAGTTGGAAGACGACGGCTCGCCCAAATAGTGTTGGTCGTGCGAGCTCGGCAGCCGGGTAGGCCCGTTCCTGCTCAAGTTCTTGGTCGCGGCTTCGCGAGGGATGGAAGGAGGTGCTGGCCGGGATAGCATCTGTAGCAGATGTGGCCGTGGTCATCTTTTGTTAGTTAAACAGCTGCTGCTGGTTATTCTTCAGGTTAGCACTGTCAGTACGACAGTTAGTTAGTTTCAGTCAGAAACAAATAAGCTGAGCTGCGACTCAGTCCTAGCTTAGGATTCCTGGCGCCATGAGCATCGTGGGATGGCACGAAGACGCGGTCATGGCGGCAGCACGAGGAGCGAGTGGGGACGTTGGGATGGCAACGTCGTATCCTACTGGTTTTCCTCTTTTCCCGTTTTCAGTTAGTTGTACTCGGAGGATAAATAGTGAAGAGAAACAACAGAAAAGCTGTATGTTTTACACAGCACCAAACCTCTCTCGAGTTCTCTCTGTTTGATCCAAAATCCATTGCGTGTGTTAGAGTTTATTGCTGACATCTTCTGCTCTTGCTCTTGTTTCAGAGCAAGTTTCAGAGTATCAACAAGGAGAGCAACGCATGGAGGTACAGGCGAGGTAGCTTCTTTTGTTCGTTGCTTGTGAGCAAGGGCTGGCGTTCGTCTTCGCGTGCCGGTAGCCGGTCCTCGTGGTGCAGCGCGGCCAGTACAGTCCGAGGCAGTAAAGGGCGCCATGAGGCGCGGGAGCTCCTCCGCTTGCTTGTACATCATTACATCCCCCGCTCCGTACGCCGCGCTCCGGCTCGCGCTCCACGCCTTCCTCGCCGCCGGCATGCCGTCCGAGGCGCTCTTCGTGCTCGCGCGCGTCCGGGGCGGCGGGAACACGCCCAGCCTGTCCGCGCTCGCGGCCCTGCTACGCCTGCTCTTCTGCGGGGGCGAGGTCCGTGCCGCCTGGAAGGTGTTCGTGGAAATGACCGCGAGCGGGCCGCTCCCCAGCCGCGCCATCTTCAATGCCATGATCCTCGGGTTCTGCCACAGGGGGCTCGTCCACGTCGCAGCCGGATTGCTCGGCGTCATGTCGAGGTTCCGCGTCGTCCCTGACGCTTGCAGCTATAACATCCTGATCAAGGATCACTGCGTGTATGGGCAGGCAGGGGACGCTTTCGACCTGTTTGCAAAAATGGCATGCGAGCCCACGGTTGTGACCTATAACATACTGGTGAACGCGCTTTGCCGTGGCGGGAATATGGTGGAGGCGAGGAGGCTGTTCGATGAGATGGTGGAAGTGGGGATCGAAGCGAATACGATCACCTTCAATGTTTTAATTGATGGGTATGCAAAGGCTGGACAGATGGATGAGGCGGATGCGGCCTGCAGGGAGATGTCATATACCAGGCCTAGTTGGTTCACAAAGACCAGGTTTAGATGTTACTTTGCACTTGTGGGTCCAGCTTGTAAGGGAGTTGAGGGAGAGAGCAGGCTATATATGCCAATACCTTGTACCTACCGGACCAGTCAATTGATATCTAATCTAAACAGAAGTCCGTGATGGGCACCGATCTCTCTTCTTCCTCCATCGCTAGCCTCGTGCTAGACGATTTCCCCTTCTCGATGTGACATCGAGACCTTTGTATCGTTGTATCCTGTGTGTTTGGGTGTGTGAGAGTGTAGGATCGTGACATTTGGTATCAGAGCCAGTCGATCCCCAGATGTGCTTCCACAAAATTTCCCCAAATTCCAATCGAGAGAGTGAGATTCAATTTTGGGGCGGATCCGAGAAATTCGCCATGGAGAAGGTGCAGTCCGATCTGTCGGAGCTGCGGAAACAAGGGGAAGCTGCATCTGCGACCATCAAGCTCCTCAACGAGAATTTGGCTCGTCTTGACCAAATTTTGGAGGGGATGGAGCGCCGACGAGCTGCCCAAACTCCAACGCCAACGGCGACCACTCCAACGCCTCCATCGGACCGCGTCGTGGCCATGATGAGTGAACCTGCAGCTGATGCAGATGGATCTGCTGCAACCGCCACCAGCATCGAGGAGACACGCATCGGCCATGGGGAGGATCATGGACCGGCCACAGCGAGGGTCACGTCCGTCCCGGCAGCGCCACCAACGGCAACAACGAAGGCTCCAGCCTCACCCTCTGTGCCTGTAGTACCTGCTGCGGCATCTGACGCGCTCGGTGACCTTCCACTGGTATCGCCCACCAGGTGCTCGACATATTGCGGCACCGACTTTGCCACATCTCCCGTGACAGAGAGGAGCTAGAAGCAGCGGTGATCTACCACGTGCAGACAGCGGACATGAGCGTCTTCGAGCAGAGGCTCGCAGGGTACACCGTGCAGTACTGCTTGTCTATTCAGATATGCAGCGGCGACGTTCCCTGGCTCGCACCAGCAGCGGCGTCGGCTTCTTCCACGACACTCCAGTCCAACCTCATCATCGGCGCGCCCACCACCTGCTTGTCGGGGTGTCAAGGATTGCAGATGGCCGTGCCGCCGACCACGACCATCTCAACAGATGTTCTTCGTCCGCCCGGCAAACCTCCAGATTCTTGGGGTGTACTGGAAGTCTCGGATTCTCAGAAGTATGACGACTGCCTTGCTACTGAATTTTTTGTTGGTGATCTCTTTGTGGTGAGGAGTCTGTGGCCTCCTCCTTTGCGGAACAGTATCCCAGGCATTGACAGCAAGCTCCAGTCTCTGACATTGCCGCTAATTACAAGCAAGACGAAGCCAATAGAAATGCAGTTTCACTTGTGCTATCTATGTAATGCAGCTATGAACTACAATACGTCCTCATGTGCATGTTTTGGGTGTCTGGCATTCTTTGTGGTTCGGATGACACAACAATCATTGCCACCGTCAGTGCAAGATTTTCAAGGGAGTCAGAAGAAACAAAGTGCAATTTGGCCTGCAGTAAGAGAAGTTAGACAGCTGCTTGAGAGAATAGAAATGCTGAAGCTTAAGCCTCCGTGGCTACCTCCTCTTAGCTTTGCATGAACCTGCCAACTGCTGGAGCTAAATCTGCTATGGTGCAATATTACACTGAGTTTAGGTCGACTACACAGGCTGATCAGCAGAAGTACAGACCTGAGGATTACAATTGGCACTACTCGCAATGCTTCAGAGTTCCAAGTTTTCAGTGGGTCGTTACTGGCAATGTTTCCATCTATTGTACTAGTCATTTTCAGTGGTACATAGCATGGTCACATACACATGCAAGGTACCCCAGGTCCAATGGATTCCTTGCCATCCTCAATAGAGAAGCAGTTGTACATCAGAGTAATACCAGTACAAGGGTCTTGACAGTCGAGGTTCGTACACGATGGATTTATCATCATATTCTGCGAGGTAATACCCACTGTTCTGAGCAGATGCGTTGGTTTTTCAGTCACTCATTATTGCAGTCGCAATGTTGGCTTTGCACTCCTGGACATATCCTATTCTTTTGTTGTGCATTGGAGCAGTCGGGAAAATCCTGTAGAATTAATCTTGTACTGCACAAGTCTTGGTTTCAGTGTTACCGTGCTAGACGTGAGTTTCTATACAGTGTGGAGAATTTTCAGTGGACAATTGCATGGGTGCCAGGTGATCATACTGAATGTGTTCCTGTGTATGCTCGACTAAGTGCAGTACATGCTTTATTCAGCTTAACTGCAATACCTTGGATCACCCATAGAATTATCTCATTGGATGTGCAATCTGAAAACAGCGCACTGCAGAGTCTGTTATGTCATCCAAATGCCAGTCTGCTGCATGAAGCACCTTGCTTGCTACTGGACACTGAGGGGCACACAACCTCGTTGCTATGCTGGACAGGATGTTGGCCTGTGATTTTATCAGCTGTCCTTATTCACTACAGGAGCACTATGGCAACATCTACTTATCTACTCTCTTCGTGTGGGGTGATAGTTGTTGCGCTGATGACTGTCAATGTAGATGCACTTCTATCCTTTGATCAAGCTCCTTGGGATCCTGGTGGTGTACAACTTCAGCGTCACCCAAATGCAGCAATGCCGCATTTGTATTGGGCGAGGGATAATGTGATCCTGTTGGTGTGCTACAGTTTGACCAGACCAAATTTCATCTCTCCTTGTTGGTGGAAGCATCTAATTGGAACATTGCAGTGGTTAACACAAATAGAAATTCAGAAGATTGATGCGAGTTCCTTGATGCCAGGCTGGCCTGTGACTGTGCACATTACCCAGCAAGTTATGATCAGACTGACAAAAACATCAGGAATGCTTCATCATCCAATATACCTCAATTCTACATTGAACCTATCACTCTTGATGACAAGGACATATTCAGTTCAACCGATGGTGAAGAAAGCAGATGATGCCTGCAGCACTTGTTTGGAGGTACCACAACGTCTCCTGCTGCATTTTCTCCTGCTTGCAAACAAGATGCTCCGGCGTACACCACAACTGAAGATACTAAATTCCCACGGCGAAGCTGTTGATGACCCTTGGGGTCAAGGGTCACAAAAGGAGGGGGTAATGTCATATACCAGGCCTAGTTGGTTCACAAAGACCAGGTTTAGATGTTACTTTGCACTTGTGGGTCCAGCTTGTAAGGGAGTTGAGGGAGAGAGCAGGCTATATATGCCAATACCTTGTACCTACCCGGACCAGTCAATTGATATCTAATCTAAACAGAAGTCCCTGATGGGCACCGATCTCTCTTCTTCCTCCATCGCTAGCCTCGTGCTAGACGATTTCCCCTTCTCGATGTGACATCGAGACCTTTGTATCGTTGTATCCTGTGTGTTTGGGTGTGTGAGAGT
Source organism: Poa pratensis (assembly GCA_947311845.1). Lineage (NCBI taxonomy): Eukaryota > Viridiplantae > Streptophyta > Magnoliopsida > Poales > Poaceae > Poa > Poa pratensis. The sequence continues at coordinate 3,697,813 of CAMZMU010000085.1, read as the reverse complement.
GTAGGATCGTGACAGGAGATGAAGGCGAGGGGATTGCTGCCGGATTGCTGCACCTTCAACATTCTTTCTGCCGGAGCATACAAGTTTTGGAAGGCTGCACATGAGCAGGTATCAGAAGATAGTGTAGATATGGTGGTCTGTAGGCTTTGTTGGGATGGGCGGTTGGATGATGCCCGGCAGCTCGTGTGTATTGCAATTGAGCAGGGTGTTCCAGTGAGTGTTGCAGGATTTAATACGTTGATTGCTGCATATAGCAAGGAGGGATTGGAAGAAGAAGCTTTAGAGTTATATAGAATTATGAAAGAGATAGGCCTTGCACCCTCGTCATCCACTTTGAATTACTTGATAATGGGATTGTGCAATCAAGGAAGACTAGATGATGCACAGCTGCTGCTAGAACATATGATTAGTAAGGGGTATTGTGTGGGTACCTCGTTTACCGTCTACATGGACTCATGCTTCCGATCTGGTAATGTAGAAGGTGCCTTGAAATGCTGGGATGATATGCTGAAAGTTGGTGTGCAGCCTGATTTTATTGCCTTCTCTGCATATATCAGCGGTCTTTGCAGATTGGATCACGTAAACGAGGCTTATCGGGCATTTGTTGAGATGACAAGAAGAGGGCTTGTTCCGAACAATATCACTTACAACTCTCTCATATCTGCATTTTGTAGGTTGGCTATGTGGCTGAAGCACTGAAACTAGAGCAGAAGATGAGGCAGAGTGGTCTTGTTCCTGATGTTTTCACAAGCAACATTCTGATTGATGGTTTTTGCAGAGAAGGAAGGTTGGATATAGTGAATAATCGTTTCTTGGACATGCGTAGTAGTGGCTTAACTCCTGACGTAGTGACATACAATACAATTATCAATGCATATTGCCGAGCCCAGGATATGAGCGGTGCCATGATTTTCATGAATAAGATGCTTGCAGATGGCTGTGATCCAGATATTTTCACATATAATATTTGGATTCATAGCCTTTGTAACAACCATTCGATGAATCGGGCGTCGAGAGTTCTGGATGAACTAGGTGCTGCTGGTTGCACACCTAATTCAGTTACATACAACACACTGATGGATGGCATCTGCAGTGACGTCCTTGATCGAGCTATGATTCTCACTGGCAAACTGATTAAGATGGCATTTCAACCAAACACCATCACAGTCAATGTTTTCTTTTCTCATTTCTGTAAGCAAGGACTCGGAAGGCGGGCCCTTGTGTGGGCTGAGATGCTGAGAGAAGATTATGTTGCTTTTGATGATGCTACAATGAATATACTTGACTGGGCATACAGGGAGACGGAGGATAACCCCCAGGGTAGAAATGCAGATACTGACAAGTGTACGTTTCTCGAGTTCTTAATGCTCATAACGTACAACACTATGAGCAATAATAGATCCCCAAAGTTTAGACATGTGCCTGTTGAGACAGTTATTGATCCTGCTGGCAGCAACACAATCAGAGTTTTGGACACTGGATAATAGGGAATTTCAAAACCACATGAGCTACTTGAAGACATGAGCCACACGACCGAAATTTTTGGTCTCGAGAGGGACGTCTCCACGGAGACGACACAACAGCTGGCAGCCATGAGCAGTTCAAAACTAGAACCCTGCCGGTGCTGCTACGCCATCACTCAATCCACCCCGCTCAATGCTGGCCTTGCCTTCCGTGTTGGACTGGGAGCTGCAGATCAGGATCAGCTGGGAAATCGCCGCACTCGGCTCGCTCAGTGAGGGATAGAGAGGACGAGTGCCGCCTCTAGGTTCTTCCCACCAGTGGCGGAGGACGCAACAAATTTAAGGTCGGGCGAACTTTAACATAATAATCCTCTCAATACTTGACCTAAATATAGGGGTAAAATACATATTGATATTGATAGGTAAGAAAAAGGAAATTAACATATGAAAATAAGATGTGTTTCGTTTCAGATATGACCGGAATGGAATGACCAATAGCTCCACTAGTTAATGTACATCCCAATTCTTTATTGGAGAAGCCAAAAAGAAATTCATGAACACCCTGATTGCCTGCCCCAGCGGTCGTCGCTGTGTTCGTTTATTGCCTGGTCGAACTAAACTAACGAAGCTAGTTGGGCCAGCATAAGTCGATCAAGACGCGCCAGGCAGGCAGTGCTCCTCCAACTTGGCCCAAAGAAAGCCCAGTAGCCAGCCTACCTGTTCCTTACCCTTTCTTCTCCTATAGAAAACACTGGAAAATAGAAACTGCCCACGGACGAACTCGATCTATTGCTGATTCCTAGATGCATACGTATACTCGGTTTTTTGGGGAAAATCAAGGTCGGGCGGACGCCCTACCTTGCCCGAAGGAGTCCTCCGCCACTGCTTCCCACCACCCTCGGTCGATCCTGGCGACATATGCCGCCTACCTCCAACGGTGGGAGGAAGGGAACCCATGCCCTCAGCTCTGACCCCGCCTCTGGTAGGCACCCTAGCAAGCTTCCACTGCGGCCGTCGTTCCTGCATCTGCCGCCAACTCCTCCGCACAGCCAGGTTACTCGCTGCTGCCCCTGTCCCTCAAAGCCACGTGCACCAATGGCAGTTTGAAGAAAAGAGATGTATAGCTGCCGTCGTGGGGAAGTACAGAGGACTCCTCCCAGCAGTCCTTTGCCCCCTTGTATCAGCCCCATGAGGGGCCTTACAGCAAGGAGGATGGGATGTCCAGAGGTGGCTCAGTTTTTTTATTGGTAATTTCCTACTCCTCATGTCCCGAACTACTGATACTCTTCTCGTTGTCTTAGTCGGAATAATGCACATATCGTGACCCTTCTGATGTCATGTTTGCTAATGCTTCATGTGTGTTATTGCAGGGAGCTATCAACATATAGCGTTTGTCCTCGTAGATTTTCTATATTTATGATTTGGTGGATTCACTTTATATGGTTTCCTTTTTCCATACTTACATCTAGGTGTATAACTGCTTCATGGAATTGGTCACACAATTTCAGTGAAATTTCCAGTAGAGGACTTCCGTGTTGTTTGGATGTGTCTGCTAGCATATTATTGGAATTTTACAGTAGCTCTGAAGTGATGTAGTGTGAAACTACAAAGTTGTATTTCAGTACCTCAGGACACAACTCCAAACCACCCTTTACGTCTAGATCATACTACTGCTCTTGGATCAAAGTTTGGCTTACGACCATCTGTAGCAAGCAAGGTTCAGAAGTTAGCCATAGATTAACCTCTCACTTTTGTCAACTGTATATATATGACTTGATCCTTGGGCAGCTAGTTATTATCCTAAACAGACTAGCCTTCCGCAACAACAAATCTCATATACAACAAACATCGGAAGAGTAAGCACTGATCAGCTCCCTTGCCTTTATTGGTGCTTCTCCTGCAAACATTAGTAGGCACTGGTCAGTTCAGAAAAAAAGAGTATGCACTTATCGACTCTCTCACCAAAGTATCAGAATTGTTGAGCTGACCATCGATTCTGCTGTGTCGTAAACACCGGAAGAAACAATTATATCCAGCAGACATGTCAAGGTTTCATAACCATATGAATCCAAGAAATATTTATCAGTTAACACAAAAGGGAGCTCATTTAGGATCGACTCATCTTTCCGAGCATGAATGTCCGTTACGTGCACTGCTCATTGACACATTTACATTACTGGCTTATAACATCAGTCAGTCTTTTTGGCTCCGTGATTGCTACATGGTCGGTAAACCGTAAAATCGTCAATTTATGTTTTGACATGTTTGCTTACCATAGTGCTCTGTTATCTGCTCATGAAGTTTGGTTGAATTCTGAATATATGAAAATTCTGCCTGTTGATTCTACAGAATCGTCTTCAGATCCCCACTGTTTCAAGCTGCATTGAAGTCTGGGATTTTCTAAGTGTTGATTCAGAGGTTAGTGTCTTCTAAACGGTACCATGCCCACCTTTTTCAAACTGTTGTGTGTAAGTGTAACTGTAATTTCCTCGTTGCAGACATACATTTTCTCGGATTTTCTCTCAGTTATCCAGGCATTGTCAAGTAAGCTATCTCAATTTCATTGAGTTAGCTAAAAACATCCAATATTCCTCTGTAGATATAAGATCAGGGTCTCAGGGATGTCATTTTAGCATAGCAAACTTTGTGCACATCTCTGAATTTATAGGCTAAACTGTGTACTGTTTGGTAACTCCAAAAATTATAGTGTTTTAGTTCAGCTTGATTAAAAGGATAGTCTTAACAGGTCTTGGTTCATTGCTCCAGTAGCTACACAGTAATCTCGTTTTTTAGTGATTCATGACTCATAGATGAGCTGAGCTTCAGCTTTCATTAGAAGGATAGGCTGAAAACAGCTGCTCTGTTTCTGTGAACATGACCACACATGTGTTACAAAAGTCAGAGAAAAAGGAAATCACTATGTGGTCCATGGTTAGAATTGCAGGAAAAATTGAGTTTTGTTCAATTTTTTTTCCGACTTTGCTCTGGGCTATAGATAAACCAGTCATTTCCTATGGGTCACGTAGTCTTATAGACTCTGTTGACAGTATGGACTGACCAAGTGACCATGGTTTGCAACAGAAAACGAAGTTAATTGCGAGCAAAGACTCAAATTCGTCCGAAAATATGCACCTTTATGGACTGAAGTAAAAAACTTGCAGTAGATTGTTCTATATCGTTTCTTCACTCAGGCAATGCTACCATTGCTTTACATGTTTTGTTAGTACCTTGTTTTCTGTTATGGGCATGGCCAATGCTTACCATGCCCACTCTGATTCTACTGGCAATGTTGTCAGAAAGCTCTGTTATGCATGAGGCTGTGGTTCTCCTTGGGCAATCTTCATGTGCATTTTAGTTTTTGGTCCAGATGTTATTGTGTATTCAGTTTTTGTGTATTCAGTTTGTTTTGTTAGGCATTGATAGATTAGGAAACCTATGCGTCACAACTAAAGCCTGTAAAGTTCGATATCACCTGCTTGTCCAACATTTGTTTCAAGTGAACATCTTACCATCTTTATAAACAAGATAGTTGCCTATTTGATCTGAAGTCAGTCTTGCGAGTATTAAAATTCAGAGAGTAAAATTCCGAAGTTTGACGTTGCCGTTCTCACATATCGGAGGCATACATGTAAATGCACTTTCTTTTTCTAAGAGCCCTAGTAGGTCAGCTGTGTACACACACTAAATTTTCTCAGAAGCATAATATGCTCCTCTGGTTTCTCTCTGTCCAGCTGATTTCCACTAGTATATGTCCGATTGAAACCCAGATATCGTTTACATACTTAAACCGGGTGTGTTGCAATTTTATGCTTCTGGGTGTATTGAAGTTCAGAGAGTACAATTTTTTATGTTACACTTTGCTGTTCTCAATTACACTATGCTCTAACTGAAAGATGTGTATTTGTTTTGTAAGAAAATATACGTGAGTGGGATATATAGATAGAGCAAGAAGAAAGATAGATGGGGGTAGATTGGATTAAAAAGAATTACATAGTCAAATAGTAGATTAAGTAAAAACAAAATTGAAATTGAGTACTATAAAAGAGTATATTAAATAAAAAGAGAATGCAAATTAAAGGTTGAGACTGATAGTACACTAGACTAAAACAAATTTGAACAATTAGTCATTTTATTTTGTGCATTTTTTACCTGTTATACGAATTAAAATTAGTTTATGCATGTGGATTGTTGTGCAATGTCGATTTGGTAGCTACAAGAAATTAATATAACATAGATGCTGAAGTATATAGAGTGGGGTTTAGAGAGCCCATTGGAAGAAGCAAATATTTTGGAGAAATCTCGAAGTTGACGTATAGAGTCAAATTTGTCGCTTTCGTTCGACTTCTTCCTAAGAAGACAAGTCATCAACCATGCTCTGTTGGAGAAAAGAATCGAAAAAGGTCAAACTGATGCTAGGGTTAGGCAGGTCAATCGATTTTGGGACAAAATTTGGGTCAAGAATTTTTTCAATCAACCCGTACCAATACACGGGCATATTTACAAGTGATTGAAAAGTGTACGTAATATTATTTGTTCATGATGCAAAAATATTTTTTTCTTTTAATATCCATGTTCTATTGCATTTTTGGACCCTATGTTGTTTTAGTCACGATGGCTCAGAGATCAGAGCAAGGAGGTGAAGATACAGGAATGTGAGAGTTGCCGGATTTCCAAATTTGAAGCCAAGCTAATATATGCAGAGGTCAATTTACTTACAGTTGCTCAACTTCCATCTGAAACTCTGAACTTGTGACATCATTCAGAGTGTCTGATCAAACCTTAACCTGTGAAACAAATCCAAGCTCCCTGGTAACAATCTTGAATCACCACTAAACCTTAACTTGTGAAACAAATTCCCGCTGTCCGGTAACAATTCTGAATCGCCGTCTTGAACCATACACCATAAACTCTGATCCACATCTTGGCATGCATTGTTCTTTTTTGGCATGTATCTGTTTGCAGAATGTAATTGCGGAAATACATTTCAGGTGCAGGTTGATCAAATGAAGGCGCATGCAAAGAACAATCTGACAAAGAGTCCGCCATGAGCCACAAGGTGGGGAGCGGGAGGTGGTCGTTTCACCAGTTTCTTGAAACAGAGAGCATATAGGTTCAAAGTGAGCAATCAATTCTGGCCCATTAGCATTGTCAGCACCAAAATTGTCCTCTTTTTGTTGTTGTTGTTGTTGTTGTGAATCAAATTTCATTCCGAAAATTTATGGCATAGAAAACACGTGCTCGGTGTATGTATACTTGATACGTTATAGGGCAGTAAGCACTGAATGGTTCAAATGACAGTGGATCATTTGCATGTCTTGCCAACAGTAGATGCGTGGACAAATACTAGTACTACATAAATGTATCGTTCTTCTATGTTAACTGGCAAGTGCTCTATCTCTTCATCATAGTAGAAAGTCATAAAAACATACTATACAGTAATGAAAATAAACCCAACTAAAATCAAGAAAGCCGTGACACTCTTCAACACACACAATCAAAGGTGTCACCCGAGTCCGGCCTATCAGATGCATCACCAATTCGCTGTCTCTTTGAACGTCCTGAAGTTGTCTGTGTTGCTCCTCCAAAACCGTTGAGTGACCAAGTCACCTGCTTTATGTTCCCCTGTTTCGACCATCCTCGCTGTGAGCCGATTGTCTTGTATCCAGATTCCATCTTACCTAAGTCAAACGATACCTGATCGCTGCTACATGTTGATGACACTACACAGTGAAATGCCAGATTGCTGCATCAAACAAGAACCATGGTATGTGCACTCATGTAGAAGAGGGATAGCTTAGAAGGTGGGGTAGGCAGCAGAGGAAAACTGGTAGCGTCATGAGTTGGGTAGTTCGTGTTGTAGTCATGGTGATCCATCAGTAACTCCTGATGCCTTCCATGCCCATGCATACCAAATTCATATCCTTAGTGTGCATTGATACAATAAATAATGCACACCTATGGACCATATAATTCTAAGGCATGGGAGTGAAATGAGAAAGAACCTATTCATCATTTCCTTAGGAACTTGCTTCTTACAAGAGATTTATCTGGCTGGCAGTAACATGAAGTTGTTGGCCATGTGGTATGTCAGTAGCTACACTTCCTTGGTTATGAACATGGTCCTTGGGTAGGTATGGCCGTATGGGGCTTGTGAGCTGTCACTATTTCAAACAATGATGATTCTTAGCTTATTACCTTTTCAAAGGACAAGAATTGTTGCTCATGTGAACTTTGTTGCTATATCAAGACGGTACACATAGCCAACACATAGTTCTGCCCTAGAGAGAGAAATGTGAGTTAAGTAGAGCAACCTCGCCTACTGCTATATACGTAGCCTTCCCCAAATAGCACGCTCCAAATACAGAACCCAAGACACTTTGAAGACAAGCTGCTTCTAGTTTTTACATTTCAGCGACAACTTGCATCCTTACTATTTACAAACCAAACCAAAACTGTTTTCTTTTTGAACAAGCTATTGCATGACATTTTTCATCCCTGTGCACATATTATATGTGCATGGTGTTCTTCTCAGATGCACATATTATATTTTGCTCCGGTACAAGAGGCTCGTTTTGTTTCCAGTTCCGCTCTTCACATGAGTAGGCATGTATGGCATGGTTAGAATGTTGATGTTCTACATATTCTCCGGGAGTAGTTGTCCCTACATTGCTCTAAATTATCCTTGTTTATGGTATTGACAACATCAGCGAGAGTTGGGACCTAGAGGGTGATGCCTATGTGGATAGAGGAAAGTGGAAACACATGTCTCTATCGAGTCATAGTATTTGAAGTTATGAACAATCCCAAGAGCGGTGAGTTACAAAACCAAGTGCAGTTAGAATCGCGTAGACATGGAAAAAATTGATATCGGTTAGCACAACAACAGACGGTCGGATTGATGAAGATCACAACTAGCAATCAAAATAAATAAATACACAACCAAATCTCTTTGACGACACAATCTGACTAGTTCTTGCATGAAATTACTCGAAAGTACACTTGGAGGATTCTCATGATCTCCAGAACTAGAATTTTTCATATATTTGAGATGCATATGTTTGCAGAACTAGTTATTTTTATTTTTTATTGACAAATTTGCATCCAGCAAAACCAAGCCAAAACCATTTTTTGTGCAGTGTATTACAAGGCATGCAACATTTCAGTGCAAAACTTGATACTACGAACTTAACTTTTGAGATTTCATCAGGTATAAGAAACTAATAATGAGGAAAGTAAAAAAATGTGGCTTATAAGAGCATCTCCAACAGACTTTGTATATTTGGCTAGGATTTGTAAAAACAGAAAATATACAAATTTTGCCAAAAACGGTGCTCCAACGGCCTTTGTATAAGTGGTCCTCCCTTCCAAAAATTAACAAAGCTTGCTATACTTGCCCTTACCTTTGTATATTTGCAAAGTGGAGAGCCACTTTGTATAACCCGAAAAATTGCACAGGAGAGGGCAACGACCACGCGGGAAAGTTTCCGCCCGCACCCGTGACCTCGCCGCTGCCGTCTCCGGCCGCCACAGCGGCCAGGGAGGCCACGGGAGAGCTCCCCCGGCCCATGCACCCCACGGGCGCCGTCCCTCCTCCTCCACTTCCCGACTGACTAGAAGACCCCACTTGTCATTGATATATGCATATGATTTTGCAATGTAGATATACAAAGGCTACCAAAGCAAAACATGTGTTGGCTTTGTAAACCTTATTTCTCCTCTTGCTATAGCAAGTTTTTACAACTCCAGTTTACCAATGCTGTTGGAGATGCTCTAAGCGGACCTCATAACTAAATATTAACGAGAAATCATCATTCTTGTGGTGATAACAGTCTTATATACATGTTTCATTTTTTCCACAATAGGGTCAGTACAAGCTAGGTTTAAACATCCAAAGGCTGACACACATGAATCAAAGGTGTTATACAAGTCAAGCGTACAAGATGTATCGCCAATTTTTGATCTCTATGAACATCTTGAAGTTCTCTGTGTTGCTCCTCCAAAACCATTAAGCGATCATGTCCCCATTATTATCTCACCCTGTTTCGACCATCCTCAATGTGAACCAAATCTTCTCATATTAACATTCCATATGAGCAAAGTATGTGATTGCCAGACAAAAGCGGGAATACTGGACAGCCATCTCATGGGTCAAAGGGATAGAAGGTGGAGTAGGAGGGAGAGGCAAGGCGGTAGCAACATGAGTTAGGGAGATCCTGCTGTAGTCATGGCGATCCACAAGTAACTCCTGATGCCTTCTATGCCCATGCATATCAGATATATATCATTAGTGTGGATTTGGCACAACAAATAAGGCACCATTATGGACAATATAATTCAAGGCATAGGAGTGAAATGAGAAAGTTAGTTATCATTTTCTTAGAAAGCCTCGCCTCTTATAAGAGATTTATCTGGTAGATAGTAACATCAAGTCATTGGCCATGCGTTACGTTAATAGCTACTTGGTGATGAACTTGGTCCTTGGGTAGGTATGTGGCCATGTGAGCTTTATCATATAACTACTTCAAAGAAATGACTAATTCTTGTAGCTTTATTATCTTTTTCAAAAAGGACGAAATTTACTTCTCATGTGAACTCTAAACCAATATCAGGACAATGCACCTAGGTCGTAAAAAAAAAGGACAATGCACCTAACCAACATATAGTTATGTCCCTAAAGAGAAAATGTGAGTTATATACATAGTGTTCCTCGAATTATATATAGTGCTCATGTGAACTCTCTACCAATATCAGGACAATGCACCTAGCCAACATATAGCTATGTCCCTAAAGAGAAAATGTGAGTTATATACATAGAGTTCCTCGAATTATAAGAATTCTAGCATTTTTTTAATCGCACGTAATATCCAAAACATCGTATAATTCAGACGGAGGCTGTACTAGCTCAATTTTCAAATATCACATGAGAAATTAATTCTATTTACATATTTGACTTTGTCGCGACGAACTCTTCAAAATGTATACATGCGACTATATGCTGTGCCAAATCCGCATGCCAAAATCGCGAGAATGATAGCTAGTATCATGGGCCACACGCTTATACCTGTCAAAAACAAGCAGCCATTCTTAGGATACTCTAAAAAATTGGCAAGTACACAACAGGCCGAGAACTGAAGATCTGCATCCGTCAAACCAGTACTCTTTCGGGTCCAGTCGATGTCATCCTCGCAGTTGAGTCCAAGGAAGTAGACAGCACGGTCCTGATATAATAACAACAATGCATGAGATACTGCATTCGTGGAATTCATCAACTAAAGCAGAATGACAGCACAGGTGCTGACCTTGAATCTTGAGAAAAGGCCAACCTGGTAACAATGCCAAGATGTGCCTTCCTAACTTTTACAAGCACTCGCATGTCTCTTGAACAAAGTATGCTGATGCTTCCCTCAATAGTTCCACTGGGCATGCAAAGGCAAGTGTATTAGACTTCCAAGAAAAGATGCAGCCATGTTAATCATAAGCTCAATGCTAGTACAATTCAATGATAGTTCTTCGCTCACATTGCTAGAAGTGTACCGTTAGGCGAGACAGCGAATGCTGAAATTGCCTCACGAGTTACTTTCTTTGATCCAATTCTTGTCCATGAGGTAGTATTCCAAGATATTATTTTCCCATAATCACCTAAGAAGCAGATTATTCTATAAAGGTCAGTCTCGAGTTTACCGAATAATTATGTACATTTATTTAAACAACCTCAAAAAGTTTCATTCATAACAGGGTGAACTCTTGCTATCACCTTGCATTGTTGTAACGAAGAGGATCTGACTGTTGTCGGGCTTATTAGAAAATCTGCAGAATCCAAATATTTCTCCCTGGAAAAGTACCAAGTTGGAAGTTTACCTTAACCAAAGAACGTAAGTCAATGTAAATTGTCAAAAGAATCACTCACTGCTTCTCTTGCCAGCTTAGCCACAGGTTTGGCTGACTTTAAATCCCACACTCTAGATGGGCCACCACTCCAATTCACAGCTAGAAACTTCTCATCGGGACTAAAAGCATGCCCAATAATAGATGCAACCCATCAGTATCATACAATCAATATCCATTTGGAAAGAGAAGGTTCAGGCGGCACTATATTACCTGAAACTAAGATCGTTAACAGGTGTTTTAGTATCCGATTCTTCAATAATGCTTTCCATGGTAGGCCATTTAAAGACCCTTAAATGCCCATCCTATACAGCACATAGATAAACTATTAACATGCTTAATAATCATATATGTTTTGTTCTAGCTACAAAATAACAGCGATACCATATAAATCATTAACTAACCCTCAAAGCATAAGCTTTCGACTATAATTTGCACGTGCAATTTTATGAATTAAATGACAGAAAATCTAGAATAGCTTCATAATTAAGAATCAGAATGTAAAACAGGTTGGATGTATGTAGGAAGTGATAGTTGGAAGAGAATGCCGCAATAAAAAAATCTAGAAACTTGTATATGTTTAAGTTTGTTTTAATCTAACTAAGGGAGACAACACTACTAAAATACTCCTTCTTTGTATCCATATGTTTAACTGCAACCTGTGTTCCCTCATTACAAAGTAACGTTGCAAAAAACAAAACAAAAAATCACAAACATTCTATGCCGACCTCAGTTGCATAACCCTATGGGTCACCACAGTTATGGTTGTCAAAATTGTAAAATGCTGATTAGGTTAGACAAAGTTACAAGTCCGTTAGATATAGTCTATAGTCCATTAATTGCTCAAAATAACCATATGTTACATTGCTTTATGCATGAAGTAACTAACTATATATTCTTTTTTTTAATTTCTATGAACACATGGAACTGTCAAATCTGACGAAGTGTGTGCACCTCCATGACTACTAGTGAACATAAAGCAACTTAGGGAAGACAAAAATGGAAATAAACAGGGTATAAAAATCGGCTAAAACAAAAGGCAATAATACTTGCATACCAGTGGGACTATTACTCTAAACTATAGGGCATTCATTTACCTCACCACCAGTTGCAAGTAGTGAACCCGCTCCACTGAATGACACCACCAACTGCAAACCAACATCACTTAGCGCCACTACAGCCTCTTCGTCAGATGTCAAAACTAGTTCATGTGGATTCTCTCCTGGTATTTCCCATCGCAGCAGCATACATGTGACACATGGTCAAGATTCTCAAAACACAAGTCTGGATCTACCAGAATCCCATCATATTTTAGATGATGAAGAAGTACAGCAGTTGAACGTTTTTCAGCTACAGCTTACTTAACCACCAGTTCCTTACACTAACAACTCTACACAGCACGCCCAGTATATGGTTGGTGAGAATGCCAATGAGGTGGGTGCACCATGTCAACTGAAATGACCATATCATCAAAAGATAGCCCACAAATTTGAGGTACATTGAGGAAATAATAAACTATATTAAAAATCCAACACACAGACAGTTGAACTAAAGTGCGGGGTTATAAGGAATAATCATTGTATCGTAACCTGAAGCCTTGAACAATATGTTGTGATATATGATATGGCTCCTGTTTGGTTGGACTGACCAGAATTTACGTAGAGCATATAAACTTAAATCCAGAACACTCTGGAATCCGGACCAATCCCTAGTGTTCCAAGCATTGAGACCACACGAATCGATCACAGCAACCCACAGCGTCACACTAATGATCACATTACCGAAGATTTCGAGCTAATCATCGAAATTCAGATCCGACCAATGCACTAGCAGCATCAGAGGCAGAAAATGTACAGAAATCCACATATTCGTGCAAGTACCTGCATCCATTGGGGAAGGCGCACTCGCCGCGGGGGTGGACGGCCATCCTGTATGGCACCTGCTGGCCGGTGTCCAGCCTAAACACCTGCAACGCACCATCACCACAAGAACCTTAGATCAGCCCGTAAACCTCTCCCAAGATGGATCCACGGTGAAACGACCAGAGAGCGAGGATCGCTCACCGGCTCGGGGTCGAGCGCCGGGGCAGCGGCGGCAGGGTCGAGCGCGACGACGACCAGCGCGTTGGGCACGCGGTTATTACCCTCTCCGCCGCCTCCGCCGAGGACCACCATGGGGCGCGGGGCCGTATCCTCGACGTGGAGGATGTGGGCGAGCGGGATCCAGGAGGCGCCATAGAGCGGGAAACCGTAGGTGGTCTTTCCGCCGTCGCCGTCGCGCGGCGCCATCACCGGAGATCGTAGTGGCGAAAGAGAGCAGACAGAGAGAGCGGGGCTCGATCGGGTTTAGGCTACGTATATATATGATCTTTCGACGTTTATACGCTCCCGGTTATCCAAGTTCCAAACATGTCAGATTCGGATTTCAATTTAGGCCTCGTGAAACAAACAACATGCACATTCAAATTGTGCAATCAATTCTGGCCCATTAAAATTGTCAGGGCCGATTTTTCCTTTTTATGCGTGAATCAAATTTTAGGCTGAAAATCTGTGCCGGACAGTAAACCCACGCTAGGTATACGTGCACTTGGTAGGATGAATTAGTGAACACACTGAGTGGTTCAAATTGCAGAGGATCATTTGCATGCCCAAAATGTTGAGCCCGTCTTGCCACCACTAGTCGCAGGAACGAATATAAAACTACACAAATATTTTGTTATTTTAACCTCATATCCTTATTATTGTAGAAAGTCGTGAAAACATGATACAACCCAAAACTAATCACCAAAATCTCTAGACGCTCTCGAATTTTAATCTGAAAACTTATGCATGAACAAACATATAACTACATAATATATCGTTCTTGTACGATAACTCGCAGCTACCTTATATTTTCATTACAGTAGAAAATCATAAACCCATACCCGAGACTCAAAGGTACGCCGCCGTTTTGGTCCAAATAGCGCCGTTTTCGTAGAAACCAGACAGAGAGAGCGGGGCTCGATCGGGTTTAGGCCGTATATAATCTTTCGACATTGATATTGAAACGCTCCTGGTTCGATTATCCAAGTTCGAAACGAAAAACTTAGATTATTCGGCTATGCATGGCACAACATGTCAGATTCGGATTCAATTTACGCCTCGTGAAACGAAAAGCATGCAGATTCAAATTGAGCAATCAATTCTCGCCCATTGAAATTGTGAGAGCCAAGATTTCCTTTTATGCGTGAATCAAATTTCGATCTGAAAATCTATGTCAGATAGTAAACCCATGCTAGGTACTGTATATGTGCACTTGATAGGTTATTCAGCAGTAAGCTAGCACTGATTGGTTCATATTACTGTGGATCATTTGAATTTCCAAAATGTTGTGCCTGTCTTGCCATCACTATATGCATGAACGAACATACAACTACATGAATATCTCGTTCATTGTTCTTTTACGATAACTAGCACACACGTACATTAGATAGCCTACAAGCACCCCATATGATCAACAAAATCTCCCCCCTTTTCGACCATCCTCACTAGTCTGACCCGATTTGCTTGTATCCACATTCCATTTGAGCGCAGTAACAAATAAACAGGTCACTACTACCTCTCAAATGACACGAGAGACTGTGTACAAGATTGCTGAACTACATGGAAACAATGGCGTGTCTACTCATGTAGCTGGGGTATAGCTTAGAAGGTGGAGTAGGCGGGAGAGGCACACCAGTAGTGTCATGAGTTGGGGAGATCGTGTTGTAGTCATGGCGATCCATCACTAGTTCCTGATGCCTTCTATGCCCATGCATATCAGATTTATATCCTCAGTGTGCATTGACACAAAAAATAATATGCACACCTATGAACTATATAATTCTAAGGAATAGGAGTGAAATGAGAATGAAGTTAGCCATCATTTGCTAAGAAAGCCTTGATTCTTATAAGAGATTTATCTGGTAGGCAGTAACATGAAGTTCATTGGCATGTGGTTATGAACTTTGTCCTTGGTAGGTGTATGTGTATATGAGCTCTATCGCTATTTCAAACATTTTTGTAGCTTTATTACCTTTTTTAAAAGGGAGAAAATTTCCTGCTCATGTGGACTATGTAGTACGTTCGTACCAAAATCAAGACAATACACCTGATCAACACCTAATTATGTCCCTAGATCAACATATAAATTGCATATGTTCATCAATTGCTAGGACAAGGAAGTAACAGGAGACGATGCAAACTGAGCAATCAATTATGGCACATTACCATTGCCTTTTATGTGTGAACCAAATTTCAATCTGAAAAGTTATGTAATATTGTATATAGCCATGCCCGATATATGTGCACTTGATAGGTTATTGAAAGTAAGAACTGAGTGGTTCAAATTACAGTGGATCAGCTGCATTCCCAAAATGCATGTTGAGCCTGTCTTGTCACCACTAGATGCATGAACGACATACAACTACATAAATATCTCATTCTTTTAAGATAACTAGCATGTACCTTATATTTCCATTACAATGGAAAGTCATAAAAACATACCCGAGAATCACAGTTACACTAAGAAGGAAAAACAACCATTTAACTATAGGATAGCCTGCAAGCCTGCTATGATCAACATTATCTGAAGGTTCTCCAACATGCGCTATCAAAGGTGTCACACTGAGTCAGGCCTACCAGATGCATCGCCAATTCACCGTCTATATGGATTTCCTGAAGTTGTCCGTGTTGCTCCTCCAAATCCATGGAGCGACCAAGTCGCCTAGTTTCTCTCCCCCTGTTACGACCATCCTCAGCTTGCTCCAATCAACTTGTATCCACATTCCTTCTAAGCGAAGAAGCATATGAGCATATCGCTGCTACCTCATGGTGACAGGAGGGAGTGGCGTATGATATTGCTGCATCAACAAGGAATGATGGTACGTGCACTGGTGAATCAGAGGGATAGCTGAGAAGGTGGAGTAGGAGGGAGAGGCACGGAGGTAGCATCATGAGCTGGGCAGTTCGTGGTGTAGTCCTGGCGATCCATCGGTAACTCCTGATGCCTTCCATGCCCATGCATATCGTATTCATATCCTTAGTTTGCATTGGCACACCAAATAATATGCACAACCATGAACTATATAATTCTAAGGCATCAGAGTGAAATGAGAAAGAAGTTAGTAGGCTGGGTGTAATTGGTATCTTCGCGATATTAATATATACTCTTTATCTAAAAAAACAAGTCAAATGTGAAAGAAGTTAGTCATCATTTTTGTTACAAAGGCCTTGCTTCTTATAAGAGATTTATCTGGCAGTAACATGAAGCCATTGGTCATGTGGTACGACAATAGCTACATTTCCTTGGTTATGAACTTGACCCTTGAGTAGGTATGTGGTCATGTGAGCTTTATCCCTACTTCCATCAATAGATGATTTTTCTCAACTTTATTAAATTTTCAAAACGACGAAATTTATTGCTCCTGTGAACTTTGTACAAATATCAAGGCGATGCACCTAGCCAACAGACAGTTATGTCCCTAGAGAAAAGGTGAGTTAAGTAGAGCCAATGTCGCCTAGTACTATACACATCGTTCTTCAAATAGCACAATCCATATCTCTACAAGACCCAAAACGCTTGGAAGACAAACTGACTAGAGTTTTTAAATTGTCAGCATCAACTTTGCATCCTGCCAAACCAAGCTAAGATATTTATTTTCGAAAAAATAGTTACAAGGCCTGTTCCATTCCCGTGCAAAGTACTAGGAATTTAGCTTCTGAGAGTTCATTTTTAGGTTTAAGAAAGATCATAATGTGGAAAAGGAAACATGGCTTAGAAGGAAGGAAAATGAGAGAATTATAAGAGGACAACAATGTGAGGATCTTAATTTGGAACCAAGTTTTTAACAAGAAACGGTCGCATTTGTGGTGGTATAGTTGTCTTATATACAGGTTTTTATATTTATCATCCTTAATCAGGTCAGTACAAGCTAGGCTAGAAGGTTTTAGACGTCCACCGAGTAAAAGTCCTACAATTTAATGGTGGGCATCACAAGTAAGAAGAACATACCATTCACCCTCACCTTCATCTTCAAAGTTCCCAAGTTACGTATAATCCTTCTGGCTGGTGTAGATAACTGACAGGAATGCGTTTGAACAATTATCAGTCCTCGTGAACAGACTGGGCACAATCCTAGCAACTCGACGCTCCTCATCAAACATCATGCTCGCTGTCATGGTGGTGTCACCGTAAACCAGGCCCTCAGCCACACAGCTTTCTCAACCCAAAATATCTACCATGGCAGCCGATTCAGCATTGTCTTCGTTGCCCCCCTCGATCTCACCTCCATAGCCCACCTATTTCCAGTCTCCCATTGACACTATCTTCAAACAAGTATGTGAAATCACCATCCACCTTAGACAAACATTCCACTACACTGTCACCTTTCTCATCATCCTCTCACTATCAACAACAAACATGCAGCAGCTTGCCTGGTCCACTTTCCCTCCCGGACACGCTAATCTTGATCACTGTATGTGAAATCAAATAAATAATGCTTTTGAACTCGGAAACAAAATCTCCCCTGCCTCGAGACTCCTTATTGTCTACTTAATGGCGCTATCGAGAGAACTGATTGCGTTGCTCATCCTGCAAAGGTTGCCATCGAGATAGCAGCCAGCGCAACACCCCTACCACCCTAAGCTTAAAATACACATCACCGATGACTATGATGATTTATTGGGCGGTAGGACTTCATCTTTCTTCCAATCAAGACTCTTGATTGTGTACAGATGATTCCTTTCTTCCGTTATCTCATGATCCGGTTGTTCGTCTATTCAGGTTGGTGACAGGACTCTGCGAACTGCAGCCTGGCAATTGCCATGAGCCCCAGAAATACCACAACATTGTCCTGCAACATAGCTACCTCAGGCGGCACAAGGTGTTTTTCTGCCACAACACAACTCATTCATGGTGTCATCATCAGTTGACTGAATTTTTCTAAAACAGAACAAGAGGAAAAAAAGGAGGAGCCTCCTTAGAATGATACTGGCATATAGATTGACTGTGTTTCCTCGAAAAGTTACGCTAAGGTGATGATGTTGGTGCATTTTAACTCAGCAGTTGTCCAAATTGCAATCCTTCAGTTCACAGGTCTTGTTTCAGCCTATTCTCCGTCTATAATTAACATTGGACTGCAGTGAGTGAGAACTTCGCTTAGATGTTGAAGGAATTCTCTTAACCACCATCAGAGTTATGACAGCTCCAGAAAGACTAGTGAGCCCAGGATCAGACTTAAATAACAGAAACCCGGAGAGCATTATGACGTCTTGAATTGTTCAATGACTAGGAATAATATGTCTCTCACAAGTGCCAAAGCATAGATAAATACGAGTACATGCTATTTTTTCAGGAAAAAATATGCAAGACAAAATTGAAAAAAATATGCCTCCCCCAAGTGGCAAAGCACCGGACCAAAAGCAGATATCAATAACTGCTCTCCTATTCTTAGAATCAGAACAGGAAAGAAAAATACCATAACTGGGGTTATCTTTCACACCAACCTGATCATATATTAGGAGAAACATATGGACTACGAGCTACCTCAGAAGAGACATGCATTACAACATACGCAAGAGCAGTCCAGTTTCGACTCTGGGTCATTTGAATTCCCAAAATGATGTGCCTGCCTTGCCATCACTATATGCATGAACGAATATAAAACTACACAAATATTTCGTTTTTTAACCTCATATCCTTATTACAGTAGAAAGTCGTGATAACATACCTAAATCTAATCACCAAAATCTCTGGACGCTCTCCAAGACACACCACCAAAGCTGTCACCCGAGTTAGGCCTGCCAGATGCGCATCGCCAATTGACCATGTCTATATATGAACGTCCTGAAGTTGTGTGTTGCTCCTCCAAAACTATTGAGCTACCAAATCTTCTTGATGTGTCTCCCCCTTTTCCGACCATCCTCAGCTTGATCCAACGCTCTTGTATCCACATTCCATTATACCGAAGTAAGAACTGACCAGGTCGCTGCTACCTGTCAGATGACACGAGAGACTGTGTACAACATTGATGAACCACATAAAAACAATGGCGTGTCTACTCATGTAGCTGTGGAATAGCTTAGAAGGTGGAGTAGGCGGGAGAGGCACATCGGTAGCGTCATGAGTTGGGAAGATCGTGTTGTAGTCATGACGATCCATCACTAGTTCCTGATGCCTTCTATGCCCATGCATATCGGATTCATATCCTTAGTGTGCAGTGACACAAAAAAATATGCACAACTGTGAACTATATAATTCTAAGGAATAGGAGTGAAATGAGAATGAAGTTAGCCATCATTTGCTTAGGAAGCCTTGCTTCTTATAAGAGATTTATCTGGTAGGCAGTAACATGAAGTTCATTGGCCATGTGGTTATGAACTTGGTCCTTGGTAGGTGGCTGGGTATATGATCTCTATCGCTACTTCAAACAAATTATAATTTTTTTATAGCTTTATTATCTTTTAAAAGGGAGAAATTTACTGCTCATGTGAGCTATGTAGTGTGCGGACCAAAATCAAGACAATGCACCTAACCAACAAATAATTATGTCCCTAGATCAACATGTAAATTGTATGTTCATCCATTGATAGAGCAAGGAAGAAACGGGAGACAGGTCTGGATGCGAACTGAGCAATCAATTATGGCACATTACCATTGTCAGCACCAATATTGCCTATTATGTGTGAATGAAATTTCAATATGAAAACTTATGTAATATGCCCCCTACGTTTTTAAATGTAAGATGTTTTAGGTATTACTAATGTTGTTTACATACACACTAAAATGACTGAACATACACATGAAATGTGTCTAGATTCATTTGTGCAAATATGAATATGGATAAAGCCTAAAACATGTTATATTTGGAAATAAGGGAGTAGCTAGTATAGAGTCATGCCCGGTGATATGCACCTGATAGGTTATTGAGAAGCAAGAAACGAGTGGGAAAGCGCATGGTGCACGGCAGGGTCGAGCGCGGCGAAGACCAATGCGTCGGGCTACCCTCTCCGTCGCCTCCGTCGAGGAAAACCATGGTCCGCAGCGTGGAGGATGTGGGCGAGTGGGATCCAGAAGGCGCCGTAGAGAGGGCGCCGTAGGATGTCTGTCCGCTGTCGTGCGGCGCCATCACGGGAGATCGTAGCGAAAGAAAGCGAGAGAGAGAGAGGGAGTCTTGGGGTTTAGGCTATGTATGATCTTTCAATATCGAAACGGTCCCTGTACAAGGGTGGCACCTAATGCAAGTTCTAAACGAGAGCGAGCTGCGTCAAAAAGACTAATTGTAGATGAGATTTTTTTGGCCTGCATCCTATAAATTGCATGTTGATCTGTTGCAGTTGCAGCTTGAGCAAGGACGTAACACGAGGCAGGTCTAGATTCAAACTGACAATCAGTTCTGGCACACTACCATTGTGAGCGCTGAGATTGCCTTCTATGGGTGAATCAAAAAATATTGTTTTTTGGGACAAAAAAGTATAAACGTCTCACATACACGGCATATCCTCATCCATTTCTATAAACGCACGCACGCACAACCTATTCCAGAACACCTCCAAAATACTAAGTCGGCGGATCGAATCTTGAGATTGACGAAGTCACCACAAATGTCTCGCTGTCGACGGAAACATCGCCTCCCAGTGAAGAGCAACACACAATGGTAAAACATATGATTTGAACTCTAGTGGGCTGAGTTTACAACCACCCTAACCATCCATTGGTTCACGAATCAAATTTCAATCTGAAAAACTTGTGTCATACAGTATACCGACGGCCTATAAGCCTCCTATATGATGAACAAAATCTGGACGCTCCCAACAATCATCACCAAAGGTGTAACCTGAGTTAGGCCTACCTATAACCTACTAGATTCATCGCCCATTGGTCATCTCGATGAACGTCCTCAAGTTGTGTGTTGCTCCTCCAAAACAATTGAGCTACTGATCCTTCTGCTTCGTCTCACATTTTTTTTGACAATTCTCAGTTTGGCCCAGCTTTCTGGTATCCATATTCCATTTGAGCGAAGTAAGAAATGACTAGGTCGCTGCTAGTGTCAGATGACACGAGAAATTTTGTCAAGGATTGCTGAACGACATAGAAATAATTGCGTGTCCAATTATCTAGCAGAGGGATAGCTTAGAAGTGGAGTAGGCGGGAGAGGCACATCGGCAGGTCATGAGTCGGGAGATCGAGTTGTAGTCATGGCGATCCATCACTAGTTCTTGATGCCTTCTATGCCCATGCATATCAGATTCATATCCTCAGTGTGCATTGACACAAAAAATGATATGCACACCTATGAACTATATAATTCTAAGGAACTGGAAAGAAATGGAAAGAAGTTAGCCATCATTTGCTTAGGAAGCTTGCTTCTTATAAGAAATTTATCTGGTAGGATGTAACATGAAGTTCATTGGTCATGTAGTTATGAACTTTGTCCTTGGGTAGGTGTATGTGTATGTGTATATGAGCTCCATCGCTATTTCAAACAAACGATGAATTTTGGTAGCTTTATTACCTTTTCAAAAGGGAGAAAAATTTACTGCTCATGTGGACTATGTAGTACGTTCGTACCAAAATCAAGACAGTGCACCTGACCAACACCTAATTATGTCCCTAGATCAACATATAAATTGCATATGTTCATCAATTTCTAGGACAAGGAAGTAACAGGAGACGATGCAAGGAGCAATCAATTATGGCACATTACCATTGTCAGCACCAAAATTGCCTTTTATGTGTGAACCAAATTTCAATCTGAAAACTTATAATATAGTATATCGACATGCCCGGTATATGTGCACTTGATAGGTTATTGAAAGTAAGAACTGAGTGGTTCAAATTACAGTGGATCAGCTGCATTCCCAAAATGCATGTTGAGCCTGTCTTGTCACCACTAGATGCATGAACGACATACAACTACGTAAATATCTCGTTCTTTTAAGATAACTAGCATGTACCTTATATTTCCATTACAATGGAAAGTCATAAAAACATACCCGAGAATCACAGTTACGCTAAGAAGGAAAAACAACCATTCAACTACATGATAGCCTGCAAGCCTGCTATGATCAACATTATCTGGAGGTTCTCCAACATGCGCCATCAAAGGTGTCACACTAAGTCAGGCCTACCAGATGCATCGCCAATTCACCGTCTATATGGATTTCCTGAAGTTGTCCGTGTTGCTCCTCAAAATCCATGGAGCGACCAAGTCACCTAGTTTCTCTCCCTTTGTTACGACCATCCTCAGCTTGTTCCAATCAACTTGTATCCACATTCCTTCTGAGCGAAGAAGCATATGAGCATATCGCTGCTACCTCATGGTGATAGGAGAGAGTGGCGTATGATATTACTGCATCAACAAGGAATGATGGTCCGTGCACTGGTGAATCAGAGGGATAGCTGAGAAGGTGGAGTAGGAGGGAGGGGCACGAAGGTAGCGTCGTGAGCAAGGAAGTTCGTGGTGTAGTCCTGGTGATCCATCGGTACCTCCTGATGCCTTCCATTCCCATGCATATCATATTCATATCCTTAGTGTGCATTTTCCACCCCTGTGCACATATTATATGTGCATGGTGTTCTTCGCAGATGCACATATTATATTTTGCTCCGGTACAAGAGTGCTCGTTTTGTTTCCCGCTCTTCACATGAGTAGGCATGTATGGCATGGTTAGAATGCTGATGATGTTCTACATATTCTCCGGGAGTAGTTGTCCCTACATTGCTCTAAATTATCCTTGTTTATTGTATTGACAACATCAATGAGAGCTGGGACCTAGAGGGTGATGCCTACGTGGATAGAGGAAAGTGGAAACACATGTCTCGATCGAGTCATAGTATTTGAAGATATGAACCTTCTGACATAGAAAAAATGATATCGGTTAGCACAACAACAGACGGTAGGACTGATGAAGATCACAACTAGCAATAGTGTATATACTCATCAAAATAAATAAATACACAACCAAATCGCTTTGACGACACAATCTGACTAGTTCTTGCATGAAATTACTCGAAAGTTCACTTAGGATTCTCATGATGTCCAGAACTAGAATTTTTCATATATATGAGATGTATATGTTTGCAGAACTAGTTATTTTTATTTTTTATTTTTCATTGGCAAATTTGCATCCAGTAAAACCAAGCCAAAATCATTTTTTGTGCAATGTATTACAAGGCATGCACATTTCAGTGCAAAAACTTGATACTACGAACTTAACTTTTGAGATTTCATCAGGTATAGGAAACTAATAATGAGGAAAGTAAAAATGTGGCTAATAAGAGCATCTCCAACAACCTTTTTATATTTGGCTAGGATTTGTAAACACAGAAAATATACAAATTGGCCCAAAAACGGTGCTCCAACAGCCTTTGTATAAGTGGTCCTCCCCTCCAAAAATTTACAAAGCTTGCTATACTTGCCCCTACCTTGGTATATTTGCAAAGTGAAGAGCCACTTTCTTCCCGCGTTTGCGACTCTCTTTTCCCTCCAACCAGCTTTTATAAATACAAGCCCCTCGTCATAGAGCCGCGTGCGTTCGCCTGACTTGTGACTTTGGACTTGGCGTGGGCGAGGCCGAGGTGAGGAGAAGGCGTCATCCTACCGAGTAGTGGAACCTCGTCGTTGATTGGTTGTCGGGCGTCCGGCGCTGGTTGCCGAGAGCTATTCTTCCTATCCAGCGGCTCCGTTGGCTTTCTCCTGCTGCTCTTGCCGCAGGGACATCCATGTCGGTGGCCAAGATGTGTCAGGTATCCCTACAGCGTCCTGTTTTCATGCTTAGATTTTGAGAGTCAATATTTAGGTTTAAGAAAACATCAATTAGAGTTGGGACCTAGAAGGGGCCTCCGTGGATAGAGGAAAATGGAAACTCATGCCTCAGTCAAGCCATAGTATTTGAAGTTCTGAACAATTTGAAATAGCAGTTACCAGAAGAACAGACAGTCTGATTCACAAAGATAACACCCAACAAAAATGTGAGATTGAAATTCGATTTACGTGAAAGCAAAAAAAAAAAAATGTTCAAATTCAGCAATTAATTCTGACCCATTAACATTGTCAGCACCTAAAATGTTTTCTATGTTGTCAACCAAATTTGAACCTGAAAATTTATGTCATAGAAAACGTGTGCTCAGTATATGTGCGCTTGATAGGTTATCAGGCAGTAAGGATGGTTGAAATTACAGTGGATGATTTGCATGTCCAAAAAGAGCATGACTTGCCAACATTAGACATGAACAAACATACTACTACATGTCCTCTGTTTCGACCATCCTCAACGTCAACCAATCTTCTCATATCCACATTCCATCTGACTGAAGTAAGATATGACCAGCTTGCTGCTACTTCATGATCACACGGGTGAGTGGCATACGAGATTGCCGCATCAAGCAGAAACAATCGTCCAGGTACTGGTGTAGCAGAGGGATAGCTGAGAAGGTGGAGTAGGTGGGAGAGGCATGATTGTAGTGTGGTGAGTTAATGAGTTTGCTCTGTAGTCATGGTGATCCATCAATAACTCCCGATGCCTTCTATGCCCATGAATATCGAATTCATATCATTAGTGTGCATTGACACAACAAATAATGCACAATTTTGAACTATATAATGTTCTTATGAAGCGTTGCTTCTTAAGAGAGATTTATTTGGTCGGTAGTAACATGAAGTCACTGGTAAAGTGGTAGGTCGATAGCTATAGATTCCTTAGTTATGACCTTGGTCCTTGGGTACCTGAGTTCTATCACTAGTTCAACCAAATGATGAATTTCCGTAGCAGTATTATCTTGTCAAAAGGTCGAAATTTACAGCTGATGTGAACTCTCTACCAATATCAAGTCGATGCACCTAAGCAACACATAGTTATCTTCATAGAAAGAAAATGTGTGTTAAGTAGAGTTAATGTAGCCTATTACTATATACATAGCATCCCCCAAATAGCACGGTCCATATCTATAAGACCCAAAACGCTTGGAAGACAAAATGCTTGTAGTTCACGTTTCAGCGACAACTTTGCATCCTACCAAACCATGGCAAAACATTTTTTTGCGCAAGGCATGTTTCATTCCAGTGCAATACTATAGAGTTCATCATTTATGTATAAGAAAACTCATAGGAAGGAAAAGAGAACATGCCTTATAAGGAAGGAAAATGAGAAAATTATCAAAGGACGGCAATGTGAGGATCTTAAACTGGAACTGGCGCACCTGTGATTGTTGTAACTCTAACAGTGATACAAGTCTTATGTAGAGGTCACCTACTGATCATTCTTGATCAGGTTAGTACAAGCTAGGGTAGAAGGTTCAGACATCCAAAGGTGAAAGTTGTCTCTGTTGCTACTCCAAAACCATTGAGCGACCAAGTCACCTACTTAATGCTCCCCTCCTTCGACCATCCTCAACGTGATCCGATCATCTTGTATCCACATTTCATCTGAGCGAGGAAACAAATGACCAGGTAACTGCTACATTCTAATGAAACAAGAGAGTGGCGTACGAAATTGATACATCAAGCGACCACGATGGTCTAGGTACTGGTGTATAAGATGGTGTATAAGACGAATAACTGAGAAAGTGAAGTAGGCGGGAGAGGCACGACGGCAGCGTCGTGAGATAGAGAGTTCCCTTTGTAGTCATGTTGATCCATCAGTAATTCCTGATGCCTTCTATGCCCATGCATATGGAATTCATATACTTAATGTGCATTGACACAACAAATAATGCACAACGGTGAACTATTCAATTCGAAGGCATACGAGTGAAATGAGAAAGTAGTCATCATTTTGCTTACGAAGATTAGCTCCTTTTAAGAGATTTATCTGGTAGGCAGTAACGTGAAGTCATTGGTCATACAATTGGTTATGAACTAGGTCCTTGGGTAGGTATGTGGCCATGTGAGATCTATCACTAGTTCAAACAAATGATGAATTTTCTTAGCTTTATTATCTTCTCAAAGGGACGAAATTTATTTCTCATGTGAATTTTGTACTAATATCAAGAAGATGCACCTAATCAACACATAGTTATGCCCCTAGAGAGAGAATGTGAGTTAAAGAGAAACTGCTTCTAGTTTACTTTTCAGCGACAACTATCCATCCTGCCAAACCAAGACAAGATTTTTTTTTTTGACAAAATTGTTACATGGCATGTTGTATTCCCGGGCAAACTACTAGGAACTTAGCTCTTGAGAGTTCATTATTTAGGTATAAGAAGATTCATAATGTGGAAAAGAAAACATGGCTTATAAGGACGGAACATTACAGAATTATCAGACAACAATGTGAGGATCTTAATTTGGAAGCAAATTTAACAAGAAACTTGCACACTTGTAGTGATAGCAGTCTTTTATACAGGTTTTATATTTATCATTCTTTAATCAGGTAAGTACAAGCTAGGCTAGAAGGTTTAGACATCCAAAGGTGAATATTCCTACAAGTTATTAAGTGGAGCATCACAAGTAAGAAGAACATACAATTCAACTGTAGATAACTGAGAGGATTGCATTCGAACAATTATCAGTCCTGGACACAATCCTAGCAGCTCGACGACGCTCCTCACCAAACATCATGCTCGCTGCCACTGTCAACGAGGCCCTCTGCCACAACTTTCTTGACCCAAAACTCTTCCATGTCATCCGATTCGGCATCGTCCTCGATGTCCCCCCCCCCCCCCCCCCCCCCCCCCGCCTCCATCGTCCACCTCATTCCAGTCCTCCCAGTGACACTATCATCATCAAACAAGTGTGCAAAATCATCATGAAACACCTTAGACGAACCCTCCTCCACGGCATTACCATCATCCTCGTCGCTGAGGTCATCTGAGACAAGAACACCGTTCTTTTCAGCTCGCCTGATCCGCTTGCCCTCCCGGATGAGGGCCTCCAGCCGGCCCCTCGCGACCAGCATCACATCCTCCATCAGAAGCCTCCCGTCGTCGTCGAAGGACTCGACGAGGAACACCGAGTGCCGGACGCCCTTGACGCTGACGTAGAAGAGCTCCGGGTGGCGCACCAGCAGCGCGCGCAGCCGGTTGGGCAGGCCGAAGTAGCGGCGGAAGTGCGTGAGGTGGTCCACCAGTGTGCGCTTCTCCACCGTCATGGCCAGCACCTCCCGCACCACGGCGCGTGGCCGTGGGAGGTGTGCGCGAAGGCGAAGAGGTCCGGGTGGCGCGGGTAGAGGTGGGCGAGCTTGGACGCCAGGAGGCTGCGGCGTGGGCCATGAGGTGGAGGTTGTGGACCTTGGCGGCGAGGGTGGGCGCGAGGTTGCTCAGGGCAGCGAGGTTGCGGGCGGCGGGGTGAGCTTGACGGCGAGGGTGGAGAGGGAGGGGGAGAGGGGGCTGGCGGCGGGCGCGTGGAAGAGGCGGAAGAGGGCCGGGTAGCGGAGTAGGAAGCGGAGCAGCGGGCGGCAGCGCGGGAGGGCAAAGAAGCGGCGGAGGACGCGGAGCGGGAGGAAGGCGCGCGGCTTGGAGAGAAGCAGGGTGAGCAGCTTGCGGGCGAAGCGGAGCCGGCTCGCGCGGGACGCCTGCTTGTCTAGCGCCGGGCAGCGGGCCAGCCTCGGTGGCGGCAGGGGCCTCAGGGCCGGCGGCGCGTCTTCCGAGGCCGCCGCCTTCGCGAAGGCGCAGCGGACGGTGGCGGTGGCGGGTTTGGGGGATGGTGGCGCGCGTCTGGGAGGTGGAGACGGCACGGGTGCGACAGGGGTGGCGAGGGGAGGAAGGAGAGGGAGGAGGGCGTCGTCACGAGCGCCATGCCCATGGCGGAGGGTGACGCGGTGTCGTCCACGAGCACGTGGTGACAGCAGTCCGTCGAGCCAGCAGTCTCCTACGAGCAAGTACAATAGAGTGACGTGGGCGGGCTATAAGGATTAAAATAATATATTTGTGCTTAGTTGGAGGAGAGAGAAGAGGGGAGAGAAGAGGAGTGGGCTCTCATGCAAGAGCCGGCTCTTGCACGTGCTCCTAGGCACTTCGTATCGTGTCACGAATGACGAACACCGGGGATGAGGGACACCCCCTTTGTAGATTCAGAAGGGGCGCGAAGGAGGCTGGAAGACGTCTTCCGGAGAAGTACCGTCGGCGAGATCTTCGTCACTCTCTCTCTCTCTCTGCGTGTATGGAAAGCAAGCAAGGGACACAGCGATCTACCCATGTTCAGGCCGCCCGGAGGCTAACAGCCCTACTCCTGCATGTCTGAATAGATGGAGGCATCATGGCGTGGCTACAATTGGGTCTCCGGCGAGGTACCCGGGAAGGGTTTTGGCGAGAGGAGGAAGAAAGGGCAGATCCTGGCCCTGAGGAGATCACCTCCCTTTTCCTCTCTGCCCTAGCTATCTCCAGCTGTGTTCTAGCCTGTGCCTTGCCTTGGGTTCCGTCCCTCCTCCTCGCCATGACTTGGCCCTCCTTTTATAGGCAAGGGGCGCCACAAGGGTCATGCGAGGAGCGTGAGAGGGTCTTGGTGGGAAGTCCCCCCTGTCCGTGGTGGAGGTGAAGACGTGGCCTCTTCTCCTCCAAGTATCTTCCTCCGGTTTGGTGAGATTCCCCCCCTTTAGGGGAAAGCGACGTGGGAAAGGAGCGGGTACACCGCAGGTGGTGTCCCCTGCCTGCACCTTGCTTCCCAAGTCTTCTAGGCTCTTCTACCACCATCGGGAGGGCGCTGGAAGCCCTGTCTTCGCCTGGTCCCCGAGAGGGAGTCCGGCCTCGCCGGGGCCTCGGGCTCTCGGGGTCTCCTTGCATCTCTGGGGTGCGAGCGGTCCCGGGGCCCCGCGGTCCCTTGCACCCGGCAGCCTCGTCTTGGCACGCGAGGTGCCCGCCAGTCTTGAGTCATGTCTTGGCCTTGTCCATCTTCGCGCTAGGCCCGCTGGCGATGGACCCACTTTGGCAGCACTAGGGGAAACCCGTGTTCCACTGCTGCCACAGTAGCCCCCGGGCATGGTCCCGGCGGCTTTGCTTCAGCGGCTGCCGGGGCCATGACGAAAAAGAGGTCAAAATGGGTCCCGGCGCCTGGTCTTCTCGTTGGACTGCCTGACGGGACCTGTCGGGTCGAAGTAGAGGCGAGCCCCCGAGTCCCTTTGACCGAATCGTCCTGATCGTTGCGATTCGCGCAGGCTTTGACCGCGTATCCAACGGTTGGGAGCATCGAAGTCGGCACGTCTTCTCGATCCCCGCGCCCGTCGAGTAATGGGGCTGCAACGCGACGTGTGGGGTACTCTGTTGCAGCTTGATTTGACGGTTCCGCCGCCATTGCCTTCAGAGCTCCGCGCTTTCGATCAAGCCGCATCGCCTCCCAAACTCCGCTTCTTCTCCCAGATTCGCCATCCTTCCTTCTCGTCGCCAATCGCCGCAACCCTAGATCCCCTTTGGCTGCGCTCCGATGGCTCCCACACAGATTCGGCGGGCGGTGGCAAAGGTGAGCCGCTCCACGGCCGAAAGAAGAGCGGCTGCGGCTCTTTCCGCCGGCGCCCAGCCTTCATTCAGGGTCCTCCATACGCTACATCGCCCGAGCAGGTTCGGTGAGACGGCTATGGATCGAATACGCATAACGCTGTCCTCGCGCTTCCGCGGTCCTGAGGTGGTGGTGTACCCCGGGGGCGACGATGGGCTTCCGGACAGGGTAACCACCTTTCATGCTTTCTCGAAGATGGGCCTTCTCCCGCCCTTTTCGGAGTTCTTCTTGGCCGTTCTGGAGGCCTATGGTTTGATGGCGATGCACTTGCACCCCAATGCTGTGCTAACCTTGGCCGTCTTTGCATACGCCTGCGAGACATTTGTTGGCGTCAGGCCGTCCGTGGCCCTGTTTCGCCACTTCTTCGTCCCCCGCATAGGCAGGTCCAGGTGGATTGCCGGAGGGGTTGCTTTCCGTCTTCGGGAAGATGCTGCCCATCAATACCCGGAGATGTTCGTGGCGGCTCCCCTCGGGGAATGGAGGATGGGGTGGTATCTCGTCCAGGCGGATGGGACCAATGCTCATCTGGCAATTCCGAGCTCCCCAGCCCAGCACTTGGCCCATTCCAAGGAGAAAAGCGCCCTGGACGGGGACCTGGCTCCTGCAGTGAACAGATTGGCCTTCCTTCGCGAAAGAGGAGTGTCTTGCTCGATGATCGCGGCAGACTTCTTTCGCCGGGGGATTGCTCCCTTGCAATTCAAGGACCGGCCCATGTGGGAGATTAATCTGATAGGGAGTAGCATGCCAGCGCCGAAGTTTCATCTTCTAGAGAACAACTGGACCAAGGTGGTGGGGCGCTGCTGCCCTGGGGGGCGACCGACCTTCCCAAAGGTATTCTGCCTCTGTTCGAGGATCTTCAGGCTGACGAGGTCATACTGTCAATGCCTCGATGCAATGAGTATGGATTGGAGGGCACCACTGAGATAGAGCCCCCACCCCAGCCCAGGGATCAAGGCCCAATCGGAGCGGGCCTGAGTGCGTCTAACCTTGTGCGTGGGGATTTTTCCCCGGAAGATCCTGGCGCTTCTGACGGAGAAGATGAGGATCCGCACGCGGAAGCCCGCGCTGGAAGCAGGTGTTCGCGCAGTCCCTCCGCGGGGGCAGATCCTTCCGTAGGCGCTGGCGCGCAGGAGCAGTCAGCTTCTTCAGTCTCCTTAGCGGGGAAAAGTCTTGCTGCACAATTAGTGAGTATTCCTCGTCCCGAGGCCAGCGAGGAGTCCTGTGAACAGAGCGCGCCGAGATCCGTCCAACTGCCCGGAGTCTTTGGGGACTTGCTGAGCAGGAGATGGGGCTTCTTCATTCGCGGCTCCCGATCCTGGGGTTCCGCTTTTTCTGTGGCTTTGTTATAAAGTTCCTTTTTCGGCCATGTGCAGGAGTCCGACGCCTGAGTGCTCCAGCAAGCGCGCCCGTGGTGATGACGTTAGCGCGGGCGTTGAGGTGGAGGCCCAAGCTGGAGGCGACATCAACGCTTCTGAAACTCCACGCTGCGCTCCAACTCCAGGGAGGGCCCCGGAAGCGGCTGAGGGTGCTGGGGAAACTTCCCCAGCACCTACTGATCATTCTTGATCAGGTTAGTACAAGCTAGGGTAGAAGGTTCAGACATCCAAAGGTGAAAGTTGTCTCTGTTGCTACTCCAAAACCATTGAGCGACCAAGTCACCTACTTAATGCTCCCCTCCTTCGACCATCCTCAACGTGATCCGATCATCTTGTATCCACATTTCATCTGAGCGAGGAAACAAATGACCAGGTAACTGCTACATTCTAATGAAACAAGAGAGTGGCGTACGAAATTGATACATCAAGCGACCACGATGGTCTAGGTACTGGTGTATAAGATGGTGTATAAGACGAATAACTGAGAAAGTGAAGTAGGCGGGAGAGGCACGACGGCAGCGTCGTGAGATAGAGAGTTCCCTTTGTAGTCATGTTGATCCATCAGTAATTCCTGATGCCTTCTATGCCCATGCATATGGAATTCATATACTTAATGTGCATTGACACAACAAATAATGCACAACGGTGAACTATTCAATTCGAAGGCATACGAGTGAAATGAGAAAGTAGTCATCATTTTGCTTACGAAGATTAGCTCCTTTTAAGAGATTTATCTGGTAGGCAGTAACGTGAAGTCATTGGTCATACAATTGGTTATGAACTAGGTCCTTGGGTAGGTATGTGGCCATGTGAGATCTATCACTAGTTCAAACAAATGATGAATTTTCTTAGCTTTATTATCTTCTCAAAGGGACGAAATTTATTTCTCATGTGAATTTTGTACTAATATCAAGAAGATGCACCTAATCAACACATAGTTATGCCCCTAGAGAGAGAATGTGAGTTAAAGAGAAACTGCTTCTAGTTTACTTTTCAGCGACAACTATCCATCCTGCCAAACCAAGACAAGATTTTTTTTTTGACAAAATTGTTACATGGCATGTTGTATTCCCGGGCAAACTACTAGGAACTTAGCTCTTGAGAGTTCATTATTTAGGTATAAGAAGATTCATAATGTGGAAAAGAAAACATGGCTTATAAGGACGGAACATTACAGAATTATCAGACAACAATGTGAGGATCTTAATTTGGAAGCAAATTTTAACAAGAAACTTGCACACTTGTAGTGATAGCAGTCTTTTATACAGGTTTTATATTTATCATTCTTTAATCAGGTAAGTACAAGCTAGGCTAGAAGGTTTAGACATCCAAAGGTGAATATTCCTACAATTTATTAAGTGGAGCATCACAAGTAAGAAGAACATACAATTCAACTGTAGATAACTGAGAGGATTGCATTCGAACAATTATCAGTCCTGGACACAATCCTAGCAGCTCGACGACGCTCCTCACCAAACATCATGCTCGCTGCCACTGTCAACGAGGCCCTCTGCCACAACTTTCTTGACCCAAAACTCTTCCATGTCATCCGATTCGGCATCGTCCTCGACGTCCCCCCCCCCCCCCCCCCCCCCCCCCCCCGCCTCCATCGTCCACCTCATTCCAGTCCTCCCAGTGACACTATCATCATCAAACAAGTGTGCAAAATCATCATGAAACACCTTAGACGAACCCTCCTCCACGGCATTACCATCATCCTCGTCGCTGAGGTCATCTGAGACAAGAACACCGTTCTTTTCAGCTCGCCTGATCCGCTTGCCCTCCCGGATGAGGGCCTCCAGCCGGCCCCTCGCGACCAGCATCACATCCTCCATCAGAAGCCTCCCGTCGTCGTCGAAGGACTCGACGAGGAACACCGAGTGCCGGACGCCCTTGACGCTGACGTAGAAGAGCTCCGGGTGGCGCACCAGCAGCGCGCGCAGCCGGTTGGGCAGGCCGAAGTAGCGGCGGAAGTGCGTGAGGTGGTCCACCAGTGTGCGCTTCTCCACCGTCATGGCCAGCACCTCCCGCACCACGGCGCGTGGCCGTGGGAGGTGTGCGCGAAGGCGAAGAGGTCCGGGTGGCGCGGGTATAGGTGGGCGAGCTTGGACGCCAGGAGGCTGCGGCGCAGGCCATGAGGTGGAGGTTGTGGACCTTGGCGGCGAGGCCGGGCGCGAGGTTCCTCAGGGCGGCGAGGTTGCGGGCGGCGGGGGTGAGCTTGACGGCGAGGGTGGAGAGGGAGGGGGAGAGGGGGCTGGCGGCGGGCGCGTGGAAGAGGCGGAAGGGGGCCGGGTAGCGGAGTAGGAAGCGGAGCAGCGGGCGGCAGCGCGGGAGGGCAAAGAAGCGGCGGAGGACGTGGAGCGGGAGGAAGGCGCGCGGCTTGGAGAGAAGCAGGGTGAGCAGCTTGCGGGCGAAGCGGAGCCGGCTCGCGCGGGACGCCTGCTTGTCTAGCGCCGGGCAGCGGGCCAGCCTCGGTGGCGGCAGGGGCCTCAGGGCCGGCGGCGCGTCTTCCGAGGCCGCCGCCTTCGCGAAGGCGCAGCGGACGGTGGCGGTGGCGGGTTTGGGGGATGGTGGCGCGTCGTCTGGGAGGTGGAGACGGCGCGGGTGCGACAGGGGTGGCGAGGGGAGGAAGGAGAGGGAGGAGGGCGTCGTCACGAGCGCCATGCCCATGGCGGAGGGTGACGCGGTGTCGTCCACGAGCGCGTGGTGACAGCAGTCCGTCGAGCCAGCAGTCTCCTACGAGCAAGTACAATAGAGTGACGTGGGCGGGCTATAAGGATTAAAATAATATATTTGTGCTTAGTTGGAGGAGAGAGAAGAGGGGAGAGAAGAGGAGTGGGCTCTCATGCAAGAGCCGGCTCTTGCACGTGCTCCTAGGCACTTCGTGTCGTGTCACAAATGACGAACACCGGGGATGAGGGACACCCCCTTTGTAGATTCGGAAGGGGCGCGAAGGAGGCTGGAAGACGTCTTCCGGAGAAGTACCGTCGGCGAGATCTTCGTCACTCTCTCTCTCTCTCTGCGTGTATGGAAAGCAAGCAAGGGACACAGCGATCTACCCATGTTCAGGCCGCCCGGAGGCTAACAGCCCTACTCCTGCATGTCTGAATAGATGGAGGCATCATGGCGTGGCTACAATGGGGTCTCCGGCGAGGTACCCGGGAAGGGTTTTGGCGAGAGGAGGAAGAAAGGGCAGATCCTGGCCCTGAGGAGATCACCTCCCTTTTCCTCTCTGCCCTAGCTATCTCCAGCTGTGTTCTAGCCTGTGCCTTGCCTTGGGTTCCGTCCCTCCTCCTCGCCATGACTTGTCCCTCCTTTTATAGGCAAGGGGCGCCACAAGGGTCATGCGAGGAGCGTGAGAGGGTCTTGGTGGCCCCCCCTGTCCGTGGTGGAGGTGAAGACGTGGCCTCTTCTCCTCCAAGTATCATCCTCCGGTTTGGTGAGATTCCCCCCCTTTAGGGGAAAGCGACGTGGGAAAGGAGCGGGTACACCGCAGGTGGTGTCCCCTGCCTGCGCCTTGCTTCCCAAGTCTTCTAGGCTCTTCTACCACCATCGGGAGGGCGCTGGAAGCCCTGTCTTCGCCTGGTCCCCGAGAGGGAGTCCGGCCTCGCCGGGGCCTCGGGCTCTCGGGGTCTTCTTGCATCTCTGGGGTGCGAGGGGTCCCGGGGCCCCGGGGTCCCTTGCACCCGGCAGCCTCGTCTTGGCACGCGAGGTGCCCGCCAGTCTTGAGTCATGTCTTGGCCTTGTCCATCTTCGCGCTAGGCCCGCTGGCGATGGACCCACTTTGGCAGCACTAGGGGAAACCCGTGTTCCACTGCTGCCACAGTAGCCCCCGGGCATGGTCCCGGCGGCTTTGCTTCAGCGGCTGCCGGGGCCATGACGAAAAAGAGGTCAAAATGGGTCCCGGCGCCTGGTCTTCTCGTTGGACTGCCTGACGGGACCTGTCGGGTCGAAGTAGAGGCGAGCCCCCGAGTCCCTTTGACCGAATCGTCCTGATCGTTGCGATTCGCGCAGGCTTTGACCGCGTATCCAACGGTTGGGAGCATCGAAGTCGGCACGTCTTCTCGATCCCCGCGCCCGTCGGAGTAATGGGGCTGCAACGCGACGTGTGGGGTACTCTGTTGTAGCTTGATTTGACGGTTCCGCCGCCATTGCCTTCAGAGCTCCGCGCTTTCGATCAAGCCGCATCGCCTCCCAAACTCCGTTTCTTCTCCCAGATTCGCCATCCTTCCTTCTCGTCGCCAATCGCCGCAACCCTAGATCCCCTTTGGCTGCGCTCCGATGGCTCCCACACAGATTCGGCGGGCGGTGGCAAAGGTGAGCCGCTCCACGGCCGAAAGAAGAGCGGCTGCGGCTCTTTCCGCCGGCGCCCAGCCTTCATTCAGGGTCCTCCATACGCTACATCGCCCGAGCAGGTTCGGTGAGACGGCTATGGATCGAATACGCAGAACGCTGTCCTCGCGCTTCCGCGGTCCTGAGGTGGTGGTGTACCCCGGGGGCGACGAAGGGCTTCCGGACAGGGTAACCACCTTTCATGCTTTCTCGAAGATGGGCCTTCTCCCGCCCTTTTCGGAGTTCTTCTTGGCCGTTCTGGAGGCCTATGGTTTGATGGCGATGCACTTGCACCCCAATGCTGTGCTAACCTTGGCCGTCTTTGCATACGCCTGCGAGACATTTGTTGGCGTCAGGCCGTCCGTGGCCCTGTTTCGCCACTTCTTCGTCCCCCGCATAGGCAGGTCCAGGTGGATTGCCGGAGGGGTTGCTTTCCGTCTTCGGGAAGATGCTGCCCATCAATACCCGGAGATGTTCGTGGCGGCTCCCCTCGGGGAATGGAGGATGGGGTGGTATCTCGTCCAGGCGGATGGGACCAATGCTCATCTGGCAATTCCGAGCTCCCCGGCCCAGCACTTGGCCCATTCCAAGGAGAAAAGCCCCCTGGACGGGGACCTGGCTCCTGCAGTGAACAGATTGGCCTTCCTTCGCGAAAGAGGAGTGTCTTGCTCGATGATCGCGGCAGACTTCTTTCGCCGGGGGATTGCTCCCTTGCAATTCAAGGACCGGCCCATGTGGGAGATTAATCTGATAGGGAGTAGCATCCCAGCGCCGAAGTTTCATCTTCTAGAGAACAACTGGACCAAGGTGGTAGGGGCGCTGCTGCCCTGGGGGCGACCGACCTTCCCAAAGGTATTCTGCCTCTGTTCGAGGATCTTCAGGCTGACGAGGTCATACTGTCAATGCCTCGATGCAATGAGTATGGATTGGAGGGCACCACTGAGATAGAGCCCCCACCCCAGCCCAGGGATCAAGGACCAATCGGAGCGGGCCTGAGTGCGTCTAACCTTGTGCGTGGGGATTTTTCCCCGGAAGATCCCGGCGCTTCTGACGGAGAAGATGAGGATCCGCACGCGGAAGCCCGCGCTGGAAGCAGGTGTTCGCGCAGTCCCTCCGCGGGGGCAGATCCTTCCGTAGGCGCTGGCGCGCAAGAGCAGTCAGCTTCTTCAGGCTCCTTAGCGGGGAAAAGTCTTGCTGCACAATTAGTGAGTATTCCTCGTCCCGAGGCCAGCGAGGAGTCCTGTGAACAGAGCGCGCCGAGATCCGTCCAACTGCCCGGAGTCTTTGGGGACTTGCTGAGCAGGAGATGGGGCTTCTTCATTCGCGGCTCCCGATCCTGGGCTTCCGCTTTTTCTGTGGCTTTGTTATAAAGTTCCTTTTTCGGCCATGTGCAGGAGTCCGACGCTTGAGTTCTCCAGCAAGCGCGCCCGTGGTGATGACGTTAGCGCGGGCGTTGAGGTGGAGGCCCAAGCTGGAGGCGACATCAACGCTTCTGAAACTCCACGCTGCGCTCCAACTCCAGGGAGGGCCCCGGAAGCGGCTGAGGGTGCTGGGGAAACTTCCCCAGCACCCGAGCTGATAGAGATGCAGAGGAGCCCGCGGGCTACTCCTCAAGAGGCTCCCGCGGTGGAGACTCCGAACCCTGAAGCCCCCGAGGAGAGGCGCGATGTGGATCCCCGGGAGCCTTCTTGTGCTGGTCATGCTGGGCTGAGGCCTTCCCCCGGATTGGAGACCCGGGAAAAAGGCCGGCCCAGGCCGATCCCGGGAGCAGCGAGGCTGGTCCCAGGTTCCTCAAGGAATTCTCCGACGCCCGTGAATTCTTGGAATTTGCTGAGGCTCAGCTGCGTCAACTAGGAGACGCCGTATCCCGTCACGAGGACAGCTTGAAGTCCTAGGAGTTGAAGCTGTCGGCTGAAGCGGACGCCCTTGAATCCAAGGAGAAAGGGCTGGTCGTGGAGGACGAGCTTCTTAATGCCCGGGAGCAACGAGTCTCCAAGCGTGAAGAAGAACTAGAGACTCGGCTAGTGGAACTGGAGAGAACCGAAACCAAATGCTGGGAGAATGTCGAGCTGTACCGCCAAGATGCGGGCCGGAGCAAAGATCGACTGGACCAAGGCTTGGCGAATGCCGACAACTGGGCTCGGAGGGAGGTCGGCCTCAAAAGCGCCAGGATCTCCGCCTTGTCCAGGGATGTTTCTCGACTGGAAAGGACTCTTTCTGAGGAGAGGCAGAGGCGGCTGCTGGCCCGTTGTGATGTTGACAGGGTCAGAAAAGAGAGAGATCTGGAGATCGCCCGCGCAGAAGACCTCGGACAGGAGGTTGCGCGCTTGAAGGCCGTCGTGGCAGACCGGGAGGCACATTTAGGGCGCACCAAGCCCTCCGGGTGACGGAAGCGAGGGAGCTGGAAGAGGCTAGGGCAGAACTCCAGCAGGCGAAAGAGACGGCCAAGACCTCCCAGTCCCAAGCGCAGATTGCTTGGACCCCCAACGAAGAGCTAACGAAGCAACTGAAAGAGGTGAACGAGGAGCAGTCCAAGGCCGCGAACTTCAGGCGTGATCTCCTAGATCTTCTCCCGCGCATGCGTGAGTTTGCGGAGAAGATAGTCCAGGAGCTGAGGGGTTTTGTGAGGACTCTTCCTCCTACCATCACCAGCGGTCACTCCAGCACCTTCAAGGTTTATCCGTCATTTCTCAAGGATGTAGCAGGGCTCCTTGTCGAGGTCCGATCGCACGTGAGCCAGGCCACCCACCTGGCTGGAGAGACAGCCGCGCGGCAGGTGGTGACTCAACTCGTGTCAGCTCTTCAGCGCCATCACCCGAATCTTTCCCTGCTAGAGGATATAGACGGCGCCGTCCCCGGGGAAGCGCCTCTTCCAGAGGTTGTGGACATGGTGGAGGAGATCATGAAACGCTTCTCACGCGAAGATGACCCGTGACCTGCCGCGCCCCCTGAAAACATAGATAGGCCGACCCGCGGACCATGAACTGTGCATTTGCATCACCTAAGGGCTTTATAAAAACTGTATGCTTTTGACTGTAAAGAATCCTTTCCTTAAATTGCATTGTCTTTTTTATGCCCGTGGAGGCTTGAGCTATCGGGAAAGACCCTTTGGCCGGAGTGCTAACCAGCCGTGTACCTCCAGAAATTCTGGAGCGCAGACACAGGGCGCTACCCCCCAAAGGACCCACCGCTCCTGACCGCACGGACCTCTGCCCACAACCCCACTACCAGAGGGAAACGGACAACGGTGGTTGCGAAGCCGCTGCCCCAGGTTTGCGCCCGCATTCGTTTTAGCCAAAGCATAAAGAAAACAAAGCAGTTCAGGTAAAGGTACTTAGTTCGATTCATCGAATCCTTGGCTATCTCGGTATCTAAACGCGCAACCGTCGTGACGGGTCTTCTACGCTGTGTTTCAAGCGCAAATCTATTATGTCTGCTTATTTTCGCAAGAGCAGAGTCTTGAACCGAGATAGCCTGCCTCGGGTCTGACCTGGTATGCCTTTCTCGGGCACGCTGTTACTGGCCAGAGCCTGTCCGGGGACCCTCGCTTCATTCCTTTTGTGAACCGGAAGCCCAAATGCGGGTGACTCACCTGGCTGGCGTATCAGGGATGCCGGTCCGGAGACCTTCAGTTGCTGGCCTAAGCCGGTCCAGAGATCCTTACTTGCTGGCCAGTGCCGGTCCTGGGACCCTTGTTGCTGGTCAGAGCCGGTCCTGGGACCCTTGTTGCTGGCTAGACCAGGTCCCGGGACCCTCACTTGCTGGCCAGTGCCGGTCCTGAGACCCTTGTTGCTGGCCAGTGCCGGTCCTAAGACCCTTGTTGCTGGCTAGAGCCGGTCCTGTCACCCTCTTAGACTGTTTTCCCGAGGACAAGACATCAAAGAAAACCAGGAGATTATCCATAAACTTGTCCTATTTCCGTTGCTCAGGGCTTAATCAAAGAAAGAGACAAAATTGTCATCTTGACTCCCTACTGACACGGCGGGGATGCCGGCTCCGTGTTTCCGGCGCGGCTTGACTTGAGTTCTTCAGCAGCTGCCCATCTGGAAATCCAATACTTCTGAGGGGGCGCGCACGGTCCCGCTTGAATAGTTACCACGTGACCCGGGAGCTCCCATTGTCCATCGAGAGTGTCTCCCGGGGCAAAGGTCTAATCCCAAATTGACGCAGTGCTCTGTGTAGGCCGTGTGGGAACCGGCGGGTATTCATCACAAAGATCATCGGTTTGCGTGGAAGTGCTTGAGAAAGTCCGGAAAGATCGTCCCCTCTGAGGTACTCCTTTCTGAGGTAAACGCGCTCCGGAATTGGCCCTCCTCTTCGGGTTGAGAGGTCAATCCCGGCAAATATGCCCAGGTTCCCCGAAAGTATAGCAATCTCCGTTCTTTTGCCTCAGCTGAATATTGTTGTTAAACTGCCGACAATCTTCCAAGCTGTGCCTATCCGACCTATGGTAAATGCACCAGACCCTAGGTTTTCCATCTTTCCTCGGAGGAATACTGGCCTCCTCGGGGGTGTATGCATCCAGACCTACTGGTGGAAGTTCCTCTTCTTTGCTTTGGTCAAGGTTGATTTCCTCCGAGTGTGGCGCCGAGGCCTGCTCGTCCGGGTGAGGTTCCTCCTCACCTTCATGCGTCCATGAAGGCGGGAGGGCCTCACTGTTAAGGACACTTTCCTCGGGCTCTTCTTTGCTGACCAAAGGACTGACATATGCGGCTGACGGGGTGAACTGGATTCCATAGGTTCGGCCTTCTGCCGGCGGAGGAGGAGATTCCTCCAGAACAAACCCAGGCCGGGGTACCGCAAGAATTCCACCGCGGCCTTCCCTTTCCTCTTCCTTGTCATGCTCTGACAAAGGGGGCAGCCCGACGCAGATCTTGCAGCGAACGAAGAGCTTGAAGTATCGCTTGTTCCGGACGACGAGCTTGACGTAGACAGTGTCCCCGATGAAGAAGAACTCGAGGCAGATCTTGTCGTCGAAGAAGAATTCGCCACGGCGGGAGATGCAGACGAATCCAGCGCTTGCGCCCCTACCTGGCGCGCCAGATGTCGTGTCGCGAATAACGGACACCGGGGATGAGGGACACCCCCTTTGTAGATTCGGAAGGGGCGCGAAGGAGACTGGAAGACGTCTTCCGGAGAAGTACCGTCGGCGAGATCTTCGTCACTCTCACTCTCTCTCTCTCTGCGTGTATGGAAAGCAAGCAAGGGACACAGCGATCTACCCAGGTTCAGGCCGCCCGGAGGCTAACAGCCCTACTCCTGCATGTCTGAATAGATGGAGGCATCATGGCGTGGCTACAATGGGGTCTCCGGCGAGGTACCCGGGAAGGGTTTTGGGAAAGGGAAGATCCTGGCCCTAAGGAGATCACCTCCCTTTTCCTCTCTGCCCTAGCTATCTCCAGCTGTGTTCTAGCCTGTGGGTTCCGTCCCTCCTCCTCGCCATGACTTGGCCCTCCTTTGAAAGGCAAGGGGCGCCACAAGGGTCATGCGAGGAGCGTGAGGGGGTCTTGGCGGGAAGTCCCCCCTCTCCGTGGTGGAGGTGAAGACGTGGCCTCTTCTCCTCCAAGTATCTTCCTCCGGTTTGGTGAGATTCCCCCCTTTAGGGGAAAGCGACGTGGGAAAGGAGCGGGTACACCGCAGGTGGTGTCCCCTGCCTGCGCCTTGCTTCCCAAGTCTTCTAGGCTTTTCTACCACCTTCGGGAGGGCGCTGGATGCCCTGTCTTCGCCTGGTCCCCGAGAGGGAGTCCGGCCTCGCCGGGGCCTCGGGCTCTCGGGGTCTTCTTGCTCCTCCGGGGTGCGAGGGGTCCCGGGGCCCCGGGGTCCTTTGCACCCGGCAGCCTCGTCTTGGCACGCGAGGTGCCCGCCAGTCTTGAGTCATGTCTTGGTCTTGTCCATCTTCTCGCTAGGCCCGCTGGTGATGGACCCAATTTGGCAGCACTAGGTGAACCCCATGTTCCACTGC
The DNA here is from genome assembly GCA_947311845.1 of Poa pratensis. Classification (NCBI taxonomy): domain Eukaryota; kingdom Viridiplantae; phylum Streptophyta; class Magnoliopsida; order Poales; family Poaceae; genus Poa; species Poa pratensis. The sequence continues at coordinate 3,656,350 of CAMZMU010000085.1, read as the reverse complement.
TGCGACACTTTGTGAGAGTGGATGGTGGGCCATGTATCAATAAAATAGATCATCTTCGTGTATTACTATTGTACATGTTGGCTATAGAGATGGCTATAGATGACATGGCATTTTCTTATAGCCAACACTTGACTCTACTATTGTACTTGCTCTACTAGTTGAAAGTTGTTACTTTATGGCCACTAATTAGGTTGGTTGATTTAACATTATTTTCTTATCGGGTTAGTCAAGTGATGCTTGATTGTCTTGTTAATTTTAGTTTGTAAGAATTAGGGTCCCTCATGTGGAATAACATTTTCGGTGTGCGTTTGGGACAGGGCCGGAGTGCGATGCATGTCCAGCAGCCTCTCGTTCTCAGGCCCTGTTTTGTATCAGCATGCATTATTTTTCTTCTCTGCCACCTTACTTCGATATATGATCAATACCCGCTACAATGCTATCACCATTTGAGTTTGACTAGTTGTTTTTTGACTTAAGTAAGATTCTTACTCGCAAACATGTTTGAAGCATTATTGAATGCATTGATGTTGCTGTCAGTGTGATTCTCTAATTCGTAGCATTACCGCTGTTTGTGATTAAGTGTGCTAATTTTTACCCATCCAGATAATTACCACGGCAAAGCATGCCAGTATTAAATTGCATTGATTCACTTCACTGGAATTGATCAAGTGTTTTGACCTTTTTATCATGTTGGTTACAATTTTTTTACCTTTGTAAGATTTTTTTCTCACCTCCGATGTGTGTGCTACAGGCTGGTTGCTTCACTGTGAAATGATCTTGTTGTTTTTTCTTGTAGGTATGATCATGCTGGATTTTGTGGGCTTTTACCCAAGGCCCAACTAAAATCCGAAAATCAAATGGTCCATTTTAAATGGCTGGTTTGGGGACAAACGTTTAGTCCCACATTGCTAGTTGGGAGTGAGCTGCACCACTTTATATAGTGGGCTGTTTCACTACTAGCATGTAGTGTTGGCTGTGAAGAGAAAGGAGGTGCTCCACACGCGCGCTCCTCCTCCTCGCTCGCCTCGCCTCGTCACGACACGCCGCGGGTTGCGGGAATGAGCCGATGCCTATATTTTTGCAGTCCGGGAAAAATTAATGAGTCATTAACTAATAATTAACGGACGCGTTAATTACATTGCCGTTTCCGATTCCTTAATCGTGGGGCAGTTACTTGACTTGATTGTGGGATTGAAAGCCCTACCCGAACCGCACTATATACGAACCGTCTTGGCGACTTGCACCACTACGCAAACACATGGTCTCGCACCTCCGCCGTTCCACCACTACTAGCATGTAGTACCTGGTCAAGAAGCAAAGGTGTGCAAGTTGTTGAAGTCTTTATATGGCCTAAAGCAAACTCCTAAGCAATGGCACGAAAAGTTTGAAAGAAATTTGATTGCTGCAGGTTTCGTTGTAAACGAATCTGACAAATGTGTGTACTATCGCTATGGTGGGGGCGAGGGAGTTATTCTCTGTTTGTATGTCGATGACATACTGATCTTTGGAACCAATCTTGACTTAATCAAGGAGGTTAAGGATTTCTTATCTCGTTGTTTTGAGATGAAGGATCTAGGAGTAGCTGATGTTATCTTGAACATCAAGCTGTTGCGAGATGGTGATGGTGGGATTACACTGCTTCAGTCTCACTATGTGGAAAAGGTACTAAGTCGTTTCGGGTATGACGATTGTAAACCCTCTCCAACACCGTATGATCCCAGTGTGCTGCTTCAAAAGAATCAACAGACTGCTAGAGATCAACTGAGATATTCTCAGATAATTGGCTCGCTTATGTATTTGGCTTGTGCCACGAGGCCTGACATCTCTTTTGCTGTTAGCAAGTTGAGCCGGTTTGTTTCCAATCCAGGAGATAATCATTGGCATGCGCTCGAGAGAGTTATGCGTTATTTAAAAGGCACTGCGAGTTATGTAATTCACTACTCTGGGTATCCGAGGGTACTGGAGGGTTATAGTGATTCTAATTGGATATCTGATGCCGATGAGATTAAGGCCACGAGTGGTTATGTGTTTACACTCGGTGGTGGAGATGTTTCCTAAAAGTCTTGCAAGCAGACCATCTTAACTAGGTCAACTATGGAAGCAGAACTCACAGCATTAGACACAGCCACTGTTGAAGCAGAGTGGCTTCGAGAGCTTTTGATGGACTTACCTGTGGTTGAAAAACCAATACCCGCTATCCTTATGAACTGTGATAATCAAACTGTGATTCACAAGATTAAAAGTTCTAAGGATAATATGAAGTCATCAAGGCATGTGAAGAGGAGAATGAAATCTGTCCGAAAATTAAAGAACTCCAGAGTCATTGCGTTGGATTATATCCAAACGTCTAAGAATTTGGCAGATCCCTTCACAAAGGGTTTATCACGTAATGTGATAGATAGTGCATCGAGTGAGATGGGTTTGAGACCCACGGTATGAGTTGTCCACAGTGGTAAACCACTCTATGTGATCGGAGATCCCGTGAAGTAGAAGTGGGTGACAAGCTGTTGGACAGCTGAGAGGAGAGTATCCTTATATTTTACCATCCCACTTCGTAAAGATGCAGTACTCTCCTAATCTGCATGGCAGATTGATATTTATCTTAATGTATTCCAAGTGGCTTACTTTCATAAGTGGAGATGTTGTCCTGCAGAGCATCTCTTGAGGAATATACCTATATGAGTCTAACTGTTAAACGTCGCAGTCTGTGAGAGTCGGGTGCTCTTTAATAAACTCATGAAAGGTCTCGGAGTATGACATATAAGCTCCAACCGCGGGGAAGCCTTGTGGTAGCACAGTATCGGTCAAGGATTTGTGTGAAACAAGATTTGCATCAAACTTGTAGTTCAAGGCCTAGTGCACTATTCAAGTTGCGGTCTAACCTAGCATAAGTTATAAGTGGTGTTCAACTTAACAGTCTCCACTACACCGGTATATAAAACAATGTTTTGGAACAAAGTGGTTTGATGTGCCAATGAGATTTTGTGGGGGATTGCTGGATTTTGTGGGCTTTTACCCATGGCCCAACTAAAATCCGAAAATCAAATGGCCCATTTTAAATGGCTGGTTTGGGGACAAACGTTTAGTCCCACATTGCTAGTTGGGAGTGAGCTGCACTACTTTATATAGTGGGCTGTTTCACTACTAGCATGTAGTGTTGGCTGTGAAGAGAAAGGAGGTGCTCCACACGCGCGCTCCTCCTCCTCGCTCGCCTCGCCACGCCTCGCCTCGTCACGACGCGCCGCGCCGCGGGAATGAGCCGAGCCGATGCCTATATTTTTGCAGTCCGGGAAAAGTTAATGAGTCATTAACTAATAATTAACGGACGCGTTAATTACATTGCCGTTTCCGATTCCTTAATCGTGGGGCAGTTACTTGACTTGATTGTGGGATTGAAAGCCCTGCCCGAACCACACTATATACGAACCGTCTTGGCGACTTCCACCACTACGCAAACACATGGTCTCGCACCTCCGCAATTCCAGAACCTTGCGCCACCGGCTTCCAAGTCTTCTCCATCCCGTCTTCTGGCGTGCACCGGTTGAAGGGACAGTAGGCCTCCGGAACCCTGCCTCTTGTGATCCTGTACGGGAGAGGGGCGATCAGGTTTTTGGGGAGCACACTCGCGCGACTACTGGCATCGAGTTCTTCCCCAACGACGATTTCTTCCCCGACATTGGCAGCCTCTTCATCGACGACATGGGCGACAACATCAACGCCAACGTTTCGGCTGCTGCTGCACCGTATGATCTCTTGATCTTCATGTTTAAGTTACTACTGCAGTTTCTGCTTCTAGTATGTGCTCTACATTCGTTCTATTTATCTATTGTTGTAGTAGATCACATGATTAGTTTAATTCTGATTATTCTAGTCATAAACTGTTTACTGTTTTCGTGGATTAAATCAATAGCTAAATTGCTTATATATTCAACAGATCATCCATCGGTGCATGGTGCATATCAAGAAAGTCGAGCCAGCAGTTGGGTGTTGTCTGTGACGGGATGGAGAAGAGACTGTTGCTCTTGCATGGAAGTATTTTGAAGGCAAGAGGGGGAGGCAGCACCCAGCCGAGAACCATAGAAATAGAACACCACTTTGATCACCTGGCTGGCTAACTAGTTTGTGTTGAATCCATGCCATCCAGAGTTTTACGCATTGGGTGAATCTCTTGGGATGTTTCTTTCAGAGAGCTGTTTGTGGTTGTTACAAGTGCGGAGATGGAAGTTGATCGAATTCATATTGTTGCGTTCATGTAAAATGATGTCGTTGCTGAGATATTGCCCACTTTGCATTTGTGTTGGTCCGATGAATGAATCCTTTATCCTCTGCTTTCTTGCAGGTATCATCATACATCGGTGCATGGTGCATAGCAAGAGAAGTCGAGCCAGCAGTTTTTGTAGGGCTGTCGGTGGTGAGACTGGAGAAGAGATGCCCTCCTTGCATTGGAGGGAGGAGAGTGCCATTTTCTTCTTGATTGGACGGCTGGCTTGTTTTCATGTGTGGTTGCTTAGTTACTTGAGATAAAACCATTGTACTCGATAAAATCGGATACGCATAGCAGCACCGTATGTATTTTCCCTCCTTGTTTCTAATAAAGCTCTACATGTACTAAAACGAAGGTCAACTCAAACGTGTGTATTATATTGGAGGTTTATAAGTGATGCGGCGCCTTGGTGGATTTATCTTGTGCCCACCCTGCTGATTACTCGCTCGTGTTGTTGAGTTATTTGTTTCGGTAGTTGATTTGGTTGATCAGGTTCCAGTAGGAATGCAGATGCAGTTGAGTAGGAAGATCTCTAAATGAAACAAACGCCATGATGCACCTGCTTGTGATTGAGATGAGGATCAACTTATGGGCATAATATTTGAATTTAAGTGCCCTGGTGGACCGATTATTTATGCCCTTCTGATTACTGGGTACATTTCCAATGGTCAGGTTTATATATCCTCAAATTTCGAGTTGAACTAATTAGCAACATGTATGTAGTATCTGTTAAAAGTCACACATATTATACCACTGGAAACTTGTTTCAAATACGCATCCGTATATTTTTTGTGTCATTTAAGGCCAAAATTGCGCTACAACCGAAACGGAGGGAGTAGACTTATTAGACGAGGATCTGTATCGCCCCAACAAATGACGAAGATCAGTTGGCTTAATTTGCTTTCTCCCGAGTCTCGGTTTTCTCTCTCCGTGAAACAAACACGATTTGTTTTAACGAATCACTAGATTTGCACCACCGGTTAAGGAATCCCTAGTCAACCGTGCAGGATCACCAGCCACAGGGGAAACTAGTCACACGTTGGGACTTAGACTAGCCATAGTGGGGGTATCATAGGTAGTATCATGCATTCCATGTTGGCAAAAAGCTGACGTGTCACTGCAATTAATAATGAAAGAGATGATAGTGGTAACATAGGTAGATACCGTAACATAGCGGATTCCAAGACAAGATGAGTCTATAGCCTAATAAATGTACTAGTATATGATACCACACATATGTTACTACCCATTATGGAACTAGTAACATAGACTAGTATCATACGCATGATACTAGTGTATGATACTCCCCACTATGGCTAGTTTTAGGAGGCAAAATAACTGAATAAAAGTTTGGAGGAAGAGTAAAACAACCCTTAAGAAACATGCAAGGGATTCGCTATTAATTGACTTAAAAGAAACATGCAAGGGAGTACGTGCGCCATGCGATCACTATTAATTACCCAAGCACGACATTTGGCAAACAAAATACGTGCGCTATGCAGAGGATCACTACTCACGGAAATTAAGGATGACCTAGGAAACGCAAGTTAGGTGGGAAAAAATCCGCCTTTACCTCACCGCTCATCACACACACACACAAGAAAGGCCATAATCTCGACGATCCAATGAGAAGAGAGAGCCAAAATTAAATATGTCAGGAAAATAGGTATTGACGGGTCCAAGTCATCCATTATAGCTTTCAATCGGCAAAATCTAATTTCCTCCGATCTGCCTCTATATTTCCCATTTGTCACGGAGTCGCATGCGGGTTGAGCGTTACAGGTAAACTAATCAGGCGACATGATTTTAGGAAGCAAAATAGTTGAAAAGAAAATCCGGATCAAAATTAAGCGTAATTAGACGAAAACTTACCGGAGGAAACTATTTATCCCTGACTAAATCTTCGCCCTCCACAATTAATCCGTTGCCAAATATAGGTGCGCCTATGGAAGGAATAGCTACTTAAGGTAGGAAAGAATCTGCCTTGTATCGTCGCTCGTTACACAAGAATAAAGGCCATAATCCTTACGGTCCAAAGAGAATAGAGAACCAAAAGTAGTAGCCTCATCATCTTTCCCGCCCTACGCCTCTTCACAAAAATTCAAACTTGCTTGTCTTCAATATTTCGTCTATAAATACAAGACCACCGCCATGAGAGCCGCGTGCGGTTGCGCGTGTGACTTGGCGACTTGGGCGATCTTAGCACGAGGCGTGGCGTGGCTATAGGGGTGACTTTAGTCAATCTCCGGCCGGCCGGCGGCGGCGAGGTTGATCCAGCAGGTGACCATTGTACCCGTTTATTTCTTTGCATGCCCCAAGCATGATTTTCTTTTTCAGATCGTTTCTTGCATGTAAGAAACTCGTACGCGGTCCTAGCTCCGAATATACCGTTGATTGTTGGGTTGGTGAGAACCAGCCAGGGCACGTACGCGCGTTAGTGTAATAGGAGGAACCATCTTAAATAGAAGGTGTCGCCCGAGTCGGACCTACCTGATGCGTTGCCAAATCGCCATATCTATGAACGTGCTGAAGTTGCTTGTGTTGCTCCTTCAAAACCGACTACGTCGCCTATTTTATATCCTCCTGTTTCGACCATCCTCAGTGTGACCCAATCTTCTATCCACACTCCATCTAGGTGAAGTAACAAATGACTAGGGCACTGCTACCTGCCGATGACACGAGAGAGTGGCGTACTGGTGAAATAGAGGCATATCTGAGAAGGTGGTGTAGGAGGAGAGTCACATAGGTAGCGTGATGAGTTGGGGAGTTGGTGATGCAGTCATGGTGATCCATCACTCATTCCCGATGCCATCTATGCCCATATCGAATTCATATCCTTATTGTGCATTGCAACAAGAACTATTATGCAGACCTATGAACTACACAATTCTAAGGCATAGAAGTAAAAGGAGAAAGTTGGTCATCATTCCCTTAGGAAGCCTGGCTTCTTATAAGAGATTTGTCCAGCAGGTAGTAACATGAAGTCAGTTGGTCATGCGACATGTCAATTTGTACAAACTCCTTAGTTATGAACCTTGTCCTTTGGTAGGTATATAACAATGTAAGCTCCCTCACTACTTCAAAAAAATGATGATTTTTTAGGTTTATTATCTTTTCAAAAGAGCGAACAAAATTAACTGCTCATCTGAACCCTGTACCAATATCAAGACGATGTACCTAGGCAACACATAGTTTTATGTCCTTAGAGAGAAAATGTGTGTTAAGTAGAGCCAAGTCGCTAGCACTGGATACATAGCGTTCCCAAAATTGCAAGGTCTATATCTCCATAAGACGCAAAAACACTTGGAAGAGAAACTGCTTCTAGGTCTTCACATCAGTTGGAAGATGTACATAGTCTTTGGAGTAGTCGTCACAGTCAGTGCTCTGGATCCTCCTTGTTGATGGTATTGACAACATCAATCAGATCTGGGACCTGGAGGGGGATTACTCCGTGGATAGAGGAAAATGGAAACTCATGCCTCGATCGAGCCATAGTATTTGAAGTTCTGAACCATCTGACATAGGCGAAATTGATATCGGTTAGCACAACAACAGAAAGTCTGACTGATGGAGATTACAACTAACAATAATGTACATAACCATCAAAATAAAAAGCATCCAAATCGCTTGGAAGACACAATATGACTAGTTCTTGTGTGTCCAAGGTGTAAAAAAGACATTACTGGAAAGTACACTTGGAGGATTCTCACGAACTCCTGAACTAGAAAATTTCATATGTTTGAGATGCATATGTTGGCAGAACTGGTTCTTTTTTTACTTTTCATTGACAAGTTTTCATCCTTCAAAACTAAGCGAATTTTTTTTTTCGAATAAGGTATTACAAGGCATGCTACATTCCAGTGCAAGTACTAGGAAATTAACTTTCGAGATTGAAACGCTGCCTATCGGGGTTTAGGCTATGTATGATCTTTTGACATTGAAACGCTGCCTATACAAAGGTTGGCACCGAATCCGAATTCTAAACGAGGGCGAGCTGCACTTGGCGCTGAGTCGGTCTGATCGTAGAGGAGAGGAGACTGGGCTTTTCTTGGCGCTGCGTCCTGATAACCGAGGCCGATTCACCAGCAAATCCGACTTATAAATTGCATGTTCATCTATTGCAGCAAGGGCAAGGAAGTAGTAACAGGATTCAAACCGAGCAATCAGTTCTGGCACACTACCATTGTCTTTTATGTATGAAATCAAATTTCAATCTGAAAACTTATGTCATATACAATAGTATATACATAGCCTACAAGCTATCCTCATGCATGATCAAGAAAATCTGGAGGCTCTCTAAGACGCACCACCAAAGGTGTCACCCGAGCCCCGAGTTATGCCTACCAGATGCATGGCCAATTGGTCATCTCTATGAATGTCCTCAAGTCGTCTGTGTTGCTCCTCCAAAACCAATGAGCGACCAATTCTCTACCTTTATCTCCCCCTTTTTCGACTTCCTCTATCCACACTCCATTTGAGCGAAGTAACAAATGACCAGGTCACTGCTACCTGTCAGATGACACGAGAGAGAGTGTACAAGGTTGTTGAATCACATACAAACGATGGTATGTCTACTTATGTAGCAGAGGTATAGCTTAGAAGGTGGAGTAGGCGGGAGAGGCACATCGGTAGCGTCATGAGTTGGGGAGATTGTGTCGTAGTCATATTGATCCATCACTAGTTCCCGATGTCTTCTATGCCCATGCATATCAGATTCATATCCTTAGTGTGAGTTGACACGTCAAATAATATGCACAACTATGAACTATATAATTCTAAGGAATACTGAAGTGAAATGAGAAAGAAGTTAGCCATCATTTGCTTAGGAAGCCTTGCTTCTTACAAGAGATTTATCTGGTAGGCAGTAACATGAGTTCATTGGTCGTGTGGTTATGAATTTGGTCCTTGGGTAGGTGTATGAGCTCTATCGCTACTTCAAACAAATGATGATTTTTTGTAGTTTTATTATCTTTTTAAAAGGGGGAAATTTACTACCCATGTGAACTATGTACGTAGTGTCTGTACCAAAATCACGATAATGCACCTAATCAGCACCTAATTATGTCCCTAGGTCAACATATAAATTGCATGTTCATCTATTGCTAGGGCAAGGAAGTAATAGGAGATAGGTCTAGATTCAGACTGAACAATCAATTCTAGCACATTACCATTGTCGGCGCCGAGATTGCCTTCTGTGCGTGAATCAAAAAATATTGTTTTTTTGGGACAACAAAGTATAAACATCTCACATACACGTGCATATCCTCATCCATTTCTATAAACGCACTCATGCACAACCTATTCCTCGGAACACCTCCAAAATACTAAGTCGGTGGATCGAATCTTGAGATTGACGAAGTCACCACAAACGTCTCGCTGTCGACGGAAACATTGCCTCCCAATAAAGAGCAGCACACAACGGTAAAACATATGATTTGAACTCTAGTGGGCTGAGTTTACAACCACCCTAACCATCCATTGGTTCACGAATCAAATTTTAATCTGAAAAACATGTGTCATACAGTACATCGATGGCCTATAAGCCTCGTATATGATGAACAAAATTTGGACGCTCCCAACAGGCACCACCAAAGGTGTAACCTGAGTTAGGCCTACCTATAACCTACTAGATTCATCGCCAATTGGTCATCTCGATGAAGGTCCTGAAGTTGTGTGTTGCTCCTCCAAAACCATTGAGCTACCGATTCTTCTGCTCTGTCTCAACACTTTTTTGACCATCCTCAGTTTGGCCCAGCTTTCTGGTATCCATATTCCATTTGAGCGAGTAAGAAATGACCAGGTCGCTGCTAGCTGTCAGATGACACGAGCGAGTTTCTCAAGGATTGCTGAACGACATAGAAATAATGGCGTGTCTAATTATCTAGCAGAGGGATAGCTTAGAAGGTGGAGTAAGCGGGAGAGGCACATCGGCAGCGTCATGAGTCCGGGAGATCGAGTTGTAGTCATGGCGATCCATCACTAGTTCTTGATGCCTTCTATGCCCATGCATATCAGATTCATATCCTCAGTGTGCATTGACACAAAAAATAATATGCACACCTATGAACTATATAATTCTAAGGAATTGGAGTGAAATGAGAAAGAAGTTAGCCATCATTTGCTTAGAAAGCCTTGCTTCTTATAAGAAATTTATCTGTAGGCTGTAACATGAAGTTCATTGGTCATGTGGTTATGAACTTTGTCCTTGGGTAGGTGTATGTGTATGTGTATGTGTATGTGTATGTGTATGTGTATGTGTATGTGTATGTGAGCTGTATCGCTATTTCAAAGAAATGACGAATTTTGGTAGCTTTATTACCTTTTCAAAAGGGAGAAAAATTTACTACTCATGTGGACTATGTAGTACGTCCGTACCAAAATCAAGACAATGCACCTGAGACCTGATCAACACCTAATTATGTCCCTAGATCAACATATAAATTGCATATGTTCATCAATTGCTACGACAAGGAAGTAACAGGAGACGATGCAAACTGGGCAATCAATTATGGCACATTACCATTGTCAACACCAAAATTGCCTTTTATGTGTGAACCAAATTTCAATATGAAACTTATGTAATATAGTATATAGCCATGGCCGGTATATGTGCACTTGATAGGTTATTTAGAAGTAAGGACCGAGTGGCTCAAATTACAGTGGATCAGTTGCATTCCCAAAATGCATGTTGAGCTTGTCTTGCTACCACTAGATGTATGGAACGACATACAACTACAAAAATATCTCGTTCTTTTAAGATAACTAGCAGGTACCTTATATTTCTATTACAATAGGAAGTCATAAAAACATACCCGAGAATCACAGGTACGCTAAGAAGGAAAAACAACCCATTCAACTACAGGATAGCCTGCAATCCTGCTATGATCAAGAAATTCTGGAGGTTCTCCTACACGTGTGATCAAAGGTGTCACGCTGAGTCAGGCCTACCAGATGAATCGCCAATTCGCCGTCTATATGAACTTCCTGAAGTTGTCCGTGTTGCTCCTCCAAATACATGGAGCGACAAAGTCACCTACTTTATCTCCCCTGTTTCGACCATCCTCAGATTCACCCAATCAACTCGTATCCACATTACTTCTAAGCAAAGAAACAAATGTGCAGATCGCTGCTACCTCATGGTGATAGGAGAGAATGGCGTACGATATATCAGCAACGTGAACAAAAGCTGGTCCGTGCACTGGTGAATCAGAGGGATAGCTGAGAAGGTGGAGTAGGAGGGAGAGGCACGGAGGTAGCGTCATGAGTTGGGGAGTTCGTGTTGTAATCATGGCGATCCATCGGCAACTCTCGATGCCTTCTATGCCCATGCATATAAAATTCCTTTCCTTAGTTTGCATTGACACAACAAATAATGTGACAACTATGGACTATATAATTCTAAGGCATATGAGTGAAATGAGAAAGAAGTTAGCTATCATTTTCTTAGCGAGCCTTGCTTCCTTATAAGAGACTTATCTCATAGGCAGCAACATGAAGCCATTGGTCATCTGGTACGTCGATAGCTACAATTCCTTGGTTATGAACTTGGTCCTTGGGTAGGTATGTGTCCATGTGAGCTCTAATTCAAAAAAAAAGTGGTGAACTTTCTTAGCTTTATTATCTTTTCAGAATGACAAAATTTATCGCCCATGTAAAGTTTTGTACTAGTATCGAGGCGATGCACCTAGCCAACACACAATTATGTCCCTAAGGAAAAATTGAGTTAAGTAGAGCCAACGTCGTCGCCGAGTACTATAAACAGCGTTCTACAAATAGCACGGCCCAAAACGCTTGGAAGACAAACTGATTCTTATTTTTTACTTCTAAGCTACAACTTTGCATCCTGCCAAACCAAGCCAGGATATTTCTTTTTTGGAAATAATGTTACAAGGCATGTTCCATTCCCATGCAAAGTACTAGGAACTTAGCTTCTGATAGTTCATTTTCTAGGAAAAGAAAACATGGCTTATATTGAAGGAAGCAGAGAGGAGAGGACAAAAATGTGAGGATATAATTTGGAACCAATGTTTTAACAAAAACTGTCACACTTGTGGTGGTAGCAATGTTATATACAGGTTTCATATTTATCATTCTTAATCAGGTCAGTACAAGCTAGACTACAAGATTTTAGACATCCAAAGAGTTGAAGTCCTGCAATTTTTATAGTGAGCATCACATGTAACAAGGACATGTCATTCACCTTCACCTTCATTTCCAAGCTCCCAAGTTTAAATAACTGAGAGGAATATTCTTCGACGGCGTATCTCCACGAATGAGCGGCGCTTCCGCTTTCCGCCACACCACCTCTGCTCCTCTCCTGGCAATTCCCATGAGCCTGAAATACCACAACATTGCCCTGCAACATAGCTACCCCGGCCGTACAAGGTGTTCTTCTGCCGCAAACACAACTCATTCATTGCGTCGGTCATCGCCAGCTCAGAGATCACTGCTTCATTGCATCCATGGCCTGCAATTCCACTGCTTTGTCATCAGTAAGACGCGAGTACGTCATTGCCAATGCTAAGTCAAAGGAAATAACAAATCATGCATGTACATTTTTTATAGTCACACATACTGGTATGCATGTTTTCCCATTCACGATAGGGTACTGGTATGCATGTTTTCCCATTCACAATAGGTATTCTAGTTTTTTCCCTCGGGAATAATGTTGGGAATAATTGAGCACAGACATTATAATTCGTTGAAGATAAATGGTCTGAAACCAACAATTTAGTGTGTAGACCATGTTACAACAGCTGCTGGCGTATATTTAAAAACAATAGTCATAGTGTGAAACCTACATGAAGTTCAACAAGATACTAATGTCTGCACCATATCGTCCATTTTCTGAAACCGTAAATTTCCATGAGGCAAGTGAAAGAACCAAGAAGTGCATTAGTTAACCAAAATTGCCAACACTGTAGAATGACAACTATCTCTATGTTAATAATTATGGTCAATGACAGATAACAGTTGACTGAACATTTCTAAAATAGAACAAGATGAAAAATGGGAGCAGACTCTTCAGAATGATACTTGCATATGGATTAACAGTGTTACCTCAAAAGGTTAAGCAATATGTAACAATGTTGGTACATGGAAAGAAACTCAACAGATGTCCAAATTGCAATCCGTCACCTTAAACATAGTCCACAGTCGAATCTGTGAGTGAGAACTTTACTTAGATGTTGAAGTTCTCTTACCCAGTGTCGACCCTTTCAGCCCTAGGTAATGACAGCTCCAAAAAGACTGGTGAGTGCAGGATCAGAGTTATATGCCAGAAACCCCGAGAGCATTATGAAAATAGTCTTGAATTATCGAATGATTAATTTGTCTCCACAATGCCAAACCATAAATAAATGCATGCTACTGTTTCAGGAAAAACATGTAAGACAAAACTGAAAAACTATGCCGCCCCCAAGTGCCAAAGCACCGGACCACTAAAGAAGAAAACCAAGCAAAGCATAAATCATAATTGGTCTTGATGTTCTTGGGATCAGAATGAACAGGAAAAAAATACTAATTGGGGTTGTCTTTCACATCAACCTGATCATATAGTAGGAGAAACATAGATAAATACTTGCTATTGTTTCAGGAAAAACATGCAAGACAAAACTGAAAAAATATGCCTCCCCCAAGTGCCAAAGCACCGGACCACAGAAAAAGAAAACTAAGCAAAGCAGATATCAATAACTGCTCTGCTGTTATTGGAATCAGAACAGTAAAGAAAAATACAGTAATTGGGGTTCTTTCACACCAACCTGATCATATATTAGGAGAAACATATGGACTAACAAATCAAATATACTGCTTACACCGACAGTTGAAGTAAAATGTGCGGTTATAATGAATATCATTGTACTGTAATTTAAAGTTTTGAACAATATATTGTGATGTATGATATGGCGATCTTATTTTGTTGGACTGACCAGTATTTACGTAGAGCATATATAAACTTAAATCCAAAACACTCTGGCATCCGGACCAATCCAATTACTCCAAGCATGGGAACCACACGAATCACCGCAACCCGTGATCACATAATAATTTCGAGCTAATCATCAAAAATTGAGAACCGACCAATGCACTGGCAGGTAGCAGCATCAGAGGCAGAAAATGTAGAGAAATCCACACGTTCGTCCAAGTACCTGCAGCCGTACGTCGGGGAAGGCGCAGAGGACACCATCGCCGCGGGGGTGGACGGACATCCTGTATGGCACCTGCTGGCCGGTGTCCAGCCTAAAGTCCTAAACACCTGCAACCCACCATCACCACAGCCGCGTCAGATCAGCACGTAAACCTTTCCGCGGGGGCACGGTCGGCCGCGGCGACGACCAGCGCGTTGGGCACCTTGGTACTGCCCTCCCCGCCGCCTCCGCCGAGGACAACCATGGGGCGCGGTGGCGCATCCGCGGCGTGGAGAATGTGTGCGAGCGGGATCCAGGAGGCGTCGTAGAGCGGGAAGCCGTATGAGGTCTGCCCGCTCACCGGAGATTGTAGCAGCGAAAGAGAGCGGGCTCGATTGGGGTTTAGGCTATGTAATATAATCTTTCAACATTGAAACGCTGGCTATACAAAGGTTGGCACCTAATCCGAATTCTGAACGAGGGCGAGCTGCACTTGGCGCCGAGTCGGTCTGATCGTAGAGGGAGGAGACTGGGCTTTTCTTGCCGCTCCATCCTGATAACCGAGGCCGATTCACCACCAAATCCGACATATAAATTGCATGTTCATCTATTGCAGCTAGGGCAAGGAAGTAGTAACAGGATTCAAACCGAGCAATCAATTCTGGCACACTACCATTGTCATTTATGTATGAAATCGAATTTCAATCTGTCATATACAGTACTCCAGTATATACATAGCCTACAAGCTATCCTTATGTATGATCAAGAAAATATGGAGGCTCTCCAACACGCACCACCAAAGGTGTCACCCAAGCCCCGAGTTAGGCCTACCAGATGCATGGCCAATTGGTCATGTCTATGAATGTCCTCAAGTCGTCTGTGTTGCTCCTCCAAAACCACTGAGCGACCAATTCACCTCCTTTATCTCCCCTTTTTCGACGATCCAATGTTCTTGTATCCACATTCCAGTTGACCGAAGTAAGAAATGACCAGGTCGCTGCTACCTGTCAGATGCCACGAGAATGTTTACAAGATCGTTGGATCACATAGAAACCATGGCGTGTCTACTTATGTAGCAGAGGGATAGCTTAGAAGGTTGAGTAGGCGGGAGAGGCACATCGGTAAAATAGCTTCACAATTAACAATGAGAAGGTAAAAAAGGTCTGGATGTATGTAGGCGTGTCTACTTATGTAAAATAGCTTCACAATTAACAATGAGAAGGTAAAAAAGGTTTTGATGTATGTAGGGAGTGATTGCTGGTAGATAATGACGCAGCAAAAAAATCTAGAAACTTGTCGTGTTTAAGTTCGTTTTAATCTAAGTAACGGAGACTGCACTACAATGTACAGATAACAAAGCAAACCAAATCATCATGGGAATACTGAAATACTCATTGGGTGTATCGATATGTTTAACTGCAAACATATGTTCGCTCATTATAAAAATATGTTACCATTTTTTTATCAAAAACATTTTATGCCGACCTCAGTTGCCTAACTCTACGGGTCACCACAGTTATGGTTGTCAGTATTGTGAAGACCTCGTTAGGATAGGCAAAGTTACAAGTTCGTTAGCTATAGTCTATAGTCCGTTTGTCTCTCAAAATAACCATATGTTATATTTCTTTATGCATTAACTATACATTTGTGTCTTTGTTTCTATGAGCACCTGGAGCTGTCAGATCTGACGTGGGCGCCTCCATGACTACTAGTGAAAACATAAAGCAACTCAAGGAAGACAAACATGGCAAGAAACAGGGTAAGCTGTATTTAAAAGGCCAACGATATTTTAGCTCGCAAAATAAAAGGCAATAATACATGCATACAAGTGGGAATATTACTGTATGAGAAAATAAGTTGTAGGGCATTTATTTACCTCACCACCAGTCGCAAGTAGTGAACCCGCTCCACTAAATGATACCACCAACCGTAAACCAACATGACTTAGCGTCTCTACAGCCTCCTCGTTAGCGTAGTTCATTTGGATCCTCTACTCCTTGTCGTATTTCCCATCGCAAGAGCCTACATGTGGCACGGTCAAGACTCTAAACTGTAGATAATCGGCCAAACTAAACACGGTCTTGATCTACCAGAATCCCGGCATATTTTAGACGATTGAAGAAGTACAAGATTTAAATGTTATAGAGCTACAGCTTACCTAAGCATTTACACTAACAACTCAACACAGCAAGCGCGTTATATGCTTGATGGGAATGCCAATGAGGTAGGTGCAACAAGTTAACTCAAATGAGCACACCATCAAAATATGGGTCAGATACAAACCCCCGAAGATGAGCTACATTGAGGAAATAAACTGTATTGTTGCTCACACCGACAGTTGAAGTAAATGTGCGAAATAATCATTGTACTGCAGTTTGAAGTCCTGAACAATACGTTGTGATATGCTATGGCAATCATAAAGGTTGAATTGACAAGAATTTAAACTTAAATGGACAACACTATGGAATCCGGACCAATCTATGTACCCAAACACGAAGAGCTAATCAAAATTCAGAACCGACCAATGCACTAGGGAGCGAGCATCAGCGGCAGAAAATCCACGTATTGGTCCAAGTACCTGCAGCCGTTGGGGAAGGCGCAGAGGACACCGTCGCCGCAGGGGTGGACGGCCATCCTGTATGGCACCTAATGGCCGGTGTCCATCCTAAAACACCTGCAACCCACCATCACCACAACAGCGTCAGATCAGCATGTAAACCTTTCCCAAGATGGGTCCGCGGTGAAGCAACTAGAGGGCAAGGATCGCTCACCGGCCTGGGGGGAGAGCGCCGGCACTACGGGAAACTGACTCGCCGCCGAGTGGTCTTAGCTTCGCTGAGTGCTAAAACGCGGGGCAACTCGGCGAAGAGCCCTACGCCGACGCATGACAAAGAACACTCGGCGAAGTGCACACCACTCGGCAAAATAATTCTTCGCCGAGACAGGCACTCGGCGAAGAAGCATTTTCTCGGCAACGAGCAAAAAAGACACTCGGCAAAGTTGTGCTCACGGCGAGAAGGAGGGACACGTGGCTCGAGACAGTGGGACCCACGGGCGTCGTGATGGAGCTGCCCTTCGCCGAGTGTCCTACTCGGCGAAGATGTCACCGTAAAAAAATATTTAATGCAACTTTTCTTTGCCGAGTGCCCCTCTCGGCAAAGAATGCGCGCGAAACTTTCTGGGTTTGCCGCGCGAATTAGGTCCCCTTTGCCGAGTGTGTCGGTGGCCAGCACTCGGCAAAGTCTAGGGCGGGAAACGAAATTTTGCCCCGCGCCATTTCTTTGCCGGGTGGTTGTCTTCGCCGAGTGTATCTCTCGGCGAAGAAGGTGGGCGGGAAACGAAATTCCGCCTCGCGCCATTTCTTCGCCGGGTGGGTTTCTTCGCCGAGTGTGTCTCTCGGCGAAGACGGTGAGCGGGAAAAATATTTTAGTTTCGCGCCAAAACTTCGCCGAGTTATTAATTTCGCGGAGTGTCCCTCTCGGCAAAGTGTGCGTTTTTCCCGCTTTTTTCACCAGTTTTGCGTCTCGTTTTGGCGCCGTTTTTAGCCCTAACGACGCCTATAAATATGCCACTGAGGTTACTCACTCACACAGAACATTCCAGCGTCACTCGGAGAGTCATCTTTGGGCAACCAGCGGCAAGACGTCTCTGATGATCTGCGACCGTTCCAAACGGTTGCAGATCATCAGAAATGTCTTGCCGGACGGTTGTAGATCATCAGAGACGTCTTGCCGGACGGTTGTAGATCATCAGAGATGTCTTGCCGGATCGAAATGACCCTCAAACACAAAACATTCGGATTCCCTAGCTATGCCCGACACTGAATGCAACGGCATTCGACCGTGAATCAGTGTCGGGCTGTAGCTAGGAGAAACCATGTGTTTTGTTTCCCAGCTTACTCACTCATATATTCTACGTTGTTCTCAAACACAAAACATTCGGGTCCCTAGCTAAGCCCGACACTGAATGCAATGACATTCGACCGTGAATCAGTGTCGGGCTGTAGCTAGGAGAAACCGTGTGTTTTGTTTCCCAGGTTACTCACTCATATATTCTACCTTGTGCTAAAACACAAAACATTCGGGTTCCCTAACTATGCCCGACACTGAATGCAACGACATTCAACCGTGAATCAGTCTCAGGCTGTAGCTAGGAGAAACCGTGTGTTTTGTTTCCCAGGTTACTCACTCATATATTCTACCTTGTGCTCAAACACAAAACATTCGAGTTCCCTAGCTATGCCCGACACTGAATGCAACGATATTCGGAGAAACCCTGTGTTTTGTTTCAGCTATGTGTTTTTCATCCGGATTAATTCGTGGCGTCCAACACGAATCATCCGGAAAAAATGAACCAACAACTGCCAATGAAGGGTACATATTCGAATGACAACAAACTTGGGTACATAGACAAATGACAACAAACTTGGGTACATAGACGAATGACCACAAACTTGGGTACATAGAAGAATGATAACAAACTTTGGGTACATAGACGAATGACAACAAACTTGGGTACATAGACGAATGACAACAAACCATTTTGTCCTAACCAATGATGTGGCTCAGGTTAGTCATACTCTTGCCTAGGCTTATAATACTCGCGGGTGTAGTCGTCGTAGTCGCCGTCGTCGTCGTCACTATCGTCGGACGGCCGTGATGTAGCCGTTGACGGGGGTTGTCCATGACCCTCTTGAGAGTCCGGCCAGCCCACCACAGCCGACAGCTGATACGTCCATTTCGCATCACTATTTTATAGCATAATTTACTGTTATTCAATGATATATTTCATATTAAGAGGAGTTACTTATGTTATTTTGTCTTATTTTGCATGTTTGATGATCATTGGATAATTAACTGCCGGAGTCAGATTTCAGCTGGAAAAAGCAACGTCAAGGCACTATATTTCTGGAGCACTAAAAATATTTCCGAGAAGACAGATGTTCCTATTTTATCAGAAGATGGACTAAGCCAAAAGGGGAGGCTGAGATGGGCCAGGAGGGGCCCACACCACCCCTGGGCGCGGGGCCCACCTTGGCCGCGCCCTGGCCAGGTGTGGTGCCCCTGGCCCACCTCAGGCGCTCCCCCTTCGCGTACTTCATCCCCCAGAAACCCTAAGACACGGGGAGTCCGTGAGAAAATATTCCGCCGCCTCCACGAGGCGGAAACCACAGAGAGAGAAAAGCTCTCCGGCAGGGAGAAATCTGCCGGGGAAATTCCTTCCCGGAGGGGGAGATCATCGCCATCCTCATCGTCATCGCGCTGGACTTCATCGGGATCATCATCATCATCTCCACCGCCATCACCACCATCACCGCTGCACCATCTCGTTCCGCTGTAACATCTAGGGCTATACTTTGTTTAGTTCATAGGGGAAACTCTCCCGGTGTTAATTACTCCTTGTGGTTGATGCTATTGAGTTTTATCGGTGAATTAAAGTATATGTTCAGATCGTTATCCATCATTATATCACCTCTGATCATGATCCATATGATGTCTCGTGAGTAGTTCGATTAGTTCTTGAGGACATGGGAGAAGTCACGCTGTTAGTAGTGGAATTATGTTGAGTAATATTTAATGGTTTGATATTTAAGTTGTGGTGTATTCTTCTAGTGGTGTCGTGTGAACGTCGACTACATGACACTTCACCTTTATGGGCCTAGAGGAGTGCATTGTGTATTTGGTTGCTAATTGTGGGGTTGCCGGAGTGACAGAAACCTAAACCCCCGTTAGTATACCGGTGCACAAGGGAGCGTAGGATCTCAGAGTTTAAGGCTGTGGTTAGATTTATCTTAATTACTTTCTTGTAACTGCGGATGCTTGCAAGAGGTATAATCACAAGTATGTATTAGTCCAAGTAAGGGCGGTGCATTAGCATAGGTTCACCCACACAACACTTATCAAAACAATGAAGATTAATCAACTATGTGAAGCGAAAGCACTTGACTAGAATCCCGTGTGTCCTCAAGAACATTTTGTCATCATAAGTAAACCAACCGGCTTGTCCTTTGCTCTAAAAAGGATTGGGCCACTTGCTGCAATTATTATTACTGTCTTTTACTTACTCGCATTTTATTTACCTGCTATATCAAAAACCCCTAAAAACTTGTCTGCTAGCATTTACAGTGAAACCTTTACCGAAACTCCTTGTCAGCACCTTCTGCTCCTCGTTGGGTTCGACACTCTTATTTATCGAAAGTACTACGATACACCCCCTATACTTGTGGGTCATCAAGACTATTTTCTGGCGCCGTTGCCGGGGAGTGAAGCGCTATTGGTAAGTGGAATTGGTAAGGGAAACTTTTACTGTAGGTGCTATTTTTATTTCTGCTTGCTACTTTATTTTATCATGGAGAGATCTCCATTTGAATCCCTGTTTGGAAATACTACTACCACTGCTAAGGTAGTAGAAGAGGAACCACCTGATCAAGTAATTCCATTTAAAATACCTATGAAAATTGTTGAACGAGTTACGAATAACCGCTATGCAGGAGATGGAACTGTCCCTCCTGGGGATCATTTGCTATTTATTCATGAATTATGCGAGTTGTTCAAGTGTGCAGGTATTTCAATGGAAGAGGTCAAGAAGAAATTGTTTTCTATATCGTTGACTGGTAAAGCTGCAAAATGGTATAGGATGCTGAAAAATGGGCGTTCTATTGGCTGGGAGGAGATTGTGCCTCTCTTTTATTCTAAATTTTATCCTCCTAGTGAAATTCATCAAGATCGGAATCATATATATAATTTTTGGCCTCATGATGGAGAAAGTATTGCCCAAGCGTGGGGGAGATTGAAATCATTAATGCTCAAATGCCCCATTCATGAGCTTCCTGGTAATGTTGTTATTGATAACTTCTATGCAAGGCTTTCTCTTCAAGATAAAACTCTATTGGATACCTCTTGTGCTGGATCATTTACGCGTAATAAAGAGGAAGTTAAATGGGACCTTCTTGATCGGATTGAGGAAAATACTGAAGGATGGGAGAACGACAAAGGTAGAGAATCAGGTATAAAGCATGATTACGAATGCATTAAAACTTTTATGAATACTGATAATTTTCGTAATCTCTATGATATGTATGGTCTTGATTCTCAAGTTATTGCAAACTGTTACAAGGCTTTTGCCTCTTATCTTGATGTTCCTAAAGAAAGTTGCAATAAGTATCATTTGCCTTACAAAGATAATACTAATTCTGCCAATATTAAAAACATTGAAGTTCATACAGTTGATCGTATCTTGCCAGAACCTTATATTGAGAAACCACCTTTTCCTGTTAAAATTAGGGAACATTCTATCATAGCTAGTGTGGTTAATAAAAGTGCAAAGAAAGCTTTAGAACCTGCTGAACAAATAGCGGTTGAACCCACAATAGCAATAGTAAAGGATTTGGTAACTGAAAATGTAGAAGGAGGACATATTATCTTTTGTGAAGATGCCTCTAATATTGTTTCACATCCCGTAGAGCTAGGAAAACAAGTGTTCCTGTGCTTTCAGTCAAAATAGGAGAACATTGCTATTATGGTTTATGTGATATTGGTGCAAGTTCTAGCGCTATTCCTTTTGATCTTTATAAAGAAATTATGCATGAAATTGGTCCTTGCGAACTTGAGGAGATTGATGTGGTTATTCAGCTTGCTAATAGAGAAACTATCTCCCAATTGGTATTGTGAGAGATGTTGAAGTTTTATGTGGTAAGACTAAATACCCTGCTGATTTTCTAGTACTTGGTTCTGTTGCTAGTAAAGCGTGTCCCATTATTTTTGGTAGGCCTTTCTTGAATACATGTGGTGCCATTATAGATTGTAAGAAAGAGAAAATTTACACTAAATTTAATGGAGAATCTTATGAGTTTAATTTCTCTAAGTTTGGTAAACAACTTTATGAAACTGAATTACCTAATGAGAATTTTCAAGTTGAACAACTTGCTTCTATTGCTGTTGCTCCTAACAATGCCTTGCAGCAATTCATGGAGGAACACGAAAGTGAAGTATTTATGGAGGAGAGGAATGAGATTGACAATGCCTTTCTTCGTCAACCACCAATACTTAAGCATAATTTGCCTGTGGAAGATTTGGGTACCTCAGCGCCTCCTAAGGAAGATCCTGTCTTCGATTTAAAACCGTTACCTGATAATCTTAAGTATGTTTATCTTGATGAAAGGAAAGTATATCCTGCTATTATTAGTTCTAAACTTTCAGGTAATGAAGAAGCAAGGTTATTAGAAGTACTAAAGAAACATCGAGGAGCTATGGGATACACTTTGGATGATTTAAAGGGGATTTCTCCTACTATATGTCAACATGCCATCAACATTGAACCCGATGCAAAACCTGTTGTTGAGCATCAGCGTCGCTTGATCCCTAAGATGAAAGAAGTGGTAAGAAATGAGGTATTAAAACTTCTTGATGCTGGTATAATTTATCCTATTGCTGATAGTAGATGGGTAAGTCCTGTGCATTGTGTCCCTAAGAAAGGAGGAGTTACTGTTGTACCAAATGAAAATGATGAACTTATTCCTCAAAGAGTAGTAGTGGGATATAGGATGTGCATTGATTTTAGAAAGGTCAATAAAGTAACTAAGAAAGATCATTATCCTTTGCCTTTTATTGATCAAATGTTAGAAAGGTTGTCTAAGAAAACCCATTTTTGTTTCCTTGATGGTTATTCTGGATTCTCACAAATTGCTGTTAAAGCACAAGATCAAGAGAAAACACTTTTACTTGTCCTTATGGAACTTATGCTTATAGACGTATGCCTTTTGGTTTGTGTAATGCTCCTGCTACGTTCCAAAGATGCATGTCTGCTATTTTTCATGGTTTTTGTGAAGAAATTGTGGAAGTATTCATGGACGATTTTTCCGTCTACGGAACTTCCTTTGATAATTGCTTGCACAATCTTGATAAAGTTTTGCAGAGATGTGAGGAGACAAATCTTGTTCTTAATTGGGAGAAATGTCATTTCATGGTTAATGAAGGAATTGTCCTAGGGCACAAAATTTCTGAAAGAGGTATTGAAGTGGACAGAGCTAAAGTTGAAGCAATCGAGAAAATGCCCTGTCCAAGGGATGTGAAAGGTATCCGTAGTATTCTCGGTCATGCCGGTTTTTATAGGAGGTTTATTAAAGATTTCTCTAAAATTTCAAAACCCCTCACTAATCTTCTTCAAAAAGATGTACCTTTTGTTTTTGATGATGATTGCAAGGAAGCTTTTGAAACTCTAAAAAAGCTTTAATCACAGCTCCTGTTGTTCAACCTCCTGATTGGACTTTACCTTTTGAAATAATGTGTGATGCTAGTGATTTTGCTGTAGGAGCTGTTCTTGGACAGCGGGTAGACAAGAAGTTAAATGTTATTCATTATGCTAGTAAAACACTTGATGCCGCTCAAAAGAATTATGCTACTACTGAAAAGGAATTTTTAGCAGTTGTTTTTGCTTGTGATAAATTTAGACCTTATATTGTTGATTCAAAAGTTACTATTCACACTGATCATGCTGCTATTAGATACCTTATGGAAAAGAAAGATGCTAAGCCTAGGTCATAAGATGGGTACTTTACTGCAAGAATTTGATTTACATATGTAGATAGGAAAGGTGCTGAAAATCCTGTTGCTGATAATTTGTCTAGATTAGAAAACATTTCAGATGATCCTATACCTGTTAATGATAGTTTTCCAAATGAACAATTGGCTGCGATAAAGGTAAGCTCACGCGAAAGTCCTTGGTATGCTGATTATGCTAATTTTATTGTTGCCAAGTATTTGCCTCCGACCTTTACAGCTCAGCAAAGAAGAAAGTTCTTTTATGATTTGAGGCATTATTTTTGGGATGACCCACATTTGTATAAAGAAGGAGTAGATGGCATTATGCGAAGATGTGTTCCTGAGTATGAACAGAAAGAAATATTGAGCAAATGCCATGGAAGTGCTTATGGAGGACATCACGCTGGAGATAGAACTGCGCAAAAGGTTCTACAATCAGGTTTTTATTGGCCTACCCTTTTTAGAGATGCTAGAAAATTTGTTTTATCATGTGATGAATGTCAAAGAGTAGGTAACATTAGTAGACGTAATGAAATGCCTATGAATTATTCTCTTGTTATTGAACCTTTCGACTGTTGGGGATTTGACTTTATGGGTCCTTTTCCTTCCTCAAATGGTTATACTCACATACTTGTTGCTGTTGATTATGTTACTAAATGGGTAGAAGCTATACCAACTTCTAGTGCTGATGGTGAGACATCATTAAAAATGCTTAAAGATATTATCTTCCCTAGGTTTGGTGTGCCTAGATATCTCATGACTGATGGGGTTCTCATTTTATTCATGGTGCTTTTAGAAAAACTTAGCTAAGTATGATGTTAATCATAGAATTGCTTCACCATATCATCCCAAACAAGTGGTCAAGTAGAATTGTCAAATAGAGAGATTAAGTCTATTTTGCAAAAGACTGTTAATAAATCTAGAAAAAATTGGTCTAAAAAGCTTAACGATGCTTTGTGGGCTTATAGAACTGCTTATAAAAATCCTATGGGAATGTCTCCTTACAAAATGGTTTATGGAAAAGCTTGTCATTTGCCTTAGAATTAGAACATAAAGCCTATTGGGCGGTGAAAGAACTTAATAGAGATTTTAAACTTGCCGGTAAAAAGAGATTGCTTAATTTGAATTCTTTAGATGAATGGAGAAATGCAGCTTATGAAAATGCTAGGCTCTTTAAAGAGAAAGTTAAGCAATGGCATGATAGAAGAATTCTTAAGAGAGAATTTAACGTAGGTGAAAAAGTTTTATTGTATAGGTCTCGTCTCAGATTTTTTGCAGGAAAATTACTTTCAAAATGGGAAGGACCTTATATCATTGAGGAGGTCTATCGCTCAGGTGCGATTAAAATCAATTCACTAGATGGGGACAGACCACAAGTGGTTAATGGTCAAAGACTCAAGCATTACATTTCTGGAGATTCTTATAATGAAGATGTTGATTTATCAAAGTGGTAACTCCAGAGGATTTTATAAAAAGTCAAATTCAGACAACTGCAAAAGCTGATTTGGAATAGGTAACAGTTTCGGTAAGAAAAAGTTCGCGATTTACTTTTCAACCTAAATATTTTTGTTTTTACATAATATGGAAAATTATGAGTCGGAAAAGGGTAGGAAACGGTGCCCGAGGGCACCACACCACCCCTGGGCGCGGGCCCACCCTGGCCGCGCCGTGGGTGCGTGTGGGCACCTCGGAGCCCGTCTCCGACCCCGTTTCGTCCTGTACCTTTGATACGTCTCCAACGTATCCATAATTTCTGCTGTTCATGCTTATATTATACCATTTGCTACATGTTTTATATACACTTCATATCACTTTTATGCATTTTCTGGGACTAACCTATTAACAAGATGCCACAGTGCCAGTTCCCTGTTTTCTGCTGTTTTTGGTTTCAGAAAGTTACTTCTGGAAATATTCTCGGAATTGCACGAAACAAAAGGCCAAGTCCCTATTTTTCCAGCACGTACACGGAGTCCGAACGAGAGACGAAGGGGAGCCACGAGGTGGCCAAACCATAGGCGGCGCGGCAGGGGGCCCACCGCGCCGCCTGGTGGTTTGGGCCCCTCGGGGGTCCGCCGACATCGCCCCTTCGCCTATTTATTCCCCGAGACGTGAAAACCCTAAAACACCGAGCCTTTCATCCAGAACATATTCGCTGCCGCCGCCGTCGTCAACCCTAACTCGGGGGTTCTGAAGCTCTTCCCGGCACCCTGCCGGAGAGGGGAATCATCACCGGAGGGCTCTACATCGCCATGCCCGCCTCCGGAGTGATGCGTGAGTAGTTCATCCTTGGACTATGGGTCCATAGCAGTAGCTAGATGGTTGTCTTCTCCACTTGTGCCATCATGTTTAGATCTTGTGAGCTGCCTATCATGATCAAGATCATCTTATTGTAATGCTACATGTTGTGTTTGCTGGGATCTGACTTATATTGATACCTATGTGGAGCTGAATATTATATTATCATGTCTATGTCATTTGTGATCTTGCATGCTCTCCGTTACTTGTTGAAGCCTTGGCCAAGTGAATACTTGTGACTCCAAGAGGGGGTATTTATGCATGATAGTTGGGTTCAACCTCTATTTAACCTGGGATAGTGACAGCAAGTTCTAAGGTTGTAGATGTGTTGTTGCCACTAGGGGTAAAACAGCAATGCTTTATTCAAGGATGAATGTATTGTTTACATTACGCACATTACTTAATGCAATTGTCTGTTGCTTGCAACTTAATACTGGAAGGGGTACGGATGTTAACCGGAAAGTGGACTATTTAGGCATAGATGCATGCTGGATAGCGGTCTATGTACTTTGTCGTAATGCCCAAATGAATCTCATAGTAGACACCACAGCTCACACATGCATGTTATATGCACTTATCAATTGTCAATTGCCCAGCTGTAATTTGTTTACCCAGCATGTTAGTTATCTTATTGGAGAGACACCACTAGTGAACTGTGGACCCCGGTCCATTCTTTTACATCTGAAATACAATCTACTGCAATCATTGTTCTCTACTGTTTTATGCAAACAAACATCATTTCCATTCGATACGTTTAACCCTTTGTTTTCAGCAAGCCGGTGAGATTGACAACCTCACTGTTAAGTTGGGGCAAAGTAATTTGATTGTGTTGTGCAGGTTCCACGTTGGCACCGGAATCCCTGGTGTTGCGCCGCACTACACTCCTTCACCAACACCTTCGAAGCAAACCTCGTTTTCCTACTGGTTCGATTAAACCTTGGTTTCATACTGAGGGAAAACTTGCTGCTGCACTCATCATACCTTCCTCTTGGGGTTCCCAACTGACGTGTGACGTACAAGCATTGTTTCTGGCTGTTGCCGGGGAGATATTCCCTCGTCAACTTAGCTAGCAACACGTTTTCTGGCGCCGTTGCCGGGGAAAACCGAATTGCTTCTGCAAGGGGAGTCTCTCACACCCAATCTCTTTACTTTGTTATTTGTCTTGCTTAGTTTATTTTTATTTAGTCTTGTTTGCTCTCTTTATCAAAAACACAAAAAAATTAGTTACTTGCATCTTTTTTTTAGTTTTTATTTTATCATGCTGCTCCCAAGTGATTTAAAAGATGTACTGTAGGAAGTGGGTCTATCATTGGAAGAGACAACATTGAAGAATTTTTTAGTCATGTTAGCAAGCTGAAAGATTTTGAAGATAGATCCTTGGTAGAACTTGCCCCTAATTATGAAATTGCTGCTGCCTCCTTAGTCCACATGCTTGAAGCTAGGTTTGTTAACCTTAACCCTATAATGCAGCATATGTTTCTTAGACTTCATGATATGGAAGAGGGGAAAAGAAGGATTTTGTTTTAGAAACCCTTCTCAAAGAATTTGGAGATGTAGCTAGTGAAGCTAGAAAAGTTTTTATGCGATATAGGATGCTTGGTTATTACATTGATATCGCCAATATACTTGAAAAATTAGAGAAGGAAAGATCCAAGTACACTAAAGAAACTAGTTATGAAGGAGAGAATAAAATACCAATTCCTTTTAAGATTGCAGGAATGCATGAGGCACTAGAAAAGAACTTTAATTGGATTGTGCCTGAAAATTTATTTGATGAGGATAGTTTACCTAAAAGTAATGAAAGGGGAGTTTCTGAAACTTACATAGATAAAGTGCAATGCATCGTTGAGAAAACTTCTAAACTCTCCGTTGATTTCTTCTCTTGACAACACTTGATTTTCACTTTCTGCGCCTAGCTGAAAGGCGTTAAAGAAAAGCGCTTATGGGAGACAACCCATCGTTTTTATTTGCTGTTATTTTTGTTTTCTTTGAGTCAAGGAGTTTTGTTACTTCTGTAGCAACTCCTTTGTATCTTTATTTTATCGCAATGTTGTGCCAAGTAAAGTTCTATATTGAAAGTTGATGCAAGATTTGGATTTCTGCGCAGTGACAGATTTTTAGCTGTCACGGATTTGAGCTTATCTCCCTGTAGAAAATTCAAAAAATTCTGAAAAAATCACGCATATTCCTGAGATATGTACGCAACTTTCATTATTTTAGGCCAGATCCATCTGAGCAACTTAAGTGCCTCGAAAAAATTCGTCATTCCAGACTGTTCTGTTTTTGACAGATTCTGCCTTTTGTTTTGCATTCGCTCTTTTACTGTGTTTGTGTGGATTTCTTTGCTCCACAAAGCATTGGTGGCTGTAGCTAATGTCCAGAAGCTTTGGGATTGATTGTATCATTACAGAATATGAGAATTTTTTTATGCACTAACCCTCTAATGAGAACTGTCTTGAGTTTGGTGTGAAGGAAGTTTTCAAGGATCAAGCGAGAAGGGTGATATTATGTGATCAAGAAGAGTGAAAAGCCTAAGCTTGGGGATGCCCCCGTGGTTCATCCCAACCATATTCAGAGAGACTCAAGCGTCTAAGCTTGGGGATGCCCAAGGCATCCCCTTCTTCATCAACAAACTTATCAGGTCATCTCTAGTGAAACTATATTTTAATTCTTTCACATCTTATGCGCTTTACTTGGAGCGTCTGTGTGTTTTTATTTTTGTTTTTGTTTGAATAAATTCGGATCCTAGCAATCCTTGTGTGGGAGAGAGACACGCTCCGCTTTTTCATGTGAATACTCATGTTCTTCACTTATATTTGTTGAGTATTCTTAACTAGCTACTGCAGTGCTTTTAGCTCCTGTTTTTCATGCATCTCTTCGAGCTGTTAGCACTTGTTTATAAATACTCTCTTGCTGCATTATATTATCATTTGGAGAGTTTATGTTTAAATAAATTGATTGGTGTTTGTTTGGAAGAAAGAAAATGCTACATGTAGTAGTTGGTATTGGAAAAGACATATGCATTCTTGTAGATCATTGTCTTGTTTCGATTTGATACTTTGCAATTGTTTTGAGCTCTCAAGTAGATCATGTTTAAGCTCTTGCATCATGTAGTTAAAGCCTAGTAGTGGAGAACTACCGTAGAGCTTGTTGAGACTTGGGATGCATATTTGTTCTCTCTAAGGTCTAGATATTTTCTGGTAAAATGTTTGAGCAACAAGGAAGACAGTGTAGAGTCTTATAATACTTGCAATATGTTTTTATGTGATTCTTGCTGTACCGGTTTATACTTGTGTTTGCTTCAAACAACCTTGCTAGCCTAAACTCTGTACTGAGAGGGAATGCTTCTCGTGCATCCAAAACTTGAGCCAAAACCCATGCCATTTGTGTCCACCATACCTACCTACTATGTGGTATTTCCTGCCATTCCAAGTAAATATTTCATGTGCTACCTTTAAACTATTCAAAACTTTATTACTCCTTATTTGTGTCAATGTTTTATAGCTCATGAGGAAGTATGTGGTGTTTTATCTTTCAATCTTGTCATTTACTTCTGACAGACTTTCACCAATGGACTAGTGGCATATACATCCGCTTATCCAATAATTTGCAAAAAGAGCTGGCAACGGGGTGCCCAGCCCCAATTAATTACAACTTTCATTAATAATTCTCTTCACATGTTTTGCCCTGATTTATCAGTAAGCAACTTAATTTGCAAATAGACACTCCTCCATGGTATGTGAATGTTGGAAGGCACCCGAGGATTCGGTTAGCCATGGCTTGTGTAAGCAAAAGGTTGGGAGGAGTGTCATCTATAAAGAAACTAAAATACATGTGTAAACAAAAGAGAGGGATGATCTACCTTGCTGGTAGAGACGTCCTTCATGGGAGCCGCTCTTGAAAGTCTGGTTGACAAGGGGGTTAGAGTGCCCACTACCATTCGTTGACCTCTCAAATACTTATTTTGTGCTCTCTATATGCTTTCGAAAACTTAAAAAGCTCTAGCACATGATTTAATCCCTGCTTCCCTCTGCGAAGGGCCTATCTTTTACTTTATGTTGAGTCAGTTTACCTACTCCTTTCTATCTTAGAAGCAAACACTTGTGTCAACTTTGTGTGCATTGATTCTTACATGTTTACTTATTGCACTTGTTATATTGCTTTATGTTGACAACTATCCATGAGATATACATGTTACAAGTTGAAAGCAAATGCTGAAACTTAATCATCCTTTGTGTTGCTTCAATGCCTTTTACTTTGAATCTATTGCTTTATGAGTTACCTCTTATGCAAAACTTTTTGATGCTTGTCTTGAAAGTACTATTCATGAAAAGTTTTTGCTTATATGATTCATTGTTTACTCTTTATCTATTTGTTAGCAAACTATAGATCATTGCTTTGAGTCACTTCATTCATGACATGAGCCTTGCAATATATTGATCAAGATTGTGTGAAAGCATGTCTCCTCAGAAATTATTTGTTGTTATCGTTTTACCTACTCGAGGACGAGTAGAACTAAGCTTGGGGATGCTTGATACGTCTCCAACGTATCCATAATTTCTGCTGTTCCATGCTTATATTATACCATTTGCTACATGTTTTATATACACTTCATATCACTTTTATGCATTTTCTGGGACTAACCTATTAACAAGATGCCACAGTGCCAGTTCCCTGTTTTCTGCTGTTTTTGGTTTCAGAAAGTTACTTCTGGAAATATTCTCGGAATTGCACGAAACAAAAGGCCAAGTCCCTATTTTTCCAGCACGTACACGGAGTCCGAAGGAGAGACGAAGGGAGCCACGAGGTGGCCAAACCATAGGCGGCGGCAGGGGCCCACCGCGCCGCCTGTGGTTTGGGCCCCTCGGGGGTCCGCCGACATCGCCCCTTCGCCTATTTATTCCCCGAGACGTGAAAACCCTAAAACACCGAGCCTTTCATCCAGAACATATTCGCTGCCGCCGCCGTCGTCAACCCTAACTCGGGGGGTTCTGAAGCTCTTCCCGGCACCCTGCCGGAGAGGGGAATCATCACCGGAGGGCTCTACATCGCCATGCCCGCCTCCGGAGTGATGCGTGAGTAGTTCATCCTTGGACTATGGGTCCATAGCAGTAGCTAGATGGTTGTCTTCTCCACTTGTGCCATCATGTTTAGATCTTGTGAGCTGCCTATCATGATCAAGATCATCTTATTGTAATGCTACATGTTGTGTTTGCTGGGATCTGACTTATATTGATACCTATGTGGAGCTGAATATTATATTATCATGTCTATGTCATTTGTGATCTTGCATGCTCTCCGTTACTTGTTGAAGCCTTGGCCAAGTGAATACTTGTGACTCCAAGAGGGGGTATTTATGCATGATAGTTGGGTTCAACCTCTATTTAACCTGGGATAGTGACAGCAAGTTCTAAGGTTGTAGATGTGTTGTTGCCACTAGGGGTAAAACAGCAATGCTTTATTCAAGGATGAATGTATTGTTTACATTACGCACATTACTTAATGCAATTGTCTGTTGCTTGCAACTTAATACTGGAAGGGGTACGGATGTTAACCGGAAAGTGGACTATTTAGGCATAGATGCATGCTGGATAGCGGTCTATGTACTTTGTCGTAATGCCCAAATGAATCTCATAGTAGACACCACACTCACACATGCATGTTATATGCACTTATCAATTGTCAATTGCCCAGCTGTAATTTGTTTACCCAGCATGTTAGTTATCTTATTGGAGAGACACCACTAGTGAACTGTGGACCCCGGTCCATTCTTTTACATCTGAAATACAATCTACTGCAATCATTGTTCTCTACTGTTTTATGCAAACAAACATCATCTTCCATTCGATACGTTTAACCCTTTGTTTTCAGCAAGCCGGTGAGATTGACAACCTCACTGTTAAGTTGGGGCAAAGTAATTTGATTGTGTTGTGCAGGTTCCACGTTGGCACCGGAATCCCTGGTGTTGCGCCGCACTACACTCCTTCACCAACACCTTCGAAGCAACCTCGTTTTCCTACTGGTTCGATAAACCTTGGTTTCATACTGAGGGAAAACTTGCTGCTGCACTCATCATTTCTCTTGGGGTTCCCAACTGACGTGTGACGTTTACAAGCATGTTTCTGGTGCTGTTGCCGGGGAGATATTCCTCGTCAACTTAGCGCTAGCAAACCTG